>LPNX011133099.1:159116-206616 GCA_001517045.1 Pseudotsuga menziesii
GTCAACTACACTATGCTCCTGACCTTCCTCATGTACATCACGAAGAAAACAACCCAGGTTCGAGAACTGTAGAAGTTAAAACCGTGAACTCAGCAAGTCAGTTACATACCACACATTTAAATTACATGTACAATGTGACAAACAATAAAATATATATGAAACACAGATCCATGAACTCACCTCGCTTGAGTCGAGTGTTAGGTTTGGGAGGCTGTCACCTATCTGCCCAAACGAGCCTTTACCAGGACTCGGCTGATGAGCACCAACCCACTCATCTGTAAACATCACGACGGCTTCAATGTCCTCATCTGCAGTTGCCTGTGTCTGCGTCTATTTCCATGACATGAAAATAGTTATATTAATGAATTACAATTTGAACTTGAGAATTACAATTTGAACATGTAAATTATAATCTGAACATATATTTGCAAACAATTTGAACATAAATAACTAGTACCTCATCGACTGGTGCATCGTGAGTAGGACTCGGGCTGGGCTGTGTAGAATCATGTGCAATGCCCTTGCCTCTATCCTGTACAATATGAACAAGATAAATGACGAAAGTTAGAAAAAACCAAAGTATTACATGTTCAACAATTGACTCGTTTAGAAATTCAAATTTAGGATGAAAATTAACACATACCTCATCGACGTGGGCGAAGAGAACTATAGCAAGACCTCGAATAGATGCATCACTGCCAAAAAGGACCTCCATGAAACTGGGCTCCTGCATGGAGGTCTAACACAAAGCAAAGTATTAGTTAAAAAAATGATTCATTTGAATATACATTACAATGAAGACAATCAAATGACGACAATAAAGATATACCTGTCTCGTCGGTCGAGGCCTACATCTCTCATGCAGTCGAAAATATGCATCGCGGGCTGTGATAACATACTGCAGCACTGTGTCATGATCAAGAAGGAAGATAATATCATCGTCCACCCACTGTAACTCAGGCTCTGTAGGTGCAATGGGTGCTCTTCTTCTCTCTACTTACACAACCATCATGGTACCATGCATTGTCATGCGTGGTGCCTCTGCTAGTGCACTCCGCTCCTCAATCGCTAGATGAGATGACTTGACTACATCATATGTCCTAAGAAAGGTCCTGTTAGGGTGACCTACCAAAGGCTCTGCCTCCTGCCGAGCTCTAGGGTCTCTCCTAGCCCCAAGATGCACATGACTGCGTCCCCCACCAGCACCATAGAAGCTCGAGGGTGTGGTGGTGTGATCAGGGTGCATCCCCAGGACAAACTCTGCATATATATGTTTTTCAAAGTACAATGGGACATGGTCATGGTAGGGAAACATGCTCCACTCTCCAATAAACTTGTCATAGACATAAGGCATTGCATCCTCTAGCTTAAACTCCTTGAATCTAAGCGATTGACCAGTGGGCCGATCAGGAGGGATATCAAATAATGTTCCCTTCACATCATGGTCGGCTGTTGCATCTCTCACTAAGGGCCATTTATTAGGACCCATCACTACGACCCTTCTTCAATGACATGCAGTGGCCTAAAGAGAACTCAATGGTCCGATGGACCTGTAGACCTTCAGCAGATTGTCTACTGCCTCTTACATAATCCACATCGAACGTGATGCAGGCGAGTGGTCTGAAATGGAGCGGATGTTAGATCACAAACAATCATGTTGAATGGTAATGTCTTGCAGCATGATGCGTGTGATCTCATCCTCCCATAATGCTTCCTCAAGAGGGTCGGGGCCGTGTTGTGCAACCGAAATGTCAGTCAAAATACATACATCAACTGTAGGTGAATTTGAAATCAATATAAACTAAAGGTACTGATAACTGAAAGAAACATATATACGCATTTAATGTACCCGTCTCTTTGGGAACCTCCCCATCGAAACCAACAATATCCTCATCGTCGCTTGCATGCACAGAGCGGCTGCCGCTTGGCTCCCCAGCAGGAGCGTGTGTCGACGTAGGACGCATGGGAAAACCTATGAAAATAGAGACATACAAGTTGATGATTAAATATACACATGTGAAACAATTTAATTTTATGTAACTAATAACACAGAGTACATCATGCACAATTGTATACTTGTGACTCCTCTGCCGAGCTCTGGGGTGAGGAATTGTCGCAGATCCGTCGGTGCTCTGCATTTGGCGAACCGAAGAACCCCACTGTGTAGATGCATCTACATGAAATAAATATTTATATTAATATTTATCATAATAATAATATTTATATGATAAAAAATGATATAAATTAATCTATATTTTAGATATCAAATGAATTTGTGTAAAAATGCTGCTTACTAAGTCTAATATGCCTAAAATTTGTAATTGTTTCTACAACATAGCTACCTCTTTCTTTTGCTCACATATTAAATTATTGTTTTCTTAGATCTTGCTATAGTTTAAATTTAAAATATTTCTTTTCTAATGATGAAGTCTTTCATGTTTGACAACCAACTCTAAATAGGATATATTATGCTCAATGTGAAGTAAAAAAATGAAGCTTTTAAGGATTTTCGTTCACAAAAAAAATATATTTATATATGTAATATAATAAATTATAAAATATTACTCAATTCTTCAATTAATATATGTTTTATAATGACGATCGAATTATATCAAACTCCTTTAACTATGTGAAAATGAGGGAAAGGAGTTTAAGTCGAATGTTGATTAATGGTAAAATGCTCCAAAACTTTGCGACCATTCGTGGATTGGTCTTTGAATATGTCTACAATGTTGGGTGCTGACCTAAAATGGTTTTACATTGATCATGAAAACCAATGTTGGGTGTTGGCCTAAAAGCGAATCCTACTAGATCAACGGTTAAAGTGGTTAGGTACCGATGTACTCCGATCGATGGTTATTCGTTTATATGAACATTGATAGTTTGATGATGTTTAATTTCTCTTTTATTATTTTTTTGGTCATAACATAAGTTGGTCTTCTTTCGTTTTAGGTGTTATTCATGGTGTTGGAGCTGAAGGAGCCCCAATTAGGGATTAATTCCCTTATTTTCCCATGACCATATTTACATGATAAGGCCCACTTCCACTGCCCAAGGTGCTTGTATCCCACTCGATATTAAAGAAGCATGCACTTAGACTCAAGTGTCCTTCCCCCCTATATATTTTCATCTATCCTTAAATCTTATCGCAGGTGAGGTCTACCATAACATAGTTCTAGAAAATGTATATATATTGAGCATGCCATGTTCTCTATATATCAAAAGTTTCCCGCTGAAATTTCCACACCAGTTTGGAACCAAATATGCGGGTACTCTCTTGTTGTATCCCAATATCCCATTATTTGCACGGTGTTTGAGGGCATCAAATTTCCCTGTAGACATACCTTATTCCGAGTAATGCCCCACTTGAGAGTTTTAGCTAAGTTGTGGGTACTGTTCCCGTATATTAGCTATGTTAACTGGCACTCTTCAAGGATCATGACAACAAGAATCCTCAACAAGATCCTAAGGCACTTGCTTCCATTCTTTAATGATGGTCAAGGTCCCACGAGATTACTCTTCTATTTACTGTGATAAACTTGATTTAATAGAGATAGGTTATATATAGATTACATTAATTAATTCATATTTATGTTTTTGGTTGATAAGGTATATTAATATATATTAATGATTATTTTTATGTGTTTTTTGTATTTTTGTAGTCTAAAATATTAGAAAGAGATTCTCTTTGTTTGTGTTGAGAAATACTGAAAGCAAAATTTATTATTTTTCTATTCAATTAATCAAAATGCTATGAACATAGTCTTTACAAATTATAGAAATGAATAATAATTAATGGTATTAATTCTTCAGCTAGATATTTTCAAAACTATATTCATAGGCCAAGTAGAGATATGTGCTACAACAAGGTATTCTTTACAAATTGTACAAATGAAAAATAAATTTTAGTATTAACTCTTTAATTATATATTTCTAGAATAACTTTGGAGGTAATCAACTTATTTAAATTATAATCAAAAGTTGTAGATACTTTCATATTAATACCTTATAGCTTTTGATTGAAGTACATAGATAATGTACTCAGTAGGATATAAATTAAAAATAAAATGTCAAATGTCAAATGAGATCACTATGGATCTATTTGACAATAAAAAAGCCAAAACGACCAAGGCATATCAATAAAACCATAACTTTGCACTTGCACTTCATGTCAATCATTGCAAACATAAAGAGTAAACGATTTGATTTGATTTTTTATATTTAAAGAAATGTGAAAATAATACAATCATTTACCTCTCCATAATTTAATTTATATGAGTGTAGGAAGTTCACATTGGAATAGAGAGACAAAGATGGAATAATAAGCACCGTGCCCAAAGTTTCGTCCAAAACATTATGGAATTTGTAATAAAAACGCACTAGATCTATTTGCTTATTTTTTATTGGTATCCAATGTTAAAAGGAAGTGATGTCCATCAACCAATTTGGTTGGACCAGAGCTTTTATAAATTGATTCATTGGAAGACTCCTTCCTTTTGAGGTTCAATTTGTATGTCAAGAGTAATTGTCTTCAACTTGACACTTCATTTAGTTGATTACCTTAGTTATGTTTGGAAATTAGTTTTAAATAGATAAATTTATATTTACAGCATTTTTCTCCATGGGTGTAGATCGCTTGGATATGGAGTGCATTGCTAAGGCACTCCTTGCAATGTCATAGTTTAAGCATTTACTAACCCTATATTATGCATTTGCGGTAGCGTGGATGGTTGGAATGGAACACATGTTAGTATGTGATAGTTTTTGGGTTACTTTAATTACTAAGTGGATTTGTCTAATGTAAATAAAAGTCCATTTTAAAAAAAAATTAATAAGAGAATGTGGATGGATACATCTCCATTTCACACTGAATTGTGATCTAAAAATTATGGTAAAATCTAGTGCACTACAACTCAAAGCTCCAGGTTGATGTAAGAATTTTTGTTTTCAATGAGGGGATTAAACATTATCCCAAGCAAGGCAACACAAATTAGGGAAAGGTATTTCAAAGTTTTCATTTTATTATGGTGACCCAAGAAATGTTGAGTTTGACCAACTATTCAATGAATCTTATCTTAATGATATATAGAAACAAACAGTATAAAGTAATATACAAAAAGTGAAAATGCTTTCCATAAATAAAATAAATAATAATTTGTGAAATTGAAATCTTACATTTTATACGAAGTACCATATGTTTCATCATATTTAGCGAACACGCCGCGAAGAGATTGAGGTTTTTCTTTCCCTACCATAAGCATGATCAAGGATTTGAGACCTATCCAAAATGCATAAAAAAATTACGCCTATCCAAAATGCACAAAAAGCTTAATGGCACCAATATCCATATCGTTCTTCAAAGACACCCTAGTGGGGGATTGCGAAGCTATCGATAATAGTTTGAGTTTCAGCTGTCATTGGTGGTGCTTGAGCTCAAGAATCCACATTAGGGTTTAACACCTTTATTTTTGGGTGACCATATTTTTTCCTTAATGTCAATTCCCATTTCTCAAAACCTACACCTTTCGTATGTCACTTTGATGAAGAAAAATGGCCGTGGGATAGAGAACCCTTCTCGGTAATCTTCCAACATCTAATCATTTTGGATCCCAAGGCCTATTCCACCTTGGCTAGTGGACCGTTAAGTGTTTGCAAAATACTCACATATTTTGTCAATGTTCTAGTGTATGGATCACTGTGAAACTGTTGTCACAACTATGTGGTGGACATTAATAATGAACATGGAATTTTTCGTGAACAATAAGAAAAATTCAAGAATCCTAACCTTATTTGTTAGATTTAAATGAACAAGTGAAAGAGGTATTTTATGATTTTACTTTATTGTATTGTTGGAGTAGGGCCCCGCAGCTACAGGAAAAGCTGCCATTTTGGCGGATAGATAGTTTTGGCAAAGGTATAAGAGATAAGGTAAAGCTACGACGCCGTAGCATGTTTCTAGCCGCAGAGCAGAGCCAGAAACTATGACTATCGGGACAGAGAATTCAAAGAAGACAACAGTACCTGAGCAGCCGAGAGGAGAGAGCTCACCCACTGCATTCAAGGCAGCGACCGAGAAGAGAGAGCTCACCCACTGCATTCAAGGCAGCGGTGGAAGACAGGAGGGCTCAGCTACCCTCATAAAGGAAAAAGGGCAACGAGGCCAAGGAATTGAAGACAAAGGATAGAAAGAGAAGCGGCACCCAGTACCCATGGTCAGTGCCGGGAAGCATGGAATACTGCAGAGAGCTGTGGTGTGACGAAAAGCAGCTACCCCAAGTACATATATGCCGACTGTCACTAGTTAGGGCTTTTGGGTTACTGTTGGGATAGGCCCACAGTGTTGTAATGGCGAGACCTTCGGGCCGCCTATAAAGGGATGTATTTTGTATTGTAAAAGGTTAGCCAGTTAGCCATTGAGTCTGTTAGCTCACAGTTACCTTGTATTGTAATAGATTTGAGCTCTGGTTCCGTATTCAGTCTGTAGTATCTTACTGTAACCAGCAGCTGGCTCATAGAGCTTGTATGAACAATCCCTAGGGATTGACAAAGAGAGAGAGAGAGAGAGAGATCAGAATATTGTAAGAAGGCAATATAGAGATAGAGAAGAGATCTAGGAGAGAAGGGCTCCAGGCAGTGAGTGCGGAGTTACCCAAAAGATCTCTAGCTGCACACAGGTTGCAGCAGAACTGTGTACTCTCTCAAGTTATAATAAAACACAGTTCTGTGGATGTAGCTTCTACCCTGGAAGTGAACCACGTAAAATCTGAGTGTTATGTGATTGATTCATGTGATTGTATTTACTTGTTGTATCTATCACTCATTACGTGAACTTTGCTTACAGTTAAATGTATGTATGTGTTATCCAGTTCACAGCACTATAGAAGGATAAATGCAGGTTGAAGTCTTTAAGTATTATGTATAAGAGTTTGTCTATGTTTCACTCAAAACAGTTAAGAGTCGCAGTGTAAAGCATCCTTGTATGTTGAGTCCTGTAAGTTGAACACAAGTAACGCTAAGTACGCTGAGCCGCAGCAGTAGGATATCGCAGGGAGGCGATATCCAACCATCAGAGGAGCTGTGGTGCGCGATACCGCAGGTTGAGGATCGAGCGTAGGAGAGAGTTACGTGTTGCCCAGGACGCGGTGATGCGATAAGGGCTAGAGTCATCGCGAGTAAGAGGAAACTGCGCATCGTGGAGAGAGACCTCGCGGGTTAAGAAGAACCGCGAGACGCACACAGGATGCTACAGAACCTGGTCGAAGACACTTGAGTCTTTGGCCAACCCATTAGAATCACTTCGGGTGAGGCTTCAGGCCGCTCCGCGGTCTGTCGCCGAAAGGGCCAGTGAGCTAGGGGTGTTGTTGGTACATTACAGTAAACCCAGGTCTGCCCAAAGCGACCAACAAATGGTTCCGTTCCTGGTTTTGAACAAACTAAGCACTGATGTTCTATTGGCATCCTACTAAAGACGAACTCAACCAGTGGGTTGGGTCTAAGGAGAAAGAGTTTGCCGAACACGAGAACAGGAGTCCTAGACTAAGTACAGAGGACTGGTTACAAAAACATATCTTTACAGACCTGCATACGATATTTTTTGCGACCTATGGAAACGAGCTTTACGACTGGTTATCAAAGTTGACTGATAAGAACATATTCAAGAAGAAAAGAAACATTGTCTAGACACCAGAGCTGATTCAGACCATGAAGAACCTTGATAATCCCATTACGAGGACAGTAGAATTCTGGCTTGCGAGTGTGCTAGAAGGCTTCGTCACAGAGTTTGCAGTTGAACAGAGAAAAAGCTTCAGCGAGGCTGAGCGGTACTTCTTCAAAGGATATCGCGGTAAGTACCTAAAATCTTTAAACTTGTCCATTAAGATGTTATTACATGAAAAAGGAGTAATGGATATGGTTTCAGATCAATAAGTTAACAAACTGTAATGTCACAAGAGTTTGAGAATGATTTCGATGACATTGAACGTACACGTAGTGGAAAGAAATACAAAGTAGATTTCAGATCTCCCATATTTGAAGACAGTCCAGATAATACTAGACAACAAAGTCATAGCCATATAGACAGAACAGAAGAGGGTATCCCTTACCACCCTTATACCCCACAGAAACAGATCGGGACTCAGAACAATCCCGTAGGAACTCCATCTAGTAGCTCCCAGACAGTACATACTACCACTACATCACCTCCACCTACACCGTCGAGTGGTAGTAACACAGCAAATCAACATCCACCACGTAGAAATAGAATGGGGGATGATATGAAGCTACCTATATTTAAGGGTACAGGGGCAGAGGACCCAGAGCAACATTGGTTTCTATGTGAAGCCGTGTGGACCATTAAAGCAATCAATGATGATAATAGTAAACTTGTACAGTTGGTCACCACACTGAGAGAACAAGCCTTAACATGGTATATGAAGTACACCACAACAGTACCCAGAACACTTGTCCAGGTCAAGACCACCATGATTAAAGAGTTTAAGAAACCTAAGTCTGAGTCACAGTGCATTACAGAGCTCAAAGACATCAAACAATTACCTACAGAGTCAGTGTGGGACTTCGATCAGAAATTCAAAGCCCTTATAGACCAAGTCAGCTTTGATTTTGCGCCGGAGCAGCATAAGGAATGGTTTATTGCAGCCTTGCTCCCTCACATCAGACTGCCATTAATGCAGCAGAAACTCTAGATGCAGGATGACGCGTTGGAGATGGTGATGAAACTAGAGGCTTCACCTCTAGCTGAAACTAGCACAGGTGTGACAAACCTGCAAAACCAGTTAGCAAATCTCACGTTACAGATGCATGAGATTAGAAAAGGAAAAGAGACTGCACAAGACATATGGTGTATAAAGTGTAAAGCACAAGGCAATACTAAAGATAACCGTCCAGTATTTGTAGAATATCTAGCAACTGGGGCTCCTAACCCCTTACCACAGACCCACGGGTCGTGGTGTGAAATATGCAAAACAAGAGGACACCCACCTCAGCAATGCCCTCTACTTCAGAAGTACGTGCAAGCACCTAAGAACTTATATTGTGTCTTTTGCAAGTCCGTAGGCCATGATGAACACGATTGCCGAGCCTATGATCTCATGGTCGGGAGCAAGCAAGACTTGTACAGAGTGCAATCAGAAACACAGGGTCCAGCAGCAGGACCATAGCATGATCCGGCTCATGTTGGCCATGGAGGAGGACTCAGAGGACGAGGCCGTGGAGGAGGCTTTGGCCATGGAGAAGGCTTTGGCCATGGTCGTGGATCGGTTACTTGTTACAACTGTGGAGTTGTAGGACATTATGCTAGGGACTGCCAGAGCCCTAGTACAACATGTAATTATTGCAAATCTTACGACCACGCTATAGAAGAATGTCCTACCTTGATAGCCAAGATCAGAGAACCTAAGCCAGCAATACATCAGAACATCCATCTTATCGCTGCTGAGCAGAAACAGCCAGAACCAAGAGTCAACATTGTGACTCGCAGCGGTGCTTCCACCAATGGGACATCGCAGGATACTGAAAAGAACACAGGTCAGGACTGGGTGCGCAAAGCTCCTAACAAAGCAACACCACTTGACCTACAAAAGAATAAACAGACATTTCAGGAAGCTAAGATTTTTTTTGATGACCCTATGCAATTAGGATCGCAGGTACCACCGTCTAGGGGCGTATCGCAGCAAACACCTTGTGGCCTTAGTCTTGTGGAGACATCGCAGGCTACCACATCAAGAAGATGCGATGAGGATGAGTCGACAGGAAGTGTACAATCCTTCCTATGGAGTTGCTTGAAACTCGTAAGAAATGAGAAAGCTATCACAGAGCTTCAACGCATCATAGATCAGTATCCGCCATCTTCTTCCATGAGCAGTGCACAGCGTGCTGTTCATAATATTATGGGACATACAAGAATAGGAAGAGAGATGCGACTCACAGCACAGGTTGGAGAATTTGAAATGGATGAGGTGATCCTAGATCTAGGATCAGAGGTAAATGTTATGACTAAGTAGACATGGGAACAGATGGGTAGCCCTAAGTTATTCAGATCGCCTATCCATCTGAGATTAGCTAATCAGCAGCGAGTATCACCCCTGGGTCGATTACCGCAGGTGCCAGTTGACATTGACAGAGTTCGCAGCTCTGTGGAATTTGAAGTTATAGAAATTATTGGCGATAGTAGACCATATCCAGCATTACTAGGCATTGATTGGGCGATCGGTAACATAGCCGTTATTGACTTAAAGAGAAGACAAATGACCTTTGAGGATGCACAAATCCGGGTCATCGCACCGTTAGATCCTCTTCAGGGTCCTAGATACATTGAACCTATCCGAGCAGAGGAAGAAGCACATAACATGGAAAGTCTCTATCAGATGACTGCGAACCAGAGTGACTACATCAATCCAACCGCAGAAGGGAACATTAGTTGGCAATGCGACAGCTCATGCGCATCGGATTCGGATGTTGGTCTAGAGAACTGGCAGAACAGACTTTATGAAGTCTCAGCGCGCAGATGTGCGTACATGACTAAGTCACTGCAATGGATTGGCGCAGAGATCAACAAGATTCCATCATTTCATGGTCTAACAGATATCCAGGACTTTCTCACGCAGTTTGAACATGAAATTTTTCACGAGCAGAGGATCGCAGCTATGGACCTTGCAGTACGAGCCACACCTGCAAGATGGTGGTATGCACATAAAGAGAATATCGCATCATGGGATGATCTTAAGAGATTGATGGTGATCATATTCTCTACCGACAAAGAGTATGTCCAGCAGAGATACACAGGAGAAAGTGACCCCAGGTCACATATTCAGACGTGTGAACGGAATTGGTTGGACATTCCCGAGGATGAATGGGTTTACTAATTCATTCACACTTTGGACACAGTTCCAAGGAACTAGTACACAGAGACTGAATTGCGCAAGGGAACGACTACATGGCCACTTATGATAGACAGATTTCTACTCACCTTCGCTTTTGAATCTGAGTATCCAAGTGTTGATCAGGCCCTAGATGTAATAAAGATTAAGATATTTGAGGATTGCACCCTATCAGTGTCAGCTCAACCTGAGTGGGCCATCCAGTTAGAAGAGGTGCTAGAGTGTTACAACTTTGTATCAGAACCAGAGGAGGAGGATGAGGATCCTCGCAACATCAACATTCCGGAGTCAGAGGGGACTCGCAATGTTGAGGGGCCGAAGCTACAGATTCCAGCAATCACAGAACCGATCAAGATTAAACAGATCAATATTGGCACAGACACAGAACCAAAGTTTTCCTCTATTGGAGACTATTGGAACGATGAAACAGTCGGACAGATTGCAGACTTGCTACATGACTATCAGGACCTATTTCCCACCAAGTTCACGGAGATGAAGGGAATAGTTGGAGACTTGGGAGTAATGAGGATACCATTGAAAGAGGATGCTAGACCAGTTAAGCAACGCCCATACAGATTAAATCCTCGGCATAAAGAAAAAGTTAAAGATGAGATCGATAAGTGTTGGAGCAGGGTCCCGCAGCTACAGAAGAAGCTGCTAGTTTTGGCGGAAAGAAGTTAAGATAGAGCTACGACGCCGTAGCACGTTTCCAGCTGGAGAGCAGAGCCGGAAACCATGACTTTTAAGATAGAAAAGTCAAGAAGGCAACGGTACCTGAGCGGCCGAGAAGAGAGAGCTCAACCACTGCATTGAAGGCAGCGGCGGAAGACAGGAGGGCTCAGCGACCCTCATAAAGGAGAAGGAGCAACGAGGCTGAAGCATTGAAGGTGAAGTACAGAAAAGCGAAGCGGTGCATAGTACCCATGATCAGTGCCGGGAAGCATGGAAGACTGTAGAGAGCTGTGGTGTGACGGAAAGCGGCTACCTCAAGTACAGATATGGCCGACTGTCACTAAGTTAGGTTTTGGGTTACTGTTGGGACAGGCCCACAGTGTTGTAATGGCAAGACCTTCGGGCTGCCTATATAAGAATATATTTTGTATTGTAAAAGGGTTGGTTAGTTGGTTGATAGTTTGGTTAGTTGGGTCATTCAGTTGTTAATAGCATTTTGCAGACTGTTAGACTGTTGTAAAAGCCTAGCTCTGGTTCTGTTACTAGCGGTAGCAATCTTACGATAACCAGTAGCTGGCTTATAGACTAGGTATGTAAAGATCCACAGGGATCGACAAAGAGGGAAGAGTATATTGTAAGAGAGCAATATAGAAGAGAGAAGAGATCTAAGAGAGAATATCCTAAGCTTCATATGCGGTGCAGCAGAACTGTGTTTTACCTTCCCCCGAGCTATAATAAAACACAGTTCTGTGGACGTAACTTCCATCCTGGAGGTGAACCACGTTAAAATCAGTGTTATGCAATTGGTTTATGTGTTATGTTTCTTTATGCAATTCTTAGTCAGTTTATGGAATTTGTTTACAGTTTAATGAATGAATGTGTTAATCAGTTCATAGCAATATAGGAGGGTAAAAATAGGTTAACATCTTCGGCACGCTGTTTATGGTTCATTCATGCTTTGCGTAAAACAGTCTCCATTGCAGTATTGAATAGCCTTGTATGTTAAGTCTTGCATGTCGACACGAGCAATGCTAAGTACGCTAAACCACGGAGGTAGGGTATCACAGAGAGGTGATACCACACCGGTAGAGGAGCTGCGGTGCGCGATACCAGAGGTGAAGGACTTAGCGTTGGGCGGGAAGTGCGTGTCGCACCATGCGCGGCGATGCGATAAGGTAGGAGATATCGCGGACCTGGGAAAGTGCACGCCGCAGGGAAGGATGGCACTGCAGCATACAGACCATCTCGTGGATAGAAGAGCTGCGAGAGAGGAGATCGCGCGACGTGAGCAAGAGGTCATGCGACGCGCAGAGGAGAGACCGCAGCTAGGAGAGCTGCGAGCCTCAGTGGGATTGCCTCAGAACCCGGTCCAAGACACTTGAGTCCTTGGCCAACCCATTAGAGTCACTTCGGGTGAGACTTCAGGCCGCTTTGCGGTCTGTCGCCGAAAGGGCCAGTGATCTAGGGGTGTTGTTGGTTGGATATAGTAAACCCGGGTCTGCCCATAGCAGCCAACAAATGATTCCGTTACCGGTTTTGAACAACTGAGTGCTAATGTTCTATTGGCATCCCACGAGAGAAGATTTTCACCAGTGGCTGGATTCAAACCTAAGGGAGTTTTCCCAGAAAGAAAATCGGAGCCCTAAACTGAGCACAGAGGCCTGGTTAGAAAAGCATATCGCTTCAGATATACACGCTATATTTTTTGCAACCTATGGAAACGATCTTTTCGACTGGTTATCCAAGTTGACAGATAGGAACACATTCAAGAAGAAAAGAAACATTGTCTGGACACCGGAGCTGATTCAGACCGTGCAGAACCTCGACAATCCTATTACGAGAGCATTGGACTTCTGGCTTGCGAGTGTGCTAGGAGGCTTTGTTACAGAATTTGCAGTTGACCAGAGAAAAAGCTTCAGTGAAGCTGAGCGGTACTTCTTCAAAGGATATCGTGGTAAGTACCTAAAGTCTCTAAACTTGTCCATTAAGATGCTGCTACATGAAAAAGGAGTAATGGACATGGTTTCAGATGAATAAGTAAAGATAGTAATGTCACAAGAGTTTGAAAGTGATTTTGATGACATTGGACGCACACGTAGTGGCAAGAAATATAAAGTAACCTTCGGCTCTCCTGTATTTGGAGATAGTTCAGACAATATTAGGCAACCGAGTCCTAGTACCACAGAAGAACCAGAGGGGGGTATCCCTTACCAGCCCTACACCCCACAGAAACAGACCGGGACTCAGAGTAATCCCGTAGGTACTCCATCCAGTAGCTCACAGACAGTACCTACGGCCGCTACATCATCTTCACCTACACCGCTGAGTGGTAGTAATCCAGTCAATCAGAACCCACCCCAGAGAAATAGAATGGGAGATGATATGAAGCTACCTACCTTTAAGGGTATAGGAGCAGAGGACCCGGAACAACATTGGTTCCTATGCGAAGCCATGTGGACCATTAAAACAATCAATGACGATAACCTTAAACTTGTACAGTTGGTCACTACACTCAGAGATCGAGCTTTAACATGGTACATAAAGTATACCACTCTACCTAAGACACTTGCCCAAGTCAAGAATGCCATGATTAAAGAGTTTAAGAAACCTAAGTCCGAATCTCAGTGCATAACAGAGCTCAAGGATATTAAGCAGCTACCATCAGAATCAGTATGGGACTTTGACCAGAAATTCAAAGCCTTTATAGACCAAGTAAGTTTTGACTTTGCGCCGGAGCAGCATAAGGAATGGTTTATTACAGCACTGCTCCCTCACATCAGAGTGCCATTAATGCAGCAGAAACTCCAGACGCAGGATGACGCGTTGGAGATGGCGATGAAGCTAGAAGCTTCACCTTTAGCAGAAACCAGTGCAGGCATGACAACTCTACAGAACCAGTTGGCCAATCTCACGTTACAGATACACGAACTTAAGAAAGGAAAAGAGGTTATGCAAGACATATGGTGCTTACGATGTAGAGCACAGGGTCATACCAAAGACAACTGTCCAGTCTTTGCAGAATATCTAGCGTCAGGGGCTCCTAACCCCTTACCACGAACGCAAGGGCCATGGTGTGAAATATGAAAAACACAAGGACATCCACCTCAGCAATGCCCTTTGCTTCAGAAGTATGTACAGACACCTAAGAACCTATACTGTGTCTTCTGCAGCTCTGTCGGACATGATGAACAGAATTGCCGAGCCTATGAGCTCATGTTAGATAGAAAACACGATGTATACAGAGTCCAGTCAGAAATACAGGGTCCAGCAGTAGGACCACAGCCTGATCCGACCTATGGAGTCCATGGAGGAGGATTCAGAGGATGAGGCCGTGGAGGAGGCTTTGCACGAGGAGAAGGTTTTGGCCGTGGTCGCGGACCAATCACTTGTTATAACTGTGGAGTTGTAGGACACTATGCTAGGGACTGTCAGAGCCCCACTACTACTTGTAATTATTGCAAATATTACGATCATACCATAGAGGAGTGCCCTACCTTAATAGCTAAGATCAAAGATGCTAAGCCAGCGGTACACCAGAATGTCCAGCTTATTGTTGCTGAGCAGGCAGTGCCAGAACCAAGAGTCAATATTGTGACTCATAGCGGTGCTTCCACCAGTGGGACATCGCAGGAGACCGAAAAGAACATAAGTCAGGAGTGGGTGCGCAGAGCTCCTGGTAAAGCAACAGCACTCGACCTACAAAAGAATAACGAGACATTTCATGAAGCCAAGGCTTCCTTCGAGGAACCTACACAATCAGGATCGTAGGTACCGTCATCTAGGGGCGTACCGCAGCAAGTACCTTGTGTCGATAACCCAGAACAGATACCACAGACTACCACATCGGGAAGATGTGACGAGGATGAATCGACAGGAAATGTACAATCCTTCCTGCGCAGTTGTTTGAATCTCTTGAGAAATGAAAAAGCTATCGGCGAGCTACAGCGCATCATAGATCAGTGTCAGCAACCTTCTCTATCGGACAGTGCACACTGTGTTGTTCATAATATTACAGGACATACAAGGACCGGAAGGGAGATGAAACTCACAACACAGATTGGAGAGTTCAAAATGGACGAAGTCGTCTTATATCTGGGATCAGAGGTGAATGTCCTAACTAAGCAGACATGGGAACAGATGGGTAGCCCTCAGTTAGCCATATCACCTATCCACCTGAGACTAGCTAATTAGCAGCGAGTATCCCCATTGGGTCGACTGTCGCAGGTGCCAGTTGACATTGACGGAGTTCGTACTTTCACGGACTTCGAGGTTATAGAAATCATTGGTGACAGTCGACCATATCCAGCACTATTAAGTATTGATTGGGCGATTGGTAGCAAGGCTGTCATCGACCTAAAGAGAAGACAAATGACCTTTGAGGATGCGCAGATCCGGGTCATCGCACCACTGGATCCTTACCAAGGTCCTAGATATATCGAACCTATCTGAGCTGAGGAGGAGGCACATAACATGGATAGTCTCTACTAGATGACTGCGAACTAGAGAGACTACATCAATCCGACTGCAGAAGGGAACATTAGTTAGCGATGTGACAGCTCATGCGCATCGGATTCCGATATTGGTCTAGAGAACTGGCAGAACAGACTTTACGAAGTCTCAGCACGCAGATGTGCGTTTATGAGTAAATCACTGCGATGGATTGGTGCAGAGATCACCGAGATTCCATCATATCATGGTCTAACAGATATTTGGGAATTCCTTGAGCAGTTTGAGCAACAGACTCCTTACGAGCAGAGGATCGCAGCTATGGACCTTGCAGTACGAGCCACATCTGCAAGATGGTGGTACGTGCATAAAGAAAATATCGCATCATGGGATGATATTAAAAGATTGATGGCCATCAAATTTTCGGTCGACAAAGAGTATGCCCTGTAGAAGTACACAGGAGAAACTGACCCCAGGGCACACATTTAGACATGTGAACAGAACTGGTCAGACATTCCAGAGGATGAATGGGTTCACAGATTCATTCACACATTGGACACAGTTCCAAGGAACTGGTACACAGAGACCGAGTTGCGCAAAGGGACGACCACATGGTCACTTATAACAGACAGTTTCCTATTGACCTTCGTGTTTGAATCAGAACACCCAAGTGTTGCTCAGGCCTTAGATATAATCAAGATCAAGATATTCGAGGACTGTACCATCTCAGTGCAGGCTCAACCTGAGTGGACCACCCAGTTGCAAGATGCGCTTGAGTGCTATAACTTCGCAGCACAGCCAGACAATGAAGATAAGGATGAGGATGAGGATCCTCGCAACACCAACATTCCAGATTCAGAAGGGACTCGCGATGTTGGGGGACCACAGTTAGAGATTCCAGCAATCACCGAACCTATCAAGATTAAAAAGATCAATATTGGCACAGATGCAGAACCTAAGTTTGCCTCTATTGGAGACTATTGGAATGATGAAACAGTCGGACAGATTGCCGACTTGTTACATGACTATCAGGACCTATTTCCCACCAAGTTCACAGAGATGAAGGGAATAGTTGGAGACCTGGGACTTATGAGGATACCATTGAAGGAGGATGCTAGACCAGTTAAGCAACGCCCATATAGATTGAATCCGCGCTACAAAGAAAAAGTAAAGGATGAAATCGATAAGATGCTAGCAGCAATCATCATTGAGCCAGTAGAAGAAAGCGAATGGGTTATCCCCATGGTCGTACAAGAAAAGAAAACAAAATGAGACATCAGGATCTGTGTTGATTTGCGCAAGCTCAACGATGCATCGCTTCACGATCCATTTCCGACACCGTTCACTGATGAGGTATTAGACAACGTGGGAGGACAGGAGGTCTACTCCTTCACTGACGGATTTTCAGGCTACCATCAGATCAGAATACATCCAGAAGATCGGTCCAAAACCACCTTTGCAATAGAATGGGGCTCGTTCCAGTATACGGTAATGCCCTTTGGTCTTAAGAATGCACCTGCTATATTTTCTAGAGTAGTCGTTGCTATATTTAAAGAATACATTCATAAATTCTTAGAAGTATACTTTGATGATTGGACTGTATTTGGACTAATTGAAAAGCATATAGGAGACTTAAGACTGATGTTAGAGAAATGTAGGTAGTACCAGATTTCTTTGAACTTGAATAAATGTATATTTTGTGCACCATTTGGTATTTTGTTGGGTCACATTGTTTGCAGACAAGGCTTGATGGTAGATCCCGCGAAGATTGCCATCATTGTAAACCTTCCAGCACCCAACTCAGTCAAGCAACTGAGGACAATACTTGGTCATACTGGGTACTACAGAAAGTTCATCTGCAGATCGCTGAGCTTGAGGCTCGCTTACAAGACACCTCCCAGGCAGACCAGAAAGCACGAGTAGAAGCCCTCCGACTCACTTCTGCGCAGATGCAATCTCGCATCGACGAAGCTTGGTTAGTACTAACCGATGCGACGAACACATGGGCCGAGTTAGATGAGCCGCCGGAGAAAGTACAAATCCAGCGAAATATTCAGCAGATAGAGAATACTGCTGCGGCAATGGAAGAAGAAATTAAGGGCTTGGCAGCTCTTCAAAAGATGAGGAAGACAAAGGAGATGAACAGTTTGCAGCAGGAAGCGCAGCAATTAAGAACCAAGGAGATGCACATTAATGACCTGCTTCAACCATATCAAGAGCAAATCGCAGAGATAGTTGATACGGTTGAACAGAAAATAAAGGAGTTCACTACCACCAGGGAGAACACTGACGCCACAGAAGACGCCAGTATTAGTCAAGCTTTGCTTGACTCGGCATAAGAGAGTGTCGAAGTGATGAAGAAGGAAGTCGAAGGACTTCGTGACAGGTTACAGAGGGCTTCGCAGGAAGCCAAGGCAAAGCTATAGCAGGAGAAGCCCGCTGCAGGTGGCTCGAGGACGAGCCACAAGTAAGTGTTAGGGGACTATTGGAGCAGGGTCCCGCAGCTACAGAAGAAGCTGCTAGTTTTGGCAGAAAGATAAGTTTTGGCGGAAAGAAGTTAAGACAGAGCTACGACGCCGTAGCACGTTTCCAGCTGGAGAGCAGAGCCAAAAACCATGACTTTTAAGATAGAAAAGTCAAGAAGGCAACGGTACCTGAGCAGCCGAGAAGAGAGAGCTCAACCACTGCATTGAAGGCAGCGACAGAAGACAGGAGGGCTCAGCGACCGTCATAAAGGAGAAGGAGCAACGAGGCTGAAGCATTGAAGGCGAAGTACATAAAAGCGAAGCGGTGCATAGTACCCATGATCAGTGCCGGGAAGCATGGAAGACTTCAGATAGCTGTGGTGTGACGGAAAGCGACTACCTCAAGTACAGATATGGCCGACTATCACTAAGTTAGGTTTTGGGTTATTGTTGGGACAGGCCCACAGTGTTGTAATGGCAAGACCTTCAGGATGCCTATATAAGAATATATTTTGTATTGTAAAAGGGTTGGTTAGTTGGTTGATAGTTTGGTTAGTTGGGTCATTCAGTTGTTAATAGCATTTTGCAGACTGTTAGACTGTTGTAAAAGCCTAGCTCTGGTTCTGTTACTAGCGGTAGCAATCTTACGATAACCAGTAGCTGGCTTATAGACTAGGTATGTAAAGATCCACAGGGATCGACAGAGAGGGAAGAGTATATTGTAAGAGAGAAATATAGAAGAGAGAAGAGATCTAAGAGAGAAGATCCTAAGTTTCATATGCGGTGCAACAGAACTGTGTTTTACCTTCCCCCGAGCTATAATAAAACACAGTTCTGTGGACGTAACTTCCATCCTGGAGGTGAACCACGTTAAAATCAGTGTTATGCGATTGGTTTATGTGTTATGTTTCTTTATGCAATTCTCAGTTAGTTTATGGACTTTGTTTACAGTTTAATGAATGAATGTGTTAATCAGTTCACAGCAATATAGAAGGGTAAAAATAGGTTAACATCTTCGGCACGCTGTTTATGGTTCATTCATGCTTTGCGTAAAACAGTCTCCATTGCAGTATTGAATAGCCTTGTATGTTAAGTCTTGCATGTTGACACGAGCAACGCTAAGTGTGCTAAACCGCGGAGGTAGGGTATCATAGAGAGGTGATACCGCACCGGCAGAGGAGCTGCGGTGCGCGATACCGGAGGTGAAGGACTTAGCGTTGGGCGAGAAGTGCGTGTCGCACCATGCGCGGCGATGCGATAAGGTAGGAGATATCGCAGACCTAGGAAAGTGCGCGCCGTAGGGAAGGATCACACGGCGGCATACAGACCATCTCGCGGATAGAAGAGCTGCGAGAGAGGAGATCGCGCGACGCAAGCAAGAGGTCGCACGATGCGCAGAGGAGAGACCGCAGCTAGGAGAGCTGCGAGCCTCAGTGGGATTGCCTCAGAACCCGGTCCAAGACACTTGAGTCCTTGGCCAACCCATTAGAGTCACTTCGGGTGAGACTTCAGGCCGCTTTGCGGTCTGTCGCCGAAAGGGCCAGTGATCTACAGGTGTTGTTGGTTGGATATAGTAAACCCGGGTCTGCCCATAGCAGCCAACAATAAGATGCTAGCAGCAGGCATCATCGAGCCAGTGGAAGAAAGCGAATGGGTTAGTCCCATGGTCGTGCAAGAGAAGAAAACCAAAGGAGAAATTAGAATCTGTGTCGATTTGCGCAAACTCAACCGTTGCATCACTTCATGATCCATTTCCGACACCTTTCATTGATGAAGTTCTAGACAATGTGGGAGGACAGGAGGTCTACTCCTTCACTGATGGATTTTCAGGCTATCACCAGATTAGAATCCATCTAGAAGATCGATCTAAGACCACGTTTGCAACATAATGGGGCTCATTCCAGTATACGGTAATGCCCTTTGGTCTTAAGAATGCACCAGCTATCTTTTCTAGAGTAGTAGTTGCTGTATTTAAAGAGTACATCCATAAATTCCTAGAGGTTTATTTTGATGATTGGACTGTATTTGGATTAATCGACAAGCACATAGGAGATTTAAGACTGATGTTAGAGAAATGTAGGCAGTACCAGATTTCTCTGAACTTGAAAAAATGTATATTCTATGCACCATTTGGTATTTTGTTGGGTCATATTGTTTGTAGACAAGGCTTGATGGTAGATCCTATGAAGATTTCCATCATTGTAAACCTTCCAGCACCCAACTCAGTCAAACAATTGAGGACAGTACTTGGTCATACCGGGTACTACAGAAAATTTATCAAAGGTTATGCAAAGATCACAGCACCTATAAAAAATCTGTTAAAGAAAGATGTAAAATTCCTATGGAATGAGCAATGCCAGGAAAGTCTAGACACCCTTAAAGAGAAGATGGTTACAACACCCATCCTAGTATTCCCAGACTGGACCAGGCCATTTCATGTACATGTGGATGCATCTGGCATCGCACTGGGGATTGTCTTAACCCAGCTAGGAGAAGGAGGTATCGATCACCCTATCGCATACTCAAGCAGAAAACTATCCACCGTAGAAAAAAAACTACACCACTACGGAAAGAGAAGGATTAGCCATGGTGTATGCTCTACAGAAATTCAGGCACTACCTGCTAGGTGCCTCATTCAATATGTTTACTGACCATTCCGCATTGAAGTATCTGGTCAATAAGCCAGTGTTAGGGGGACGAATCTACAGATGGTTACTCCTATTCCAGGAGTATGATTTTGAAATTATTGTCAAACCAGGGAAATTAAATGCCGGACCAGACCATCTGTCACGGATAGACTCAGGAGAAGAGCCAAGTAACCTAGAGGACAATTTGCCCGATGCGCAATTTTTTTCTATTCAGATCGCAGACGAGTACTATGCTGATATTATTCACTTTCTCACTACAGGATGGGCACCTGTTGAGTTTACCAAGCATCAAAAGAGGCAGTTGGTTGTTAAAGTAGCAGACTTCACTTTGATCGCAGGACAGTTATACAAGCTAGGTCCAGATGAAGTCCTACGCAGATGTGTGATGCCGCATGAAAAAGAGGCTATTATCAGAGAAGCACATTCTGGTACGCAGGAGGTCATTTTGCAGGAAAGCCAACTACACAGAAAATCCTGACCGCAGGATTATGGTGGCCTACTTTACATAAGGATACTAAGGAATTTTGCAGATGCTGCGATATCTGCCAAAGGGTAGGAAAACCTTCACGGAGAGATGAAATGCTGCTGCAACCACAGATTACGCTGCGCGCATTTGACAAGTGGGCTATAGACTTTGTGGGTCCTATCAACCCACCAGGAAAACGAACTGGTGCAAGATACATCATCACAGGAATGGAATACCTCACCAGATGAGCGGAGGCTAAAGCAGTAAGGAATTGTGATTGGACACTTTATCATCATAAAAGTGATTTGATGCCATTGTCGAAATAATAATGGTTGGAGAATGGAAAAGGTTGGACAATTATACAAAGCATTTGTTTGTCTTCAAAAAGTAGTTCAAATTGTTGTCTTCATTTAAAAACTACACCTCGAGTAACATGTCTTGTGCTTGGATAATGAGTTTTTTCACTTTTAGGGAAGCAAATTACACCTTACTATTTGTACGTCATGCTTAGTGATAGGAGTTTGGGACAAAGGAACACTATAGGCTCAATCCCTATGTGATTCTTGCATTTAACAATAAATATTATTGGATAAGAGACCTGCACCTATAGAGTGTGGGATGAATGTAGAAGATGAGGTGCAGTGAGCACTAAGGAAAAAACACACACTATGTACCGTATTCATATATGCAAATTAACTAATCATATTGATTAATATAATTTAATTTTACAATACATAAATTTTTAAATATTTAAAAATGTATAAATATATATTTATTTTAATTATAATATATATATATATATTGAAATTTTAACATATATCAAAATATTTAAATTAAAATATATGGGTTGTTCAAATAAATGCCTCCGCTGGTTTAAGGTTCATGATTGTCTCCCGTCTAGGGTTTGTATTTTTGCCAATCTTTCGTGTATTCTTGGAGGATTGAAAAAAATTGGGCAACATTTCTGCTTTCTCGACACACATTTCAAAATTAAATCGATAGTATAAACGTTGCCGGTTGATAGAAATATTTATAAAAACTATAAATTTAATGTTTAAATTTGACAAATTTAAATTAAAATTTTATAAAAAATTAATTATTTGTCTCGGGTCTAGGGTTGATTAATTGCCTCTATGGTTCATATAGGTTCTGTTTACTTGGTGCCTTATGGATTTTTTTCAATCCTACGTGTATTCTCGAAGGATTGAAAAAAATTGGGCAGCATTTTTGCTTGCCTGGCACACATTTCAAAATTAAACCAACAACATAAATGCTACCGGTTAACAAAATATATATAAAACAGAACAAATTAAATTTTAAATAAATAACAAATTTAAATTACAATTTTATAAAAATATGACAACATTTTTGCTTGCCGACACACATTTCAAACATATTTAACAAAAAAAACTAACCTAAAAACATGTATAACATTGTTTTTTTTTAATTTTAACCTAAAATTTTAAAACTATAAAAAAACGTAAAATTCGATTTAAATTTCAAAAAACTAGTTTAGGATGTTACCTCTTTGCTCCGACATCGTGGTGAAAGTTAGGTTTTGGTTGGGAGTTTGTGGCTTGCGCTGTAGCTCGGTCGAGGTCCATGGGTTGCGTTGTAGCTTAGTCGAGGTCCGGCTATGTGGAGAAAATGCCAAATAGAGGCCACGGGTCCCCGCGGCCTTTTTTATAAGTTTTTTTGCACAGGGACCTCGATCGAGGTATGTAGCTCGATCAAGGTCTTAACACCTTGATCGAGGTTTTCTTAAACCCTCGATCAAGCTTTTGCTAAAGCCTCGATCGAGGTGTCAACACCTCAAACGAGGGTTTAGTAGAAGCTCGATCGAGGGTTTAAGAAAACCTCAATCGAGCGTTTGTTCAACACTCGATCAAGGTGTTAAGACCTCGATCGAGGGTTTAAAAATTGCTCAATCAAGGTATGTTTTTGTGTTTTTGCCGAAAGCGCCTTGCCAAAAAGTGTAACCTAGCTCCATGGATGCACCCATATAGTAAAGTAATGATTTTGATTTTGAATATAGGTTTGAATTTATTTTTCTTTTTAAAGTATTTTAGTACATTTATAACATAGATTTTGGTATGAGTCATATAGGATTTTTTTGTCATAGTTTCCTTAGCAGTGTGTTAGTGATTTAGTCTATTTTTCGATAGAAAAAACAATTCAAATGTTATTTTTTATTCATTCTATTTGAATAACAAGTAACATTTTTTTTCGAAAAAATATTATATTCAAAAGTAATCTATGAGTATTATTTTCATCATGAGTACTTTACTTAGAATATTATTATGGTTAATTATGGATTTTCATTCACCATTTAGAATTTGACATATAAGCCTCTTTAACTCAATCAATGCTACCTCAACCATTATGGATGGCGTCATCATTTAAAATGTGTTTGTTTCTTTTAAAGTTCATTTTGATAATCCATTTATTTATTTATTTTGAGGCTCATTTTTTACTTCAAAATTCCTTTAATGTAATCAGGGCCTTTTTTTTATATGTTCAACTATAAATCGGTTATTCATATAGAAAAACCCATATCGATGATAGGTTGGATTGAATACCTTGGGACATGATGGCATCATCAACAATGTCGTCATCAAAGTTGTGCACACAAGTACTGCTAACATGATGGGTACTCTAGAAAGTCAAGTTAATATCTGATTCCAAGCTCTCAACATTTCTTCGACATGCACTAAGATGTGGGTCCATATTGTAATTATGGTGGCTATGATCTAGTTCAACATGGATCCACTATGTATTGTTTGTTGGCATGGTTGGCTTAATTTTAATATTCCACAAATCCACTTCGCAATCCCACCCTTAGCCCACTCACCAAATATTCTTTGTTCATAATGCATTTCAATCATCAATATCTCTTCTAATCTTGTGCATCATGGGGCATTTTGTTATATAGATATTGTACACCCTTGATGAGGGGAACATGGATATAAGGTACTCCTAGTTAGAATTAGTGAAGCAGGTGAAGAATACTAGCTCCAAATCAGTTCTTTGCATTCTTATACATATATGGCTCCACTTTTCCTTCAAGAAAACCGTGGGCCTCATGGTTGTTCTTAAGAGGAAACATTGTCAGCCAAAAAAGTTATATACAAGAACTACAACCACATCTCAAAAAACTTATATCATGGAAGTATGGAAATCGAGAAAGCCATGAGGAAATATCATGGATGGACATCATTTGTGTGACAGTCATGCATTCCTAGCATGGATCTTGTCATCTCCCTATCCTATTAATGGAAGATCATTGGGTAAGAGATAGAGATAGATAAAAGTGATATCAAGAATCCAAGCGTTAAGAGAATTTAGAGAAAGAAAAGGCAGTTTGAAGCTCAAATCTTTATTGTTGAGAGGAAGTTTCATCTTACTTCCTTAGATGTGCATGGATCTTTGGTGGAGATATAAGAATCACTAGATCGATTCCTCCACGTGACACAAGAGACCGTAGATCACCATCAACAAAGGATCAAAGTGTGTATCTAAGGGAAGAGAATCAATAGCCCTAGTGAAGGAGGCATAATATATAAAAATTAGGTATTCATGTTGTTCTAAAGTCTGGAGAAACAAGTTCCTCCTCTTTGTTCATCTCTCGTATTTGAACATATAAACTTGCAAGTAATTTTAAAGGGATGAACATAATAATATGCACTCTCAATTGTTGGAGGGCTTGAGCCATTCTTCAAAGAATCAAACTTAGGGGGATTCCTTGCACCACAGTGCTCCTTTGCATTGAAGAATATTTGAGATAAATGTCTTTGCATTACACACATTAGACAAGGAATTGTTCTCTTCCAATACCTGATATCTTCTTGAAGTATTTCCTTAGTTGACAACCACATACATGTAACAACGAAACACATTTGAATAAAATTTATACGTGTATATACAAAAGATAATCATATGACGGTATCAATTTAAACAAACTATTCTAAACATGACAATTGTATTAAAAATTGTTATTCACCTTATGTTCTTATTTAGTTTATGTTGTTTGAAACCGTTAGACGTAGAACAAACTAAAACACATAATGATGAATTATATTCACTTAATGAATAAAAAACAACAAAATAAAAAGAGAGAGAAAGTTTTATATAATTTAGAGCATAACTATTATAAAATAAAATAAACCTTCATAAAGATACGTCAATCAAGCACCTTTTCCCCACCCAAATCACCTTTTATCAAGATATTTTTATTATTTCTAGCAAATATGGTAGAAAATTTAATATTCATAAATGCTTACGTATTTCATGTAGTGTACCCAGCCTTAAACCCTAGTGTCGAAGGCACCAAATGACCAAAGGGAAGGTTGAATTAAGATTACACAACAAATTAAGGTTCTCTAAGGTTATACCTACATGCCTAAATACAATAATTGGATTTTTCAACATTTAAATAAACATTGCAACATTTAAAATGCAATTATTTCCTCAAATACTTATCTTGATGCAAAAATACGAAATTTAACCAGTTTCACATACTTGTTTAATAAGGCCATAAACATTATTAAATACATTCAAAGTGACCATATTCAACCTTATAACATGTTTAAATCATATTTACGAGAATCTTTGCAAAATATTGCAAATAAAAAATTTCAACAATTAAACTAGGCAATTTACGATACTTCCGTAGATCAAATTGTGACACTTCCTTAAACAATTAAACATTAATTATTAGGACATATTTAAAGATAAATTTTAAATCCATCTAATAATGATAATTAGCAAATATGATGGCTGGCATCTATAGCTATTAACTTATCCAGAAATTCAGATCTACAGGTTAGCCTTTTATTTACAAATAATCTAGTTGGCACCTGATTCCCTGCAAAACTAATTGTAAGTCTAATTTAAAAAGAATATTAGACTTCATAGGCACGCTACAACCACCAATGGCACACTAGCATGATAATTTACAACCATACAAACAACGGAAATCAAATCTTTCAAAAAACAATCGAACAATCTAGTTTTTAAGCAGTGAAACCCATAAACCAGTCATTGATACTTAGCAATTTCGACTATAAAACTCAAACACGAATCAACCCAGTCACAGAGGGCGCACTTTCAGGTTAAAATGCATGAAATAAATATTCAAATAAATTAGTACAACTGCTATCAATATCAGAGAAGAAATAACTAATATTTTCCACAAGATTTCAAGTAGTAAACCGAGCAACCTACATTTGATCACCAAGATAGAAATCCATATGCATAAACATAGTTAGACTCAACCATCTAGGGAACAATAACAACATGGAGAACAATTTATAAACACATATTTCAATCAGATATAATATATAGAAAGTGTAAGCAAGATCCCATGAGGAAAATCCACTAATTTTCATCCATCGACATGCACAAATACAATTTACACAAGCAAATAGCAGTTCAGCCAACTAGGGCGCATTGGAAACCATAAATGCATCAAATAACATATGAAATAACATAAAATAAAATATCTATCTTAATAATATGCAACTAGCATCCACCAGACCACAATCCACCCAGCCTTAGGCATTGCCAAGCTAGATCTTACATTGATAGGCCACCCCCGAGCTAAGGCCACGACTCCACATGTTGAGGTGCACTCAAGGATATCAGACTGATTGGCCACAACTCAATTCCTCACCACCTAATTTCCCCTCAACCCCACTACCTAGTGCGATGGTAATCCCTTCACCACCTAGGTCCCTCAGAACATTGCCATTCACCATCGATATTTACATGCAAGATCAAGATAGAGGAAAGCAACATATTGGAGGAACTATTTGAAGTTGTCCAGGTTTACATCAAACACAACCCAAGGTCTCACACATGCAACATGGAATAAAATACATGGTTCACAAGCTTACTAGCTCTTAGCATGAATTACATGAAGCACATCCCCCTCCCCATAAAGATGAGGCATGGTTTTATAGACCAAAGGAGGAAAATTCGACCCAAGGAGGCTAATTTGAGTTAGGAGAGAGGTGAGGAGTTTGGTTAGGTCACACCAACTCAAATTCATGAGGATAACTCAAATTAGGAGAGAGGAGGAGTTACATAATTGAGGTATTTTCTTGGAATAGAGAGGGGTTACACAAATTGATGAGTGGAGGCTAAGGAAGAGGGCTCATAAATGACCAAAAGCACATACATAGAAGAGAATGTTTTCCAAGAAGGCTGCATTCACCAAGTGGAATCCACAAATCCTTCATGAGGGTGCACTAGTAACTCCTTAAGAAAAAATAAATGAGATTTGGTTCCAACTACTAAAGTTTGGGTGACCAACATCTCTTAAAGTCTCCAAGGTGCAAAATGAACTAGAACGAACAACAACAATTCAACAACAAGTTCTAAAGTACTAGGAATGTCCTCATTCCCCCTCACACCATGGAATCAGGGCATCCCATCATCGTTTGTGGTTTCCGGTGTGCCAGTTGTTTTTATCAATTAATTATTTACAAAAATAATAATGTCTCTCAGTCCTTAAAGACCCTTGTCCCTTTTGATGTATTTGTAACTTTGGAATATATTCACTTGTATATTTTATGTATTGTACCCTGATGTTTATTCCGAGAAGTATCTGTAATGTAATTGAGTCATGTCATGCCCCGATGTTCCTATCGGGAGATTCAATAATGTAAACAAGTCATGTAAAGTCATAGAGTGTAANCGCAGTTATGGGGCCCTAGGGTTATTAGACTCTCCTAGAGAAGTCAGCCATAGTGAGTTATTGTCAAGTCGGGAATTAGTATAAATAGAGGGTGAGCCTCTCTATTTATCACACATTCACTCACACTCAGTTGTGGTGCATAACTGAGAGAGAAAGAAGAAGTTGGGACAAGAGAGAGAGAGAGAGAGACTACTACTGTCGGGAGATCATCTTACTGTTTTTGGGTTTTACTTTTGGTGTTGATTCTATCTCTGAGGAAGTTGCGGGGTTTTCTCCTTTATGGTTTCCCCGAGGAAAATCTCTGTGTCTATTGTCTCTTGTGTTTGATTGATGTGCTTGTTACTCT
Source organism: Pseudotsuga menziesii (assembly GCA_001517045.1). NCBI lineage: Eukaryota > Viridiplantae > Streptophyta > Pinopsida > Pinales > Pinaceae > Pseudotsuga > Pseudotsuga menziesii. Next base: position 187,752 of record LPNX011133099.1, read on the forward strand.
CTCAGTTAAAGAGCATAAGATAATACTATCTAAATGGTAAAAATCTAACATGGTATCAGAGCTAACCTGAGAAGAAGACACTATGCGGATGCTGAAGCTAGGGATTCCTACTTTTTGGATCTCTCTCCATAGATTTTTAGCAAAAGGAGGTTGGGCTGACTCTCCTCTCTAGGGCACATCTTTCTGTTGAAGCAGAATATGATTATGAGCATTTTCAGTTTTTGACCCGACACTGCGGCGAGAAATTAGGGATTTCCACAGAAGTGAAATTTTTGAGTGAGCCCAGGCCTGGATTGATCTCCTCCTCAAAATCGAAGTTTAGAGATCAAGATCAAATTTTTTGGTTGGGAAGAACTTCGGGAAAGTCAAACCCTAATCTGCTCCTGAACCAACTCTGCAGAAATTTAGCTCCAGATCCAATTCTGACATCTTAACCTGGTAAGATCTAAATCTTTTGCATTTCCATTTGAGGTTATCTGTTAAGATGTCTCATCATACCAAGCTTGATGAAAAGCTTGAGAGAGCTGATAACTTCCGAGCCTAGAAGTATAGGATCTCCCTGGTCCTGGAAGAAAATGAGTTGGACTCTTACATCAATGAAGAGGTTCTAGTTCTAGAGGGAGATGAGGCTAAAGCCTTACACAAAAATAAATTGTTCATGGCTAAGAGGATTATTGTTGATTCAATCAAGGATCACCTCATACCACAGGTGTCCTCCCTAAAGACACCTAAAGCTATGTTTGATGCCCTGACCAAACTATTTGAAGGGAAGAACATAAATCGGAAGATGACTCTGAGAAACCAATTAAAGAATGTACAGATCCAGAATGCGGAAACCATCCAGTCTTACTTTACAAAGGTCTCTCAGATCAAGGAACAACTTGAAGCAGTAGATGAAGAAGTAGAGAATGCAGAAATTGTGATGAACACCTTGAAAGGCCTCCCTAGATCATGGGACTCTTTTATTCAAGGGATCTGTACTAGAAAGAAGCTAGTCAAATTCAGTAGACTGTGGGAGGAATGCTCACAAGAAGAATCTCGGATAGTAGGTTGAGAAGAAAATATGGGAAGTGAAGATCAAGCTCTCGTAGTACACTCTAAGAAACGCAGAAGATACTTTCATCGCCCCAAAGGTAAGCACTTCCACCAGAAAGATAACCCTAGAATATCTAACAGAGATTTATCTAAATTTAGATGCTATACATGTGATGAAAGAGGACACTTTGCCAGAGATTGTCCTAGAAACAAAAATGGCTCTCACAAGAAGAAGGGAAACAAGAGAAGAAATCATGCTCATACTACAGAGGATGATGAACCTTCCACAAAGAAAATCAAACAAGAAAGTGATGATTCTTCAAGTGAAGAAGAATATGTTCTGATTTCCGCTCTCACGGGAACTATTACACATGGAAGCAATGATTGGCTTATAGACAGTGGGGCTTCCAAACATATGACGGGATTCAAAGAAACCTTTGTGAAACTGTCTGAACATGAGTCACCTCACAAGGTGAAACTTGGGGATGACTACCAGTATCCAATAAAAGGTAGTGGTGAATCCTCCTATAAGCTAGACTCTGGAAAGTCTATGAAGATGAAGGATGTCTTGTTTATACCAAGACTAAAGAAGAACCTCCTCTCCATATCTACATTGGATGCAAAAGGCATAAGGGTTGCATTTGTAGATGGCCAAGTTCTTATGTGGCCAAAGGGAAAGACTATTGATGATGCAGTAGTGACTAGGGAACAAGAAGGAGGTCTATACAAATTGAAGGGCCAACCAGAACAAGCTTTGGTTCATAACTCAGTAGAGCCAAATGAACTTTGGCATAGAAGGCTTGCACACGTGCATTATAGAGCACTACCACTTGTAAGCAAAGCTGTTGAAGGTCTTCCAGAAATACAAACAAAACATGATGGTGTCTGCAAAGGATGTGCGAAAGGAAAGAACACAAAGAAGACATTTCCAAGTAGTGAGAGCAAAGCAAAAGGAATCTTGGAAATCATCCACTCCAATGTATGCGGTCCAATGTCATCCAGTTCATTAAGTGGGTATGTATACTATGTTTCTTTCATTGATGATTTTTCTAGGAAGACATGGATATACTTCTTAAAGAACAAAGATGAAGTCTTCACCAAGTTCAAGGAATTCAAAGCCTTGATCAAGAACCACACAGAAAAGAAGATCAAGACCTTTCGATCAGATAATGGCGGAGAATTCACATCAAATGACTTCAAAGAATTATGCAAAGATTCGGGAATTAAGAGGGAGTTAACCACTCCATATAATCCACAACAGAATGGGGTTGCAGAAAGGAAGAATAGAATGATCATGGAAGCTGCAAGGGCCATGCTTCATGATCAGGATCTTCCCATGCATCTATGGGTAGAAGCTTCCAGAACAGCGGTGTATGTACAGAACCGTACTCCACACAGAGTACTCCAGAACAAGACACCTGAAGAAGTATTTTCCGGCAAGAAACTAGAAGTTAGCCATCTCAGAATATTCACCTGTCTTGTATACATACACATTCCAAAAGAAAAGAGGACAAAGTTAGAGCCTTCTTGAAAGAAGGGTTATTTGTGGGATACAGTGAAAGCTCGAAAGCTTACAGAATATACTTTACAGGATTCAAGAAGATCGACATAAGCAGAGACGCAACATTCGACGAAGATTCAGCTTACAACAAATCCAGAAAGAGAATAGTTAAAAACTCTAAAGGAACAGAAGTACCAAGAATTCAAGATACAACTATGAACGATGCAAATCAAGATGAAGATCGAGAAATAGAAGAACCCCAGGAACTTGTAGATCCAACCCAAGAGAAGAATCCTCACATGAGGAAACCTGCATGGATACGAGAGGCTATCCTAGGTGGAGAAAGATATGGGGCTCCAGAAGAAATACACAGAAAGAGGAAAAGAACTAGATCTTGCTCCGGTTATGTGGCCCTGCTATGTGATATTATTGATAAAGAACCTTCCAACTATGAAGAAGCGACAGAGAAGAAAGAATGGAAGGATGATTTGATTGAGGAGTACCAGTCGATCATGAAGAATGATGTTTGGGATGTTGTCCCTAGACCAGAGGGGAAGTCTGTGGTAACTTCCAAGTGGATCTACAAGATCAAGCATGTTGCAGATGGCAACATAGAGAAATATAAAGCAAGATTTGTGGCTCCTGGCTTCTCCCAGAAAGAAGGAATAGATTATGAAGAAACTTTTGCACCTCTAGCTAGATACACTCCCATTAGATCAATATTTGCTCTGGCTATAGTGATGAAATGGAAGATACACCAGATGGATGTCAAGACTGCTTTCTTGAATGGTGTAGTGGAAGAGGAAGTGTATGTGGAGCAGCCACTCGGTTTTGAGACACATGACAGGGATACTCATGTGTGTAAATTGAAGAAAGCCCTATACGGTTTGAAACAGGAACCCAGGACATGGTACGGTAGAATTGATAGCTTCCTATCCAGTTTGGGCTTTACCAAGAGTAAAGCATATTCCAACCTTTACTACAAGGTTGAAGAAGGGAACCCAGTGATACTCCTACTGTATGTAGATGATTTGTTTGTAACAGGTGTGGATGGGTTGATTGCTGATACAAAGAGGAAGTTTGTTGCTGAGTTCGAGATGAAGGACTTACAGGCATGATGCACTACTTTCTAAGCATGGAGGTGTGGTAGAATGCAGATGGAATCTCCCTAGGACAAGGGAAGTATGCGGTAGAGATCCTGAAGAGGTTCGGGATGATGGACTGCAAGGCCATGACCAGACCTATGGCATCGAACCTGAAGCTTTTAAGTGATGCTTCATCAGAGTCAGTTGATGCTACAATGTATCGTCAGATGATTGGGTCCTTGATGTACCTGACGAATATGAGACCAGATATTTGCTTTGCTGTGAACACATTGAACCAGTTCCTGACAGATCCTAGACATGTTCACCTGATTGTTGCAAAGCATATTCTGAGGTACCTAAAGGGTACAGTTGATTATGGGCTCAAGTATAAGGATGATCAGAAGATTAACCTGGAAGGTTATGTTGATTCAGATTGGGCAGGAAATGCCATCGATAGAAAGATCACTTCAGGGTGTTGCTTCAGTATGGGATTAGGTGTGATCTATTGGTTCAACAGGAAACAATATTGCATGGCACTGAGTACATCTGAAGCATAGTATGTCGCAGCTTGTTCAGCTAGTTGTGAGGCAATGTGGCTTAGAAAGCTACTATCTGATTTATTTGATCTCCAGTTGGATGCTACTTGTATATATTGCGACAACCAGAGTTGTGTGAAGTTGTCTGAGAACCCGATGTTCCATGACAATTCACAAGTTGAAGCATATCGAGATCAAATATCACTATATCAGGGATATGGTGCAGAGAGGAGCAGTGAAGCTCCAGTATGTTGCAACGAACAAACAGATAGCTGATGTGTTGACCAAACCATTGGCCAGAGTGAAGTTTGAGTACTTCAAGGAGAAGCTTGGTGTTCTCCAGATCGAGGTTCCCTCCAAGGAGAGGTGATGAGTCCGAGAGCCTTTCTGACATGGTAGGATTGGTTCCTTCCATTGTTAGATATAAGTGCAGGAGCCATTCTGATGTAACTGTGGGATGTGTTCCCACATGATCAGATGTAAGTGTAGATCCATTCTGATGTGACTGTGGGATGTGTTCCCACATGATCAGATATAAGTGCAAAGCCCTTCTAGCATGGATGCGGGATGTATTCCCCACATGGCTAGATATAAGTGTTGATCCTTTCTGACATGGTTCTTGGATGTGTTCCTCCCATGGTCAGATATAAGTGATGAGCCTTTCCGACATGGTTCTTGGATGTGTTCCTCCCATGGTCGGATATAAGTGTTGAGCCTTTCTGACATGGTTCTTGGATGTGTTCTTCCCATGGTCGGATGTAAGTGTCGAGCCATTCTGACATGGTGGCAGGCTGGGCCTCCCATGGTCAGATGTGAGTGCTGGGCCTTTCTGACATTGTTGTTGGATGTGTTCCTCCCATGGTCAGATGTGAGTGCTAGGCATGCCTTTCTGACATGGTTGTTGGATGTGTTCCTCCCATGGTCAGATGTAAGTGTTGGGCAGGCCGTTCTGACTAAGGGTCAGATATAAGCGCCGAAGAAGACCTACATGGAGGATAGGCCTACAACCATCATGAAAAAGCGATGGCTCTGTAGAACTTCCTATGATGAGAAGAATCGAGAGATAGCACCAGTGATGATCCAGCAGTGATGATCCAGATCCATTGATGATGACCCAGTGATGATCTAGTGATGATCTAGATCCAGTAATGAAGATGACTTGAAGATGAAGATAACTTGATGATGATCTAGATGATACAGAGAAGAAGACTTATGCTGATAAATTGTGTCAAGAGAATACTTTCCTAGTTAAGAGGGAGTATTGATGTATTTGTAACTTCGAAATGTATTCACTTGTATATTTTATGTATTGTACCCCAATGTTTATTCCGGGAAGTATCTGTAATGTAATTGAGTCATGTCATGCCCTGATGTTCCTGTCGAGAGATTCAATAATGTAAACAAGTCATGTAAATTCATAGAGTGTAACCCTCCTTATTGATCAAGGGTTAAAGTCCCTGCAGTTGTGGGGCCTTAGGGTTATTAGACTCTCCTAGAGAAGTCGACTCTAGTGAGTCATTGTAAAGTCAAGAATTAGTATAAATAGAGAGTGAGCCTCTCTATTTATCACACATTCACTCACACTCAGTTGTAGCGCATAACTAAGAGAGAAAGAAGAAGCTAGGACAAGAGAGAGAGAGACTACTGCTGTCGGGATATCATCTTACTGTTTTTGGGTTTTACTTTTGGTGTTGATTCTATCTCTGAGGAAGTTGTGGGGTTTTCTCCTTTATGGTTCCCCGAGGAAAATCTTTGTGTCTATTGTCTCTTGTGTTTGATTACTGTGCTTGTTATTCTCTCAGTTAAATATCCTAAGATAATACTGTCTAAATGGTAAAAATCTAACAGTCCCAACACTTAGTGCCACAATAATAAACAATTATAACATATTACATAAGTCCATAGGCTTAACACACGGGGTATTACATTTCATTGCATTGCTCTCTTCCTCTATTAATAACCATGGAACAATTCGTAGTTGTCCACTACTAGAAGATGAACTCAAATGCCACATCACATTGGCTTCCTCGATGCCACTTCTAACTATTGCAATTTGATCTTTCTTAATCCTTCAAGGCTAACATTCTACATTGGCATTTTGTGACATTATTCCTAGTAAGCATCGTTTCAAACAAATGAGCTATTAGAAAGATCCCATAGTATTAGAGTCGATTAAACCATTCAAAAAAATTCATACCTCAAGGATTCCCAATAAGCCACATTATTAAAAACATAAAATGAACCCAATAAGCCACATTATTAAAAACATAAAATGAATAACATGTGTTGGTACAAAAAGAACTCGAGTGGGTAATAACTAATAAGTCACATACTTGAATTTTAAAAAACATAAAATGAATAACATGTGTTGGTACAAAAAGAACTCGAGTGGGTAATCACTAATAAGTCACATACTTGAATTTAATTGAAACGATAGCTTCTGGTGAAAACTTTTGGCATAAGCCCTCTCCCACCATTGAGGCATCATTCTTCATGGTTTTGTTATATTATCTTCCTTGTTATCACATGCCAAAAAATTTATAAATTTTGAAAAAAATTAAATTAAATTTTGAAAAAAAATTGAATTCCTGGTTTTAAAAATTGGTTTATAATGGCAATTTGTGCTCTCAAATTCATAACAGGGTCAAAATCCTTTTTGTTTAAGAATTATCTTGGTCTTGAAAGCCCAATCCAAGTTAAGTCCCACGCAACATCAAGTTTACAAGCCAAACCAAGCATTGAAGTCAACACAACACAAGGCACCACGGAGGAGTCTACGACCAAGGAGAAGAGCATATTGTCTGCGCAATGCATCAATATGGCCGTCAAAGCGTTGGTATATATAAAGACTTAGAAATATTTTTGCACTTTGTTGTGAGATCGGGCGCTGGAAAAGGCTAAAAGAAGCTTGGCAGACTGGAAAAATTGGGAGCGCTCATCATCTAGTTAAATAGACAAAAAAAAAATTGCAGAAAACAACGTGCCATAGGCTATTCTTAGCCTGACAGAATGTTAAAATAGACAAAAGATAAAATTGCAGAAAACAACGTGCCATAGGCTATTCTTAGCCGGATGTTAAAATATTTCATCCATATGGGATATATATCCCATACAAAAAGAGAAGGATGTTAACATACTGCTCAAACACCCGACCTCATCGACAGCCACCATTCATTCCACTGGCTCTACCAGCTCGACGGCTAATTTTCAAGAGTGATAGCAGAATCCAAACCGCCTACCACATGTAGCCCCCTCATTGAGTCCGCTACCCTAAGCAGTAGGGACTAAAACCACGATTTGCAAACTCTGAAATCCAGTAGTTGAAAATTATTTTTCCAAGAGGCTGCAATCCTGCTAGTCTTGGTTCCATTGTTGAGCTCTTCACAGGACAACTTTGGGCTCTTATTTCTACAACTATTGAGAATGTTCTAACTCCATATGTCAAGCCACAACTACAGTATTGATATGAAGGGCCAAGGCCATCGAGATGGGGTAAAAAAGATGGTTCATGCTGGACAAGTGGTTGTTGTTGTTGGAGGATCCCACAGCCTTCAACGTCATGAGAAGTTTGCAATTGTTGTCTCAAAAGCTCTATGCAGTCACTCTCTCCATGAGACAAATGCAGGTGGTTGTTTTCATGTCCAGAATAGAACGTATCTAGATGGTTCTATTCTTAGAGAAGAAATGGAGTGTTCTACAGATGTTCTAGCAGTTGTTTTACTTGAAGTTGCAGATCTTGCTCTTTCAAACAGATTTTTCCTATGCCAATCGTGAATGTCAAACTCAATGGATTCTGAGGATTCTTTTATAAAACCTAGACATATTTGGGTGCCTAACAACTCCAAATATAACATGGACAAAAGAGAAAAAGGGAACAGAAAGAAGCAACAATATCTTTATAGGACTTATGGCACTCGTGTAATTCCTGTATTCGTATTGTCCCTAGCTGGTATAGATAATCAGCTATTGATAGAAAGTGAAAGCCAAGTATGGACCAGCGGTGATGTTATAATTGTTCTTCAACATGAAAATAATAAAATACCCCATAGTTATGTCTCAGAAAATGAGTGAATATATGTTGTTCCATTTCTAGCACATCGCCAAATTTTAGCTGGATTAGCATCAGTTGTTAGTGGGTTGGCCGCACTGTATGAAAAAGATTCCCATATACCTCAAACGTCGATTTCAAACTGGGCACGGGTGATTGGTTGTCATCCATTTGGTCCCTTTTGGAATGTCTCACAAATTATTTAAATGATTTTTGACACGGCTAAACATATTCAATCTGCTGCAGAGCATTCAATGCAACTGTAGTAGGCACTTTAACTCTTGGATTAAAATTGTTTAAGATCAAAGAATTGAAATGCCTGCTGCAATAACATTAAATGCTCTGCAGCAAGCTAAGTATGTTTCCTCTCTTAACACTGTCTTAAATAACACGATCTATAAACTTGTTGATGCACCGCTGCATAAAATTCGAATCAAAGCATGATGAAGACGCGAACAACTAAGAAGCGGCATAGTTCCATATTTTTAAGGCATTTGTTTGCTAGCAACTCTATTTAGCAAATAGTTAGTTAGGGTTCGCTCATGAAGATTTTTTTTTTATATATTTTGAAGTTTTGCAATGTAATGGGGGTTCGAGTTTTTTTAAGAAAGGAGGATATACCCTGTACATGTAAATATTTTTATGAATTGAATTAAAGCTCAGAAGATATGAAGTTTTTTCTTGGTATATTTTGAAGTTTTGAAATGTAAATGTCATGGGGTTTTGAGTTGTTTTAGAAAGGAGGATAGACCCTGTATATGTAAATATTTTTATGAATTGAATTAAAGCTCCCAAGATTAGAAGTACTTGAGCAAATTGAAGCCAGAGATTTTGTGTTGGTATTTTTTTTTTTCAGTTTGTGTGCTTCTTGAGCGAGTGTTTTTCCCTTTTAGTATTCATTTAATGTGTTATCTTCAGTATTTGAATGAAAGTAAAGGAATTATAATTCATCTTTGATTTCATCACATTCAAATATTTTCACTATTTTCCTCTAAAATCATGGTAGAATTCCTCTATGATGCCATGTTTTCATGGATTGTCTTTTATTTTTCACCACCATACTACAATACCTCAATGTCCAAAAAAATACTACGTACCTTGCCTCTATAATTTATTTTCTCTCACACCAGTATCTTGGAGGATTTAAAAATATTTTAGCTTATGACTCCATGCCCAATGGTTGTTCTTCTCTCTTCCTTGCCAAAAATTCATAACAAAAATCAATTAACAAAAGATTTGGCCATTATTTTATACACATGTTTTTTGTCAAAATGACCTGTGGATAGCAGACTTATAGAGGGAGCCCCCTCTGGATTGGAAAGGCCAGTTTCTAATCCTAAATATTGGTTTAAGATTACCTTCGAGATTTTCTTTTACAACCAAGGGAAATTTGTGAATGATAACATTCCTTACCATTGAAAATATGTTTTACAGTTGTTCAATAATTATGGTTTTTTGGGAAGAAATGTTTGTACTCGTCATACACCTCCTTTCCTAAACTACTTAAATGTTTAGACTTAGTTTTTGGACCAGGTATGGACAACCATATTTACCTTTAGTCTAAAACCTTGCAAATTATACAATATTGTTATTAATAAACTACAAAACATTAATAAATTTGCAAATAATAATAGTTGAGTTAAAGTTCTAGTGCATTTTATGTACCATGGAAATGTGATAGCTTGGTTGCATCATGAATGTTGAACACAATGGCCACACTGAGAGGTGGGGTGAATCAGTGTGTGAGCAATTTAAATCAATCAGAGTATATCAAGCACTATGTTATCGATTTCAGCATCATATGCATCAACTAAATCAACCATGAGTCATAAGCACAATCGCATCAAAGAGAGACACATGAATATATGTAATTTTGAGCTTTATTTATGATAATGGAAGACTACAATCTTCTCGATTACAATCAACACCAACTGATGAAAAGAGCACAAACTCTTGTAACAGGACCCAGCCTAGTTTTCTCAGCTCCAACTAAGAAATGGTTGAGGAGTCAAATCCTCAAGTGCAAGCCTTAGCTTGCATCAATCTATGCTCATGTACCTCTGCACTTCAATCTCTGCTGGTCAACCTCTACTCATCACTCTTTGCAATCCACTCATAAATCACTGCTGGTCAATCTTCTCTGTGTATCAACTTTGCTCATCCCTGCTGGTCAATATTCTCTACTCATTAAAGGTCTGCTTATCACTGTCATGTCTATCATGTCTATACAATCATCTTCTAGTGCAATCATGCATCGACATCATCATCTTGTAGTGTTTGCATATATGCATCATCAAGGTGCACAAGGAATCATCAATAGTGGTGTGCAACATCACTATATCATCATCAAGTATGCACCATCATCATAGAGTTGTATGCATCATCATCAATAAACAAATCATAATGGATCTACATAACTGTATACATCATTGTACTTATGCATCTTCATTACTATTCACTTCATTGTACACACATTATCAACATCATCATATAATACATCACTAAGGAGAATGCATAGGGTAGCATCATCATATCATCATAGAGTGTATTTACTTAACACATCACTGTGTCACATATTACTGTACTTACCATTGCACATCATTGTTCACACGTCACTATACTTACCATTATACATTTGAATATAGCATACCTTAGTTAATATCTATGTATGTCTGTTGGTGGAAGAAGGGCATCAATGAGACATCACTCAAACATTGTCAAACACCCAAGGATTGAACTGTTAAAGTACCTTTGTATTGTTCAATCTTGAAGAAAACACTACAAAGAGGCTCAAATCTATCATCAACTTGATCACTGTATAAGCATCAAAGTTGGACTGTACATGTACCCAAAAACTCATACTTGTTCAAGAATCGTCATCATCAGTCATCAAGTGTGCATCATCACCATGGTTTGTATCATCGTATCATTATGCATTGTGTATCAACATCATAGTGTGTACATCACTGTACATACATTCATCATCATTGAATGTATCATCATTGTGTATAATCATGCATCATAGTGTAAGGTATGCATCACATCAAGAGTATCAACATCATCATCATAGAGTACCATTATCTTATGTCAACACTCAATGTATGGATTGTTTAACCCCAAGGAACTCACTGTGGAAAGCTTAGTTCAATCATCAAAGGAAAGCAGCCATAATCATCACCTCAACCTCTGCAAAAATCCAATGCTATGGATGACCTTCGGATGCCTTTCAAAGCCAAACTGTGTACCGAAATTCAGGACTATTGAATGGTTGAACTTCACCCACTGTTGCTCAAATTATGAGTATACAAAACCCTTGACTGCTGCCTCATTTCCAAATTCCAGAGCTACAAATACTCGAACTTTTGGAGAGCTTTCAAGGTTGTAAAAGCTTAGTTCTGTAAGAAGAGTTTGTGATACAAAGCCAACATTGAACAAACAAAAATTGGACTGTTTAGGAACCCAAGAAACTTGAATTGATGACTGTAACCTTCACCCAAAGAACATTTGTCTTTGTGGAAAAATTTGGGACTGTCATAAAGGAAGAAATTTGGGACTGTCAACATGTTAGGTAAGGTCACATTATGATGTGTTGGTGTAACCCCAAGAAGAAGAAAAAAAAGTTTTGTTGCTACTACTGTACTCCACTGAATTTTATCTCCATCAACAGTCCACACATAAGTGGTGTACACAACTTCAACATGAGGTATAGACTCTGAAAATCTTAGTCACAGTTGACTGCTCCTTCTCCACCAAAATTTCTCAGACAAAGTGCCTCAATCAATGAAAAAAACTAAGAGCAAATTCCATTCGTCACACTTGCAAAAATGAGAGTGTGATAGGGTATTTATACACATTTTAAACCCCAATTTTTATGAGGCCGACCTGTTAAAAATGTATTTTTTAATTTTAATATTAAAAGTCTTTATGGAGCCGACTTCAAGGTGAGTTGTATTATTTTATTTTTATTTTTAATAATTTGTTTTGTCACACAATCACCATAAGTAAGGGTGTCCTCCATAAGCGTAAGTAAGGGTGTCCTTGTTTCCATATGCAAGAGGGCTTCTTCAAAGGTTGTCATCATCTTCAAGGTGGGCTTCTTTAACAAGGTTGCCATCATCTTCAAGGTGGGATTCTTCAATAAGGTTTTCATCATCTAGGGCTTCATAAAACCCACAAGAGGGACCCTGTATCATCAACAAGTTTCCAAATGTGTCCAAGTGCCATGTTCTTCATGGTCATGTCCTTCTTTCCATGTCATCATCCAAGTGCCATCATGCTACCATATAAGTGGGTGCAAGTCTTCCTCATGCCCTAGGACCATCTCCAGGGGTTCAAAGACCCCATCAACCCACACATCATCTTCAAGGGTTCAAGGACCATTAATTCATCAAGTGTGGGTCCAAGGACTTCTTCAAGGCTCCTTCATAAAGAAAGAGGCTTCATGGTATTCTTCAACCACCTTAACCATGCAAGGGGACTTCCAAGGGTCAATATCCATCATGACATCACCTGTGGGGTTTCCAAACCTTCTCCCAAGGTATCATGACACCATCAAAGCATGAATGACCACATAATGGGTCATTAATACTTCTTCAACCCATCAAGGGCTTCTCCATCATCCACAAGGGCTTCAACACCATCTCCAAGGTCTTCAGTATCGTCAGCAGGGTCTTCAACATCGTCAACTAGGTGGTGGCTCCAGGATCCAACCTTGTGGGTACAGAGACCTTCTCAACTGGGTACAAGGTGCTTCAAGACATAACCCATCTCTATAAGGGCTCCAAGGCACTAGATGTGAGGGTATTGGGATCATCCATACCTATGTACTGCAAGAGGGACTTGGTGGCATCAATGACTACCTGTGGGGCCACTGCAAGTCCATGTTGGCATCAATGACAATTTCATCAACAATGAATTATCCATTTATTTATTCCATGGAATCATAACTTTTCCCACTTATTTGAACACTACAAAATTTGAACCCAAAATCCGATGAAAAAGACCGTGTGACTGGATTTCACCTTCAAAATTATGAAATTTGATTAAATTTTTTTAAATTGATAGAACACTATGTCGGATTTTCGACGTACGTCGCATATCCAACAATGGTTATCGGATATTCGACGAAGATGTTATGACGGTAAATATGCATCAAATTGTCGGATATCCGAAAATTTTTGACATGTTTGTTATAGAAGTGATGGTTTGTGGAAATTATTTTATTCTTCGACGGACGGTTTGAGGAAATAGTGATGTGTGGAGCTTGATTTTTTAATATCGATAGTCTTCATTCAAGCTCTTCGTTAGAAAATGTCAAATAGCAATATTCCTAATCCAGACGAACAAAATCGATAATTGCTTGCTAAATTGTGGGATGGACTAAAAAGAAAGGGTGATGGGAAATGTTATTGTCCATTTAGTCAATGCAAGGGCTTTAAGATGAGAAGAATAAAGATCACAACATCCAGAAAACATTGTAGGGAACATGGACACGCTGAGGGGGGCATGAATATTTTCCATTTGTAAGTTTTGCATTATAAATGTTTTTATATTGATTCTTTTGGTAAATGTATGTATTATTTTAATATTTATTATATTAACTTATATCTATTGATGTTTTCATGTAATTATAAAGGAAATACATCCTACAACATATTGTTCAGAGAAAGTTCTTTCAGAACAAGTACCAGAGGAACATGGAGCTATGAATAATGGAGAACACGTTAATGATCATACTGAAGAAGATGATCATACTGATAACATAGTTGAAGATGATGGTACGAATACATTTATCCATGATTCATTTAATGTTAGAATGGATGATGATGATGACGATGATCATGAAAATATTGATGACTTTGATGATGTTCATGATTTACCTCTTCTTGAGAAGACATACGAACCCCTTTATGAAGGCTCCAACACAAATCTTCCCTTTGGTATATTGTTGATAATGAACTTGAAGGTTATGAATGGTCTTTCAAACATATAAGTCACACAGATGTTAAGATATGTAAAATATTTCATCACATATATATGATTGTGATAAATGTTATCTTTGTTACTCTAATAATTTTATTGTTAATTCATAAGTCAAATTAATATGGATGAAATGTGTTTCATTAATATTATTTATATATTATATTAACTAGATTTTTATTTTAATTTGTTGTAGCTTGATAGTTGAATTGTTGTTACCACTGTCAAATATTTTACCTTGCACATATTGAGATTTATCTTCCATCATGAAAGAAATTTGAATGTAGTATGAAGCAATTCATGCATGCCCCGATGACCATGTTATATATTATAATCAACATGAATTTGCAATAGAATGTCTGGAATGTCATTTGAGTAGATATCGAACAGATCAAGTAACAAAAAAGGTGCCTCACAAGGTTCTTCGTTATATTCTCATTATTCCACGTTTGCAATGACTGTTTAGGTGCAAAAACATAGCGCAATTCATGGATTACCATGCAAGGAATAGAAGTCAATATGGCTTTATTCAAATGCCTACATATGGGTCTTCATTTAGAGATATAGAGAAAAAATGACCTCACTTTAAAGAAGAACCTTGTAATCTTAGAATTTATTTCACAGCAGATGGTGTCAATCCATTTGCAGAGATGAGATCGGTTTACTCGGTGTGGCCTATTTTTTTATCAACAATAAAATTCATCAATGGTTGTCAATAAAGAGGGCGCACATAATGTTGTCGATGATTATTCTAGGTATATTGTGTCTACAGTTTTTTTTTAATCTAGTGGCATCTCATTTGTCCTATTTTGTTTCCTAATGTCATATATATATTTTTTATTTTTCTATTGTTCATGGTTTATATATCTAAATGGTACTCATAGTTATATATTTTATATGTTCAAATCAATCAGGTAAGTACCAAGTTAAATATATGAATGTATATATTGAACCTTTTATTGACGACCTACTAAAGCTATGGAATGGGATCACTATGTATGATGTATTTATACCAATACGACAAAGACAATTTCAATTCCATGCAATGCTTGTATAGACAATACATGATGCCCCAAGGTTAACCCATTTTTGCAATTTGTAATTATAAGTTCCACTTTAATTGCATTTAATTTTATGAACTAGTTAATATACTATGCACGCATGTTTTTAAATATTCCATTCATTTTATATATAATTATAATTGACATATATATTCCATCTCTTTATGTAGGTCTTCAAACAAAGGAAAAATTTACACGTCTAGTTTGTGGTCCTAAGATCAAATCTTGTCGTTCAAAAAGCTTAGAAAATGAGATGTTTGATGAGTATAGGCACTTCCTCTCTAAGAATCATAGGTATCAAACTACCGAAAAATATCTCTTCAATGGGAAGCAAGAGACTGCATTAAAACCACAGAGAATGACACCTCACCTATGGAAGTTGCAATATAATAGAAATCGCCAAGGTATGTACGAATCATCATATATGAAATGCTATGTATTTTTTAATTGTGTGTTGTTTACTGTAATTGACATTGATTTTTGTAATTTCTTTATAAACTACGATTCATGACGGCCATCGTGATCATCAAGGCATTAATGCGATTCCACGAGGAATGAAAATTTATCCTAAACAATTAAGTAGGTTTCCCTACTATGAGCACCTACAAATTGCTCATCTATTTGATACAATGCATATCGGAAAGAATGTGACTGAAACATTGTGGCGAATATTGGATGGAAGAAGTGAGAAAGAAAAAAATGTCAAAATTTGCAAAGACATTCAAGAAGGAAACCATGCAATGAAAGACGCCATTCAATTTCATTGCAACGAAGACCAAATTAATATAAACTCACTTCTATGGATGTTAACGGAGAAACAAAGTAATGTTGTAAAAGAAGTCATGCAAAAAATTAAATTTTCCACTAGATTTTGTGCGAAAATGAAGAATATCATAACAAAGAAAGGTGATTTTGTGGGGGTGAAAATGCATGATTGGCATGTCTTCATGAAGGTAATTATTATGGTATCCATATAATTATTGTTTTTTTTTATTCTAGTGCATATTGTTGGTATTTTGTTTGTCTACTCTTTGTTTAAAAAATGAAACGATTTGTATATTGTTACAGTATGTTCTACCTCGCTCTCTCCCTGAAAACTTCGACAACAATGTAAAACAAGTTATATATAATCTTGTGAAATACATGAGGTAAGTAGCAATTTTTTGCATATCCTTAGTGTTTGTTTAATTCATCGTAGAACTTATATTTTATTTTTGTGCACTAATTCATGTTATGTAATATAATTTTTTTTTGTTAAATCTCGTTATTGGTTTGCATCACTTGTAGATGGTTTTCATCTAAAGAAATCCATAAAGAAGATATAAGTGTTGGAGGAGAGAAATTCCTCGTCTCATGTGTGAAATGCAGAAGCATCTACCTTCGACATTTTTCAATGCAAAAGAACACTACCTCATACACCAAGTTGAGGAGATTGAATTGTGTGGACCTGTGCACTCAAGGTCCATGTGGATGGTTGAGAGGCCCTTGAAATTTATGAAGGGTTTGGTTA
This sequence comes from Pseudotsuga menziesii, assembly GCA_001517045.1. Classification (NCBI taxonomy): domain Eukaryota; kingdom Viridiplantae; phylum Streptophyta; class Pinopsida; order Pinales; family Pinaceae; genus Pseudotsuga; species Pseudotsuga menziesii. The sequence goes on from LPNX011133099.1 coordinate 204,507, forward strand.
GACAACGAATACGTGCTGAGGGTTCTATGAAGGAGGCATATATTGTATACCAAAACATGTTTATATTAGTGAATATCTTCCTAATTTAGCGTCAAAGCTCAATTTATGTCACATTTGTGATCCAGACTCCAATAACAATTTTGAAGAGGAGTACTCGAAGGGAAAACGTAGATCGAGGAAGTTGAAAGGTGATTATTAGCTAGTGGAGATTAATTAATACAATACATTTGGTTGTTTATTTTATGTATATATATCATACATATTCTAGTTTTATATTCAATATATTGCATCAATTAAAAGTGTATACTTTGTCAAGTGAATATAAATTTGTATTAAATTTTAATTTTATTGTCATCAAGCAGTTGGTCGAGAGTGGGATGCACTTCATTTATACATCACAAACAATCTTGACTGGATGAAGGTATGGATTGAACGATGTGAACAATATGGTCATGGAATATCATGGGAAGGTGTGGCTTCATTGGTTAAAGCAACACATCGAAATGGAGATACCAATCTTACACAAAGGGAAATCGATTTAACATATGGTTTAAAAGATAAGCAGGCAAGCATATTAATCAACCACACTATTTTATTTTTTTGCAAACATATTGATGTACACATTGATTTTTTTTTCCTGTATGGCATAAACATGCACTTAATCATAAATATCAGTTCATTATGTAATCTTTTTGTGTATGGCTTGTTGTAGGTAAAACACCATAAGGCTATGTGGTGCAATGGTTGTAGACATCACATCAAAAAGTTGGATGAAACAAAGAAAACATCAGATTGTGGGATATTTGTAGTCTTTGAGGTGACCAATGTTTCCTCTAAAAGTGGTAGACATCTAGAACTCTCAGAAAATCGATATTATGGGTATCTGGAAGATATTCTTCAGTGTGACTTTAACTCCAAGTTAGCTATGTTAGTTGTCAAATGGCATAGGTTACAATTGAATCAATGTGATCCCCATAAAACTATTATTGAACATGATAATGTATTTACCATGGTAAATACATGGTTGTTTGAGCCAGGAACGAAGCCCTATGTTCTTCCAAGATAATGTGAACATGTATTTTACTCTGAGGTTCTAGGTAGAGTGAGTTGGTCATTTGTTGTGAGACACGATCCAAGGGGAAGGCCGGTAAAGTATAACATAGAGGGAGGTAATGAAGAGGGTCTTGAAGAAGAAGACGATGTTGAAGATGATCAACATGAGTTAGATGATCATGTTCCAGAAGAAGATGTCGAAGAATTAGTTGAATCAGATGATGTAGCAGACAATTTCCATGAAGATGATATCGACAATGACATGATGATTGTAATTGACATCGATGACGATGATGATATGGCCAATCCTTACAATGTTGACTCTGGATCGGATGATACATATGATGACTAGGATGAAGAAGATGATGAAGTCCATTGAAGTGTATGAGGTATGCAATAATATACCTACTCTATATATTTTGATTTAATATTGTGATAGAAATATTCAATTTTATTGGTACGTATAAATTAATTGTTTCTTAGTGTTTTTCCATTTTCATGTATGTTGGCATATGTTATAATTAGGAACATTGCTTCTTATAAAGTATGACAAAAAACACATTTAATATTTTTTTACATAGATTTTGTCGGGTTATGGGGAATTGAGAGTGATGTTAGGGGTGGGGGTGGGGCGGGCGCGAGGAGGGGGGTGCGAGGGGAGAGCCATAAGAGCATCCACATTCACGTGGTTGGCCTTGTTTTGTAGAGAATATTAAATTATTATCAAAACAAAGAGAATCTCATTAAGGAATGCACTATTATCACGCTAACCCAAATGGTGTGCTTGATCATGTACTGCACGGGTCCAACATTGAATTTTTTTAAATTTGTACTAGTTTGGAATGAAATTTGGCATGGTTAGACTTGAGGCATGCATTGACGATGTGGGAGGGTTTCCAAACTCAAACATGACCGACTCTAACAATTCGAGCATCAAAAACCATACCTATAGATTAATTAATGTGCTGCATGGGGCCAATGTTGATTTTTTTTAAATATGTGTTGGCTGGACTGAAATTTGGCATGGCTAGACTAGACACATGCATTGACGGTGTGG
>LPNX011133099.1:211616-294995 GCA_001517045.1 Pseudotsuga menziesii
TGTTCATCCTCATTAGAATAATCACAATAATGATCCGGTGGATTATTCATCTTCAAAAATTACACTGATCCAATATGGTACAATAGTTATTAATCTATGGTTCGAAGAACATAACCTATGTTTTTAACTCATGCTAAACATAGTGCGAGGACTAAGCTTGGTGGTTAAGAAGTGAACAGCCAGCATAGCTTATCGCATGGCGCACAGTTATCGCGTGGTGCGCAGTTATCGCGTGGCGCACAGCTTATCTCATGGGCTGCGCAGTTGCGCACCGTCAAGTGGAGTATCGAATGGCTCATGAAGAGCCCGTGCAGTCACGTTCGCTAGGACATATCTCCATCGCGTTTGCTGCGACATATCTCCATTGCGTCTGCTACGACATATACATCGCATTTGCTGCAACATTTGCATGTTGCGACAGCAGATCAGTTATATCGCGGCGTTCTCATATGGAACAATTATATGCGGCGACATTTGTGAAGTTTAGTTGTAACATGTGTTGTAACATAATGTGACGCTATGGTATGGTGCAACATATGTGCGTGGCAGTCATTGCAACGTGTCAACATATGTGCGTGGAGTTGGTTGCAACGTTTCGGGGATATGGAATGTCGTGGTAACATAACGCTTGTGCAGCGATTTGGCGGGATTGCATGGTTCAGTTTTAGCATATGGTTGTAACGATAATAAAGAAGATAACAGCTGTGATGATAAAGACAAGTCGAGCCCGTTACTTATCCGGGGGGGGGTGAACTCTTAAATAGAGGTTGCTGGCCACAATTTCGGGGGGAATCAGATTGTTTAGAGCACAGGGCATTGTTTCTCGGAGGAGAGTTTTGCTATGAAGTGTCCAGATGCTGTTACTGGGGAAGTCAACATTCTCTATTATATTTTAGCTTTCTTTGTCTTTCGAAGGATAATTGTAATTTCTAGAAGAGAGGTCTTGAAGACTTTGTACAACATTTTGTTTACAATTGCTGAAGTTGATTCCATAACCATTTTGTACCATTTTAAAGAGATTAATTGGATCGGTTCCCATTGGAGAGGGACCCGGAGACGTAGCCCAGTGGAGGGGGTGAACTCCGTTATCAACTTTTGTGTGTGACTCTCTGATTTTGTGTTTCTTCCTCATATATGTTTATCAGTGTTGTTTTTCATTCCTGTTCTAAGCACTTAATTTATGTTAATGCTGTTCCATGAATTAACCTGTTGAACGCATTCTTTTAAAACAAAACTTTTGAGATCCGACGGATCAAATAATCACAATATTCATCTTTATGATCATCAATGGTATCATAGTCATCATCATCATTAATGGTATCATCATAATCATCGCCATCTTCATCCTCGTCGTCATCATGGTTAGCATCATCATCATCATCATTGCTATCATCATCACCATCATCATCGTCGTCATCATCATCATCGTCGTCGTCTTTCGTCATCGTCATCGTCATCATCATCATCATCATTGTCGTCATCGTCAACATATTTTCCATCAACGTCATCATCATCACCATCATCGGCATAAACATCAGTATCATCTTGCCAATACTAGATGATATATAACAAAAACATAAAACATAATTAAAAAAACATAATAATAAAAAACTAGAGGATATATAATTGAAAACATAAAACATAAAACAATTAAAAAATCAAAACATAATACAAATAAAAAACAAACCATAAAAAATAAAAGAAATGAAAAAACAAAACATAAAACATTAACCCCGGTTCCCATAATCAACAAAACAACACAAAGCAAACCCTGTGCTCACCCATAATCCCTCGGCTCTACAGAGGAGACCGTGATTGGTGCCCACAATAGACAAAGGAGATCGGTTTGTAAAGGATACCCTCGTGCATAGAGGAGACAATGGATACACACAAAGACCCATAATCCCTGAGCACAAAGGAGGTAGAGGAGGCCTACATAGATGTCTTCGATAAGTTCAATTCCTAACAAAATGCCAACTGCTTTCAGTTAATCTATTAACTCGATTTCTAGCATAAGATATAATGCTTTGTGTGTATGAGAGTTTTTCCTATATGCCCTCCATAAATTGCAGTCAATGTTTTATTGGTAGTTTCACTTTGCTGACGTTCATTGCACCTTGTCGAGTTTTACCTATATTAGCTATTAAGGGATAGTAAATTATGTCATATCATGAACCTTACTTGTCATGATGTACATCAATTCTCCAAATTCCAACTTTCTCTTTAACTCGAACAATTTATTATGATTGTTGATACAGAGGAAAAATAAAAATTGAGAATTGTTCCACATGAATCCATGCAGAGGAATGAGTGTATATGTTTTCCATGTTAATTAGCCCCCGATCTGCCTTTCCAGATTTCCCTACCCCTCTTGTTCTCCCTAGTTTCACCCTCGATTTTGCCTTTGAGGTAGCCCTTTGGCTACCCAGTAACTCGAGTCTGTTGCTACTAGTAGCCTTTACCCTTCCCCCGAGCTGTTGTAGTAGCCCGCTTCTACCCCCTCGGTCACCCTACAAGCTGCTAGTAGCCTCACCCTTCCTTCCCTTCAACACTACTTCCTTGGGACTCTTCCCTAAGGTTGTTACAACCTCGGTCCTATTGGTGGTCAACTGAATTCATATGTCTCGACATTCTTTTAATCTCACTTATTTCATGTACGCCTTCTCCTCTAGAAGAACCCCGATTCGAGTGACTACCCATACCCACAAACTGAGAATTTTTATATAGAAAAGAATCCCCCTCCCATAGGAAATACCTTTTTTTCCCACTAATAAAAAACCACAAGAAAAAGTATTGGACAAGGCGGCCACCAAGATTCCTCACAATATGCTTCCTCTTATGATGATGAAAAAGAATAGAACAAAGATGAGGGTCCTGTTGGCCAGATTTTATGAACTAGGCCAACTACGGAGAATTGGCCCACACAAGGTGCTTAAAGCAGCCCTTGGTATGTTTGGTATGGCTAACACTCATGGGAAAAAGCCCCGTTGCCTCTAGGTTTTAACTCTATTAAGGAAGGTTATCTAAACTTAAACCTAGAAAAGTGTATTTTAAACTACTTTACGCCATTGAATTCTAATTAATGCAACTAAACCTATTAAAACTAAATGTAAATAATAATCTAAAAATTAAATTAAGCTACTAATTACATCTAATCTGCGAACTAAAAGAATTTTCTATTACTGAATGAAATTTAACTATTATGTCTACTTTATATGTTGCTCTCTTAAGGAGAGCCTCATTTTTTGTTTTGTTTGAATCTTTGAAGAAAGAAACTATTCATGAATGTAAACAATTAACTAAGTGTATGACCTATTTTAGCAGCTGCAAAATTTAAACTAAGAATTTTAAGCTAAAGAAAAGTATAAACGCAAATTAAAACTATTTTAAACTATCTCGGCGGAGAGAAAATCTTATCGTCTAAGTTGATAAGCCGCTAACAATATAAATATTAGAGAGCAAATAATACAACTCTGGAAAATAATTTAACAAAGTCGAAGTTATAATAACTTTCTGATTCAGTAATATTAATATTTATGATAAAGGAGTAATAAAACAATAAATCATTTTATTATTCTAATAACATAAAAGCCAGAGAATAATCAATGTTTAGCATTTCTATATCTGAGTATAAAGATAATTAACTAATTATTTTAAAATATTTGTGAAAATACAAATATTTCAATCCATTAGTTAATGAATTGATGATATCATACAGCCAGTCTTATCAAGAAAAATTAATAAGATGACATATCTAATATCTGTACCATCAAGAGAAATGAACTAGTGATTCAAGTAATTCTTTCCCATAATACATACAGATTATATCACAGCATAATTGTACATAAATCAATTGAGAAAGTCTAATATGAAATATATATTTATTATGTTTCAAAACTGTAACAAAATGATATTAGATTTGAAATCAGCACTTCAAAGACATCTAAGGAAGAGAAACTTCTTCAGAATACCAGCAAGTGTAATATTTATTTCAGGATAAGTTTTTCCCAGTCATACTCTCATCCACTAGCAGCAACGTCTCCCCTTATATTTGCAAACATCCCCATTTACAAAATAAAAAACAGAATATATAAAGACACAACTCTTCTATTCTGCGGAGACCCCCCACTTTCCAGTTGAATTGATACTAGTTTTTATAGACCTACCATCCCCATACAGGAACTTAAATCACCTTCTAAAGAGCTTGATCCCTCTATTCTCTCCAACTGTGCAGAAAATTCTATGTTTTCATTGATTGGTTCGGCTGATGTGGTTTATCCTCATGGTAATATCTACAAACTGACGATCTGGTAACTCGTAGAAATTAGTAATATCCTTTTACTTGTCTTAGTGTCCAAATGAAACTTTGTAAAATATTCCTCTATCATATTGTATATTCGATGCTTTCTCCCACCTGTAAAACAAAAGTATTCATTAATTTAAAACAATATGATAGAATTTTGTTTATAAAGACTTACCAAAAAGTAAAAAGCATAGAGATCACCCTTCAAATTGATATCAGTCTGTCAAAATGATTAATGCTATGAAAATATAGAACCTGATGCCGTGAATTTGATTAACCCAATTTAGCTCTTCATGTGATGTAATGAGGTAAAACTTCTTCCATACTTGGCATTTTACATTTTCAACCAAGTAGTTGTCACTGTAATTTTTGCAATTATTCACACTATACATCAGGCGCAAATCTTGAGAGATAACTGCACTAAGAAGATAGCTTTAACTCCTTTAGGGTTCTCAACAATTATATTTCTCCTTTTGCAGGAAAGAGTAAAGAATAGCAACGACAAATTGAGATGAACAACCAACAATCTGGTAGTCGTGGCATCTTTTATTGGCAAGAATTTCTTGGAGAGATATCAACAAACTGGTCCATAGGAATTTATTTCTTCAACGATTGCCTTCTTTTTCTACGGAATGGTAAAAAATGGCATGATCTCCTTTTCATATAAGGATTAATGCATTCTGGCAGTTTTGGTATCTTTGGTAACTCATGCAATTCTTTTACAGAGATATGTGGCATCTTCTAGAGTAAATATAAGGTCTTAACATAGCAATTTTTTAGGCTGATAGCAAAATATAATGTTCATTTGAAGCCACATCTCCCTTTTCTTATTCCGCGTTGATCTCCTTCTCATAACAAGATGAAATAATCTTCTCTCTAGCGAGGAAGTTGCAGTTTCTTTTACTCCTTCAAAGGCTACTATATTGATGTAACTTGCTTTGTGATTTTGGTGATAGATGATTTGACATAATGATTGATAGAACGCCTCTTTTGTTAGTAATAAATGTCATCCCAACAAATTCTTGAATCTCATTTACCACAATGATATTTATCTGCGATCTTGGGCATGATTTTCACAGTCTGGTGGAATCTCACGCTTTGGAGAAAAACATGATAGCAACATGTAATTTCTGGCAAGATATCGCTTTGTTGCTGGTGATTGGCGAGAGAAACCATTATGATGGCCAATCTTTTATTAATGAAATTGATATTTTGATATTGCAAACGACATACTCTAATGCCACATATCATGGATAATCATGCTTGTTTTCCTCAAAAGTTGAACTCTGGATATTGATTTTATATAACCGAGCTTCATTTAATGTGGTCTTTATTTGGAAATAGATTACTTTAAGTGTCTTCTCTCCTTTTGAAAACAACCATAAAATACAAATATTGCATGAGAATCATTAATATCATTTGTAAAAAAACAAATTGGTAACATAAGAGAGGACCTTAAGATGCCACCTCATCAACAATTAATTACTTTATTTCGTTCATATGTAGTCTAAAATAATAAGTTGATCGTGAGTTTATATGATAATAAAATAACTTTGTCATAAATTAAATTGGAGTATGATTCTAAATAATGATGAAGGTTTCTTTAAAGTTTCATAAAAAAAAATCTCACTTTTCAGCTTGATTTATTTTTAGAATGAAAAATTATGATAAAATTTTGGAAAAAAAATTGAGGGATGTGATGATAAAGTTATTTCCTTCATCATGTATACATGATGAACCCTTTTAATTTATAAAGTAAGTGTCTTTGGCAAAGCTCCTTCTTAAATCATTTTAATATGTATCTTTATCAAAAATAAAGTCAAACCATGCATTAATTTTTTTGAATGAAAAATATTGTAAATAATGTTTTGATTAAATTATTAAAACTTGTCCTAAAATTATAGAATTTCAAAAAAGACAAATTCTTATCAAATATTATAATCCAAAATTGAAAATTAAAGGTATGATTCAAATACTTGATACACAGATTTCAATCAAAATTGAAAATAAGTGTTTAGTCAAATTATTCTAGTCTGTCAAGATGTTCTTTAAATTTATTGATGCAACAAAGGCATGAAATTTGGGAAGATTGACATAAAGTGATTTCTTAGAACAAAGATATGTAACCAACTCACGTAAGTTCAAATGAGAGCATGCAAGTATCGTTAAACAACCGAAAAGTCAATAGACTAAATTGGATGAATGAATGATATCACCAAATCCTTATATTTCATAAAAGCGAAGTCAAAGAACAACCAACGTAGAAAGTCAAGGATTCAAAGGATGTCATCAAACTAAAGAAAAAAAATGAAAAAAAATCAAAAGCAAACATTTACAAACTTACATGAACTCCCCTTTGAATTTTACAAAAATCAAGGGGAGTTGTTGGGGTGCCAACAAATGGCGACAAGCTGGGTGAACCAGTTATCTCTATCGATTAAAGATATAGGAAAATAAAATTAAGGTTTTCTTGAAATATCAAACTTCACACCACATGACTTTATCTTGTCACTAGCCTATATAGTAAAGTTTGAACTTTAATACTGTCACAATCAAATGAATTGTCACAACTATTATTCAAAGACTTCATAGAGATGAATGTTTTTTAAATATATGCATAGCAAATAAACCTTATCAAGAATTCTTTCTTAATAGCTAAAGATAATCGAATAACACCAGCATAAAGATATGACCTCCATACCTTAAGAAGATATCTAGATAAGTTCCACATCCATTATATATAAATAACTAAAAGATAAAATTTGTTTTTCTCTTCTTATTCTTTTCCTTTTTTTTAATATATTAATTATATCTTTGATTCAGGACTACTATCCTAGCCTAGTAACCAGCTATTGATAGCATCATTCACAAGAACTGTCAAAGATAAACAAGTCGGCTCATGATGAGACCTCCTGTCCCTTGATCTTATGACCAAGAGCCATCATCCTGGTGATTAGAAATGATGTTATCCCTGACCTCCTATTCTTCAATCAAAGTTTAGTTTAGTTTTATAAAAAATTTCTAATGGATGGGAAACAAATCCAGATAATATTCCTATAATAATATGGAAGGCCTAAAGATGGCTAATGTCATTGATTCATAAAGATTCTGAGAGAAAAGTTTCCCAACAAGTTAACTTGCCTAGCTAATGATATCATTCTCAAAATAAAGTCCAAGAATAATAACCGTGAGTTCAACTAACTGATTTAGCTAAGTTCATAAGAAATCTTTCAAGGCTAGGAGTGATTTAGTCACAATAAGAACATTTGATGTGGCAATAAACTCCTTACAATGGTTTCCCTTAAAGATACCAGTTTGATTAATAGAGAAACATATAAACACTAAGCATTGCGTCATTATGGTATTATTTATCTACAATGCTCCCTTACTAAAAGTAAAGAGGGAAAACATAAAGCTGAAAAATATCAAATTCACTACTGAAACTAATTAACTAAACAAACTTGTAATTTAAAAATGCAAAAACTCACTAATTGAAACAAAAGATCCAAAAACTTATATACAAGATAGAACCCAATCAAATCCAAATTTCAACCAAAATGTATGTATTAAAATCCAAAAAGAAAAAATTATCGAAACTTTAGTTGAGAGTCGAAGAAGGTAAATAAGCTCAGAAATCAAATTTCAAGATATGATTACTCTCTATGTGATGAGCTATACAAAATATTGTAAAAATCACAAAATTATGACATGCGTAAGAAATAAGACAAATCTCCTAATATTAAAATTGACCACAATATAAAGATTTAAAGTTTAAATAAAGGTCAATATAAAATAGAAAATAGGAGACAAAAATATAATATGCATGTCAAAATAAAAAAAAGTATCATAAACTTATTATTGATGTAAATGCATGTCAAAATAAATAAAAAAGTATCATAAACTTATTATTGATGTAAAGTTTCAAAAATATTTAAATATTGTAGAATTAATCAATTGTTAAAATATTTCTTCATTCTTTCAGGACTCATTTAATTAATCAATGAGAAGATTTAGTAAGTCAAATCCTTTTATTCATCATTATTTACAAAAGGAAAAATGAAAAGTCTAAGTTGTACAGTTTTGTGAGAATAATTACAGGATGAGTGAGTTGTGTTCAGAAGAGTGCAAAATTATGTATGACTGAAATCTTTTACTATTCGTTTTATGTAAACATTTCATTATTAATTATTTATTGATAGTAAGAAAAAATAATCAAAAGAGATAAAAGGATAATGAGTACTTCCCTAAATGACATTTTGTCTTTATCCTGAAAATTTACACATCCTTTATTAACTGCACATTTATTGAAAATGAAGCAAAATAAGAAAAACAAACTTAAACTAAATCTAGAATTACTTTTAAACTGAATATGTACATATGTATAATGAAATCAAATATACAAAAATCAAGTAAAATGAAATATCCAATGAAACCATCGAAGCATTTCTAATCCTATAAAAATGATATGTTTTCCTAATAGCAACCAGAAATGATATGATAATAAGAGAAAACTAAAAAGAAATATATCATCCTTACCATTTGAAACTCTATTTACATATAATGATAAGACAAATTTACCCGTTTTTTGAAACCTTTTGAGATAAGAATTTTCGAACCACTCCGCAATCCTGTCATAAAACTTAGAATGCAAAGTATAATATAACAACATCAAATCCATGGGTGGAAAACATATCTTAGGCGAATCAATTTGAGGAATCAAATAACTAGCATTAGTCACATTAACAATTGGAAGAATTGGTTTCAAATACAAAGTAGGATCATGAAATGATGTAATAGGTGAATGAATCGGTAGTTGGCCAATATCGAAAGAATTAATCTTGTTAATAGGGTCTATTGCTAAAGGTGAATCAATTGAAGAAGATGCAAGGTTTTGGTGATCATAAGTTATAGAAAAATCTACGACAAAGATTTTATTTTCACCAATAAAATTAGATCTCCCATATAAATGATTTTGATGAGAACAAACATTTTTAGTTTCAATAAAAGTTGATGTGTTGATCTCATCAAAAATTGGTTGACTATAATTATCTTGCAATAGATCCTCGTTCTTTTTAAAAGATTGTATCGGATGATGATCTAATAATAAAATATGTCTCAATCTCTCATATTCATGTTTAATAAGAGAATCATCACTATTAGATATCTCATAGAAATGCAATTTTGATGCCACATAGTTAGATATTTCGAATGGATTCTTACGCATATCAAAATCAGAAAATAAATCAGGATAAATAAAATAGTAAGAATTAGAAGTGAGGAAATTAAAAGAATCTCTCAACTTAGAACGATCATTAATATTTAAATTTCCAAAATATTTCTCTCTTATTACCTGATTATTTTGAATAAAATTTGGTGATGTACCTTTCAACATCTCATATGAAATTGATTTGAGATCAAGATCAATTGATAATCTTTCATGTGAATCAAAACTTTTATTAACAGTCTCTTGAAAAAGATTAATCTCTTTTCTCGGACAACATTTAGTTGAGTGATTAAGATTCATGTCTTCTTCTTCGACTTTTTCCATTGAATTGACAGAACATATAAAATTATAATTAACATATTTGTGTTCATTGATAATTGAATCGAAAGAAGAATTAGTACAAAAATCAGAAAATGATGAACATATAGTTTGATTTATAATTAATTCATCTTGATCTATTTTCGTAATAATAGAATCTGAATCTTGTTGTTCGTTAAGACAATCAACTTACCTATCTGTACGAATAAATTTATCATGAATATGTTCTTCCTCATTTGATTCATTAATGTTTATAGGTTCAAGATTTTGCATAAAAGAATTATGACTTTCTCCTTTGAGAGGAGAATAATGATCAGAAGAAGTTGGTACCTCTTATATTTCGATCTTCTCACCTAGGGGTTGGGTAGAACTTATAAAAGTATCTGGATCAATAATAGAGGAGGAAGTTTCTAGGAACATTAGTGAATTATCATCCTTTTGACAAACGTCTTGATTTTGTTGAATAAGAGGAACTTGAGAGTTGAAAATAATATTTAAAAGATCAGATTTAGAAGGTAAATTAGTAATATGAAATTTGCAAAGAATATGAGAAAGCCTTACTGAAAATTCTTCTGAAGACTCACCTTCTTCCTCCGAATAGCCTATAATTCACTGCAAAGTTTATTAGAATTATAATCTTTGAACGTGTCTAAAAATTCATGTGTGAATTGAAACCAGGTAAAAAAGAAATTAGGTGGAAACGTTTCCAATCAACATTTGATTCGTCCTTTGAGAGTAAGGGCAAATAACCTGCAAGTAGCATTAAGATCAACAATCTTATGTTTGTTACATTTACACAAAAACTTCCCAAGGTGTTCTCTTGCAGATATATCGCCTTCACCATCAAATTCAAGTTTTGACAAGAGGTTGATTGTCTCAGTGGGAATATTAACCAATGTAAAATTAAAAACAGATTCCCAAACAGGAATTTGGGAAAGAGCCATGAATGATAAACAATCAAGATTAATTGACTCTTCAAATGGCTAGCTTGTCATCTAACCAACCCTTAAGCATATATGTGACGACTAAGAGCATAAAATTAAAAAAACTGAAAAACAAGAGCTGGAGGAAAAATGGTTATCAAAATAATTGAAAAATAAAAATAAAAATAACCACTTGTTTTACCTCGACCCTCCTTCTAGCACCATTTGTTGGCCATATTTTATGAACTAGGTCAACTACGGAGAATCATCCCACACAAGGTGCTTAAAGTAGCCCCCAATATGTTTGGTATGGATAACACTCACGGGAAAAAGCCCCGCTGCCTCTAGGTTTTAACTCTATCAACGAAAGTTATCTAAACTTAAACCTAGAAAAGTGTATTTTAAACTACTTTACGCTATTGAATTCTAATTAATGCAACTAAACCTATTAAAACTAAAAGTAAATAATAATCTAAAAATTAAATTAAGCTGCTAATTACATCTAATCTGTGAACTAAAAGAATTTTCTATTACTGAATGAAATTTAACTATTATGTCTACTTTATATGTTGCTCTCTTAATGTGAGTCTCATTTTTTGTTTTGTTTGAATCTTTGAAGAAAGAAACTATTCATGAATATAAACAATTAACTAAGTGTATGACCTATTTTAGCAGCAGCAAAATTTAAACTAAAGAAAAGTATAAACGCAAATTAAAACTATTTTAAACTATCTTGACAAAGAGCAAATCTTATCGTCTAAGTCGACATTCTGCTAACAATAAAAATATCAGAGAGCAAATAATACAACTCTGAAAAGTAATTTATCAAAGTCGAAGTTATAATAACTTTCTAATTCAGTAATATTAATATTTTATGATAAAGGAGTAATAAAACAATAAATCATTTTATTATTCTAATAACATAAAAGCCAGAGAATAATCAACGTTTAGCATTTATATATCTGAGTATAAAGATAATTAACTAATTATTTTAAAATATTTGTGAAAATACAAATATTTCAATCCATTAGTTAATGAATTGATGATATCATACAATCAGTCTTATCAAGAAAAATTAATAAGATGAAATATCTAATATCTGTACCATGCAGAGAAATGAACTAGTGATTCAAGTAATTATTTCCCTTAATACATACAGATTATATCACAACATAATCGTACATAAATCAATTGAGAAAGTCTAATATGAAATATACATTTAGTATGTTTTAGAACTGTAACAAAATGATACTAGATTTGAAATCAGCACTTTGAAGACATCTAAGGAAGAGAAACTTCTTCAGAATACCAACAAGTGTAATATTTATTTCAGTATAAGTTTTTCCCAGTCATACTCTCATCCACTAGCAGCAGGGTCTCCCCTTCTATTTGCAAACATCCCCATTTACAAAATAAAAATCAGAATATATAAAGACACAGCTCTTCTATTCTACGGAGACCCCCCCACTTTCCAGTTGAATTGATACTGGTTTTTATAGACCTACCAGCCCCATACAGGAACTTAAATCGCCTTCTAAAGAGCTTGATCCCTCTATCCTCTCCAACTGTGCAGAAAATTCTATGTTCTCATTGATTGGTTTGGCTGATGTGGTTTATCCTCATGGTAATATCTACAAACTGACGATCTGGTAACTCACAGAAATTAGTAATATCCTTTTACTTGTCTTAGTGGCCAAATGAATCTTTGTAAAATATTCCACTATCATATTGTATATTCGATGCTTTCTCCCACCTGTAAAACAAAAGTATTCATTAATTTAAAATAATATGATAGAATTTTGTTTATAAAGACTTACCAAAAAGTAAAAAGCATAGATATCACCCTTCAAATTGATATCAGTCTGTCAAAATAATTAATACTATGAAAATATACAACCCGATGCCGTGAATTTGATTCACCCAATTTAGCTCTTCATGTGATGTAATGAGGTAAAACTGCTTCCATCCTTGGCATTTTACATTTTCAACTAGGCAGTTGTCACTGTAATTTTTGCAATTATTCACACTATACATCAGGCACGAATCTTGAGAGATAACTGCACTCAGAAGATAGCTTTAACTCCTTTAGGGTTCTCAACAATTATATTTCTCCTTTTGCAGAAAAGAGTAACGAATAGCAACGACACATTGAGATGAACAACCAACAATCTGGTAGTCATGGCATCTTTTATTGGCAAGAATTTCTTGGAAAGATATCAGCAAACTGGTCCACAGGAATTTATTTCTTCAACGACTGCCTTCTTTTTCTACGGAATGGTAAAAAATGGCGTGATCTCCTTTTCATATCACGATTAATGCATTCTGGCAGTTTTGGTATCTTTGGTAACTCATGCAATTCTTTTACGTAGATATGTGGCATCTTCTAGAGTAAATATAGAGTCTCATCGTAGCAATTTTTTAGACTGATAACAAAATTTGATGTTCATTTGAAGCCACATCTCCCTTTTCTTATTCCGCGTTGAGCTCTTTCTCATAACAAGATGACATAATCTTCTCTCCAGCGAGGAAGTTGTAGTTTCTTTTACTCCTTCATAGGATGCTATATTTATGTAACTTGCTTTGTGATTTTGGTGATAGATGATTTGACATAATGACTGATAGAACGCCTCTTCTATTAGTAATAAATGTCAGCCCAACAAATTCTTGAATCTCATTTACCACAATGATATTTATTTGCAATCTTGGGCACGATTTTCATAGTCTTGTGGAATCTCACGCTTTGGAGAAAAACATGATAGCAACGTGTAATTTCTGGCAAAGATATCGCTTTGTTGCTGGTGACTGGTGAGAGAAACCATTATGATGGCCAATATTTTATTAATGGAACTGATATTTTGATATTGCAAACGACATACTCTAATGCCACGTATCATGGATAATCATGCTTGTTTTTCTCAAGAGTTGAACTCTGGATATTGATTTCATATAACTGAGCTTCCTTTAATGTGGTCTTTATTTGGAAACAGATTACTTTAAGTGTCTTCTCTCCTTTTAAAAACAACCATAAAATACAAATATTGCATGAGAATCATTAATATCATTTGTAAAAAAACAAATTGGTAACATAAGAGAGGACCTTAAGATGCCACCTCATCAACAATTAATTACTTTATTTCGTTCATATGCAGTCTAAAATAATAAGTTGATCGTGAGTTTATATGATAATAAAAGAAATTTGTCATAAATTAAATTGGAGTATGATTCTAAATAATGACGAAGGTTTCTTTAAAGTTTCATAAAAAAATCTCACTTTTCAGCTTGATATATTTTTAGAATGAAAAATTATGATAAAATTTTGGACAAATAATTGTGGGATGTGAGGATAAAGTTATTTCCTTCATCATGTGTACATGATGAACCCTTTTAATTTATAAAGTAATTGTCTTTGGCAAAGCTCCCTCTTAAATCATTTTAATATGTATATTTATCAAAAATAAAGTCAAACCATGCATTAATTTTTATGAATGAAAATATTGTAAATAATGTTTTGACTAAATTATTAAAATTTGTCCTAAAATTATAGAATTTCAAAAAAAGACAAATTCTTGTCAAATATTATAATCCAAAATTGAAAATTAAAGGTATGATTCAAATATTTGATACACAAATTTCAATCAAAATTGAAAATAAGTGTTTAGTCAAATTATTCTAATCCATCAAGAGGCTCTTTAAACTTATTGATGCAACAAAGGCATGAAATTTGGGAAGATTGACATAAAGTGATTTCTTAGAACAAATATATGTAACCAACTCACGTAAGTTCGAATGAGAGCATGCAAGTATCGTTAAACAACCAGAAAGTCAATAGACTAAATTGGATGAATGAATGATATCACCAAATCCTTATATTTCATAAAAGCGAAGTCAAAGAACAACCAATGTAGAAAGTCAAGGATTCAAAGGATGTCATCAAACTAAAGAAAAAAAATGAAAGAAAATCAAAAGCAAACATTTACAAACTTACATGAACTCCCCTTTGAATTTTACAAAAATCAAGGGGAGTTTTTAGGGTGCCAACAAGTCCTTATCGGAATTTTCCACCTAGAGATGCTTGTCGAGTACCAACCAACACAATCAATGATGCTCTGACTTGTCTATGTGTCCCAACCCTCCACATTCCTACAAATGGCCTCACATTATATTTCTCACCAAGAAAACTATGGCCTCATATTTCATCTCTAGCTCACTGTCTTCAACTATGGATATTCCTTCCTCTCCTCCTACACGAGTCCCACCCAAATTATTTAGTTGAGACCTTACGATCCTTCTATTTTATAGATTTCCCTTTATTGGAAATATTCCCATCAACATTAGCTAGTGCTTCCTCATTCTCTTCAAACACTAGTTGATTTCTGACCATCTTATGATTTGTTCATGCTCCTTCCTCTATCCATGTTGTTTAAAGGATTGGAGCAATTTATGTAGAATTGTTAAGTGATTTTCCAATGGAGAGTTCCTACATGCAAAGAGCCTTCACCATTTGTTATATGATTTCAATGACAATAAATGAATCAATCACAAAGTGGTTGAACTAAGAGCGAAGAGGAAACAATATAGTGGAGAAAAGAATGGGGTACATGAATCCAACATTGTAAGGATCCACTCAATTCCCTCTTCTCATTTTCCATAGTTATGGCCCGAGTTGTTTTTATCTAAATCAATGACCTTTATAGGGTTTCCCAAACCAAAGAAGGACGAGTTATCATTACATGATCCAAACTTTCTCCACAACATGTTATGTCACAAGATCCTTCACCATTGCATCGAAGCCACACCTTCTCATTTGCAAGCATTCAACTCATTCAATAACATGTTGTCGAGTCCTAGAATCCTAGCTAGTTGATCGAGTTCAACGGGATCAAAATGCCAAGAATCCTCGCTAGGATTCTAGTTCAACAGGATCAAAATGCAAAGAATCCTATCTAGTCGATCTAGTTGAACTAGTAGTTACAACGAAGGTGGGATGTTGTGTATAAGTGCACATGATGTTTTAAAAAAAGTGGGCTAGTGCTCATGTAGGAATGATACCTCGATCTCCTCCACCATCGATAGTTAAGATTGCTATGATTTTTCTTGCTAAAAAATTCTTGAGCATTTGAGACTAGACACAATTATCAATAACTATGTATGCTTCACCTTTGCACATCTCTTGCAGCTTAAGAAAATCGTTTTGGGGGATAGAGGTTGTATTTAGAGTCTACAAGTACTTAAATTTATACCCATATAGATTTGTCTTGAGATATACAGTATTCATGCAAATATATTTTTTGGTATATATGCAATTGTGAGTAGCTATGTATGCTTCACCTCTGCACAACTCATGTAGATTAAGAAAATCATTTCTGGGGATTGAGGTTGTATTTAGAGTCTAAAAGTACTTAAATTTATGCCTCTACAGATTTCTCTTTAGATATACAATATTCATGCCATATATATATATAACCACAATTTTTTAATGTGTATATGAAAGAAAACACCTTCAAATAGATAATACTTGTTTTTTATGGAAAAACTACAAAATGCATGCCAGTCAATTTCTAGGCTTGCTTGGAGTATCTCTTTATATATGCACTCTCCTTCTCTACGAAGGATTACTGTAATTGTGGGGTTTATGTTGAATTGTGATAGTGCTATGGGTTGGCTTGGTTGTTTGGGAAGTAATAATGCTCTAAACATTACTTTTGTCCCAAACAATTCATTGAATAGTATTTGTGTTTATGCAAATCATTTCATTAAATTTATTTAATGCCAAATGGTAATGGACACTTATCAAAGGCAAAGATATAAACATATGTGTTAATCATGGTGAAATGTACAGGTGGTTGTAGCATTATTTGTGTGAGGTTTACACACCTAAGGTTTTTTTCACATTGCTTTATGAGATAACATCATGTTGAATAATACAAAAGAATTACAATGCAAAAGGTGATTGCAATTACACTAATCTCTTTTCAATTTAACATTTACAACTGATTGTTTCAAGTTTTACATCTACCATAATTTTGATGATGGTAAAACCATACATCCTTGTAAAAAAAATATTAATATTCTCTACTTTTTCCTTATAAACCTTATCACTCAAAATCTACATTTTCTTTAAGGACCTTACATGTGACACCAGCCATAACTGTGATGACAGAGGCCAACAACATATATATGCAACTTGGTTATGAAATTTTGTATGCACAATATAGATTTAGTGGAGATTTGTTTTTTGTTATAGTTGTGGATAGACAAATTTTAACTTACCCCCTTCATCTTGTATATTGAAATGGATTATTCCAGATTTCCAGGGAATGCAATTGTTCATTACGATTTTGATTGCTTAGGTAGCATTGTTGGGTAATAATGTTTTAGCTAAGTAAAGGCATAGCCGGTTCAAGTACTAAGAGGAAGAATTCATGCAGAGATAAGTGTGAAGGATCTTTTTTGACCATCATAGCAGGTCCCAAGCTGCAATAAATTGTTTTAATAGTTTTAGAGCTTGTCTACACACGTTTTTATTGGTTTAATAGTTTTAGAGCTTGTCTACACATGCTTTTTCATCTCCAGGATTGGGAGAACAAGGCCATGCTTATAAGACTATAGAATCAACATACATACAAGACTCATAATTTAGTACAATGGCGCAACTACCTTGTGAAGCTAACTCATCTTATGGAATACGTAGGGCTTGGAGGGATACACATCCATATTCAACCATTGTCCTTCAGATATGAAGACAATTTCATCTTCCACGCATTAACATGCCATATCTAAATTAATCCATCTCTAAATTAATTTCAACTAGAGATGACAACATAAAAAAACATCACTAACTAGAGACATCCAGTTGATTGCTAAAGCAAGTCCAAGTCCCAATGACCCAATGGCAGGGACTTGTTTCTATGTAGATGCACTTGTTTTTAACGCTTTGAATGGGATAAATTGATTTTTAAAAAGAAGCATCTTAACAAAAACTGAACTCAAGGTTTTGGGTTTTATGATAGAACACAAATGCTCAAATGATTTTATATATTCATTTTTTTTATTGGATATGTAAATATTTGTGTTCATAAGTTTGTATTTGTATTTGCATGGGTAAATATGTGAACAACAACTTTATTAAAAATAATTAATACAACAAATTGATTATTACATTTATGTATTGTCATTTTAAGTTGCATTTTAATTTCATGTTATTATTTGTATGCACTATTAGTGGCAACGAAAACAACATCCTCAAGGCTATCTTATCATACTATCTAGGGTGTAAGATCATGCACCCCTAGTCTCCTAGAGAATTTGTGGAGCCATCATAGGAGTATCTATGGCCCCTAAGTGTCAAAGGAAACCACAAGTCTCCTTTGAAGATTGGAACCTCAATAGAGAAATCCATAGTACAATCTTTAGTAGAGATGACCAACCTATTTTAAGATTGGGTTTCTAGCTAGGGTCAAAATAAAATGTGGATCAAGGACAAGAGAGGAATCTAAAGGTTTAAAAAAAATTAGAATCAAAACCCTTTGCCTAGTACCGATGAGAGAATAACACCTTTGGACATTTTGAGAGAAGAACAAAAATCCAAAATACCAGAGTGAATAGGCTAGGATGGGGGTCAAGTAATAGAGGCATCAATAATAGGTGTTAAAAGAGCTCTCAAATTTAAAACATACAGTACCAGCGAAAATGCATAAATAGCCACAAGTATCCTTAAAGGGGAATTACTGCTATGGTGGGTAAACAAGGAAACCAAGCTGTAAGTCACCCCCATGAAAGTCACTTGGAAAATGTTTGAAGAAACCTTTAAGAATCAACTTTTCAGATGAGTACAAACACTTATAATTATTGAAATTCCATGCAGTTAGGAAAATGACAAAACTATAGACGCTTATGAATTAGAACTATTTTCTGCAATCGTTCATCATATGGACTATATGGTAGATGAAAAGATGTAAGATGAAAGATTCCTTCATGGACTTGACCCTTTAGTTTGAGCTAAAGTCACAATGTGGAAACCCACTACCATGGAAACATTATTGACAAGTGTAGCTAGGCAAGCCCAAAAAATGATTGACATGAAAGCACAATCTAAGGGTTAGGAGACCTTTAGAGAACACTCCAAAGATAGGATCAATAGAGTCAGGGGGAAAAGATATGGATTTCATTGAAGACAAAGCAATGCATTTAGGGTTGTGGGAATAACATCTATGATACCTCCTATAGAACAAAGGGGTCAACTACTACTAGTTCAACTAGGAATAACATTTCGATCAACTACTAGTTCAACTAGAACGAAATTCCATGTTAAGACAACTGAATGAGTTAAAGTTCGATATAAAATTACATCCTACATCATTACCACCTTCAAATCCCTCTCAAGATTGATTACAATCTCAATTTGCATAGAGGCGAGGGAATTTGTTGACTGCCAAATCCCAAAGTACAAATGAAAGCAGAGTTTCAATGTTCAAATGGAAAATGTTGCATGTGCTCCTGGGGAATACATGCATTAAGAATTAACAAGCTTCAACAATGAAACCAGGACAATCAAATTATGGGGATCTCAATATTCAAAGGGAGTATTTTAGATTTGCAAATTTAAACCTTTTAGGAGAAACAAACCATGTATTAAGAAATGGTCCAATCTGACTGATATATTCCTTGGTCCTATCATGTGATTCATCCATGTATAGATTCATTTCATTGAAGGAGTGTCAATCAGATTCTAGCTCTGCCATAAAGTCTTCCATTTTTCCCCAAATGGATCTCTGACTATACTTCCTCCTCACCTTTCTTTATACAAAATAGTTGCATTAAAATTGTATGTTACCACCTTATTTTGGGTAAGGCCCTATTCATGAATAATTTCTAGATACTTCCATAATTCTATCTTTTCCTTCTCATTATAATTTAAAATTTATGCATGTTTAGCATCATCAAATTCTCCAAATGCTAGGAAAAATGTGCATTATCCCTAATAGAACATGGCTAGAAATTGTCTTAAAAGTGCTAAAATGAAATCTACCATAGATGGTTGAAACAAATATGCATAAATATGCTTTATATGACACCCAAAATTTGTATTATTCATAGGAGCATATGGCTGGAAAATAACATACAAAATTTCTACAGTTACCTCCTCAATGTTAGGCTTTGCCAAAGATTCAAAATCTACAATACCTTCACTAGACACATCGCTACAGCTATCATAGATAGGGTCTTTACAACTTTTCCGACAGTCCATGTCCCTACAATGATTCAAAATCAAACCCTTGTCTTGACAAAGAGAGGATGAAGTGGATGCTTATGTGCTTTCATCAACAAAATATTATTCTCTTGGAGATGCATTAGACATGTCTTCTTCATGCACCTCTTCTTCTAGATTTGAAATGTGATGCAAAGCTGGTTCATTGGAAGAAAAAAAATTCTCCATCAAGGAATATTCATAGTTAGGATCCCATTCCTTGAGAAATATCTAAATAAAACATGCAAATGAATATTTTTCTCCTTTTCCCAAATCACCAAACCACTCCATTATGATTCTACCAAGGGAAAACATAAATAAATCATCATGATATATTCATGGAAAATAGCAAGGTCCAAGATAAGCTTCATGAAAGATGTGACATGTCCTATAGTTTAATCAACATTCTCACAAAAAATTAAGCGTCAATAGAGCCATGATGTTGAGGCTTTCTAATGCCGAATTTGTAGGATGATAGAGGCATATTTTATTGGTAGGTGAGAACATTAGAGGTCTAATTTTATTTCCCTAGCAAACAACATTATCACCAACATCCAAGGGTATACTAGAGGGTGCATCCATAGCTCATTTCATACATACAAATTTAGATTTTTGTGGCATAATTAAACATACAACAATCATATATCATCATTACCTTTAAATCTCAAACCTTGCATCACCAATCAACATATAAAGTTGTGTACTCACATGTGAATCTAAGCACCAAAACTTAACAAAAAAAAAGATATTAATGTCAACATCTACATGGTTGATTTGAGGTTGGGAAAATTAAAGTTATTCCCTACCACTAAGTTTGGGACTATTAGAGGATTTGCACAAATGTTACCTTACAATAAGAGGAAATTTGTTCATGTAGTTTCCATCCCATATGTGATGTGAATAGGGTCAAGTTGTATAAAATTATTGGCTAGGAGAACCGACATGTGTTATGTTGGGAGGAAGTGTTATGAATCCTCCATGGTTAACTTAGTTTATGTGATACCATAATATAACTAGGCTAGTGATGTCAAGGTCAAGCCTCATGGGTTTGGGCAGGTTGAAATGATCACACCCAAAATGAATAGCAACAATAATTTGTGCTAAACGAAATTTTGATGTAACTGAGTGCAAGTGAAGGTAATCGGTTCAAAATCTTCAGGCTTGGTACAAATGAAACTCAAGTGAAGACATAATGTGGTGAAAACCCAAGCATCAATAGAGTAACAATAATGGAGCTCACAACCATATAAACCTGTTCAAATGATAAAGGTCAAGCTACCCATTAACTAACGAGTTTATGTTATCATCTAAACTCAAACAAGAATGAGAGGAATCGAGAATCATTCATTCCCAAGCAATCGAGCATGACTATAACAACCATAAGGAACTCATCAAAATGATAAGTATACTAAGGTGAAGACACCTTATAGCCAATTAATCTCGATTCAAACCCAATTAATCTTGAAGAAAAATGTACTACTATGTATGATGATAGTGGAAAATGCATGCCTTGATGCCTTGTAATTTTTTAATATGAACTATGCATACCAAACAAGGTCCTATTTGAACATTTTCCCATGGTGCAGGTAGAACCAAACAGGTATTTGTCAAATCGGTCTTCCTCGAGCGAGGGGACTTTAGGAAGGCTAAAAGAAAGTAAGACATCTAGTAGGTCTACAAGAGTTATATCAACTAGATGTCAAAAGATCAAAAGAAAATTTCATAAACGCATGGAATTTTTTCTCGCTGAAGAGGGGTCATGTTACTATGACGATGAGACAATATGCAAAATCAAGGTGCCCTTAAGGTACAAACATCTAGTGAAACAATGGGTACAAAGGGATCTTCCTCAACTGAACACTAATTTTTGTGTGAACAAGAGGATATATCGAATTGCACCGTCATCATTACATGGTTTGAGATTGTTTTGCATAAATAAAATAAAGGTCAGTTACGACAGATGTACATAATTTATGGAGTATGTTGTACCATGTTACAACTACAAAGATTGGATGCGCCTGGTCCAATATACACGAAGTATGCGTAGATATGGGTTGTCAACAAATTATTTACAACTGAAAAACAAATATCAAAATAAAGGAGCAACGTTGTACATTGACAGAAAGCCAAAGGCCACTGAGAATATTGCGGGGTTTATAAATAGTACACAACCAGGGTCTACAATTAAACAACCAAACTGCGAATTTGAGGGGTGTGAAGGAAACCGTGTTTTTGTATGTGCCATTAAATCAATAGCTGCAAGAAAAGAGTTGTTTATTAATTACAATTTGAATCGAGTAGATACAAACATGGTTAGTATGGAAGTAGTACATCTAAAAATTTACCCAACCTTTTATTAATGAATTTAACATCTTAAGCAATTATCGTTAGTTTATTGTTATAATTTCATTTATTTTTTCTATATTTTCTTCGCAGGGTAGTGATCGGGGCATCTCCACAACAGCTGGTCAGACTAGTAACTTCCTCGAGGTAGCAGGTATACATCTTTGTAATAGTTAAAATATAATATGAAAAATAGTATTTTTTTGTTGTGTTTTTTCATTAGTATATTCATTTGGTTTACATAATGTTATCTATATTTGATGCAGGCTTTTGACTATAACTAGACAATTTAAATACGTCAAAACATTTTGTTATTATATTGTTTCAATGAGTATTTTAGTTTTGTTTAGCTATTTTTTTATTTATTTTTTATGTTTTTGATGTAGGGTTTTGTAAGGGGCACCTCTCTTACAGTAGCTAATACCAGACTTGCCTCGAGGCGGCAGATATACATCGATTCCATTGTACAAATTTAATACGTACAAAAAGTTTTGTTGTTGTGATTTTTCATGAGTATATTTGTTTGGTTTATATAATGTTATCTATATTTGATGCAGAGTGTTGATTAAGGAAGCCACCTGACTGTTGATCAGACAACAACAACCTTGGGGAAATAGGTAAACCTGATTGTAATTATACAATTTAAATACGTCAAAATGTTTTTTTATTATGTTGTTTCAGTGAGTATTTTGGTTTTGTTTAGATAAGTGTTTCTATGTTTTTAATTCAGGGTTATGTAAGGGGAACTTCCCTATTAGTAGATTGGGGAAGGTCACCTATAACCATTGATCCAATGGGTAGATCATGATCCTCGAGGAAGGAAGTATAATTCATTGGAATTGTATCAATATAATATGTAGCATAATGTTTTTTTTGTTATGTAATTTTCGTGTGTATACTGGTTTTATTATGATAATGTTTTCTACTTCTTTTTTGCAGGGGGATGATCGGAGCAAGTTCCCAACTGTGGATCAGACGACACCATCATCTAGGCATTAAGTAAACCTAGTTGTAATTTTAAGAATCTATCATGATAGATATGTTTTGTTAATATACTTTTTTCCTCAGTCTACTGCTTTCATGTCAATAATGTTTAATATATTTTTGTTGCAGACCAATGATTTAGTGTATGAAACAACATCACAACAATCGATATCTTTTGATGTGTATGAGTTATTCCACGATGCTGACATTGATTTTTCTCTGGACCCGGTTAAGGTGATAGAGAAGACCTTGAAAAAAATTAATGAGGCTATCCTTCGTCTGCTATTCATTATTCCGCAGACAGATGAGATTAAAGCCAAGTTTGAAGTGTTGGTAAATAGATCTCATGCCTTGCAAGTAAGTTGCAAAATCTTGAATCATAATATAAATTCATTTAGAACTTTATATTTTTACTTTTATATGATAGTGAACTTATAAAATATAGTTTGTATTTACGTGATTTTCTGCAACCACACACTAGTGGTCAAGGCAGTGTTGGGATCAATGATGCTCGTGGAGATCAGTCATCACATAGAAAAATGACTCCACGTACATCGACTCATGCAACATTGTTGTCGACTGAATAGTCAACAACACGTTCCATGACACCCCTGAGGCCAGCAGAGAGTGCACCCGCTAGTGACCGACACACACTAGATCGTGCAGAAGAAGGGGTCAATGCAAAGCCTGCTAGTATTGATATTGCTAAAGCAACATTTCCTAGATCTTCCCGTGTCACTAGCACAAGTTCAATACAGACAACACTTTTTGTGGACAAAAATCTCATTCCAATAAAGATAGAGAAGATCCTAGGTAATTATACATTGTTTAAGTTAGTGTTTATAATTTGATTGTAATATATCAGTAAAACATTTTTTTTCAACTAATGATGGCATGATCGTTTTGCAAGAAATGATGTTTTTTTATAAACATCTAAATGATTTGTCCTTAGAGATCTTCGGGTCGGCCACCATTCACACAAGGTGGGATAGACAAAATGAAAAATTTAAAGGATGAGCTCACTAATCGGTTGGTTGGCATGTTCGGCAACGAGACCTTCAATCGAGCCACGGTCCTAAAGAAGGCTGAACAACCTATGAAGATTGTCCGAGACCAATATAGGGTTCACCTAGAAAGGAACCCTAGGTATGAATGTCCTCTGATGATTCTAGCAAGAGAGTGGAAAGCCCTAGTGGAAGATGAAAATGAGAGGGCTCTAAGAAAAGAAGGAAAGCTACCACCGAGCATAGGGAGGTATATAATACTTTCCACAATGTAATGCTAACCCTTATTATTATTAATTTTTATATCGAATTTGAAACATCTAACGTATTTCAACACTTGCACAGGCTATCAGACACATCACAGGCCACAAAGGAAAGACTAGAAAAAATTGGTCAACACAAGCTTGTAAGTATCGAAAAACCAATATTGCATCCAAATATTAAATTGCAAATTATTTTTGTTTTATTGCGCCGCAAAATGTAAAATAATAACATTATGCAAATATGCAGGCCGACCGATTCAAAGAAGTTCCCATCGAGGAAGACTTGAAGCTTGGCTTTCAACACGGCTTTGAAGCTGTTGTTGAACATCGAAAAAGCTTGTCTGAGCAAACACGGTCTTCTAGTGACCCATCTAGTGCACAAGTATATAAAATCTATATAGTTTAATAAATATTTATTACTTGTGTAATCTATTCGTTATAAATAAATGACATAAAATATTGACTCTGCTTTTAGCAAGAAAACAATGATCCTCTTAATGCCGATGATGGATAACAACCAATCGAAGGTCATGCTTCGAATTCTGGTAATGAATTTATTCATATGCTACAATTTTATATATAACATTGTAGATGATAAACATTAATTGTACTTCTCCATATTTCAACTGCAGAGCATGTAGAGGGTCACACTATATAGGTTGAGCCTGAATAGGAATATTAAGAACATGATGTGGCCACAATAGGTAAAAAAAACACTTTTGTAATATTTTTTTTAAATGAAATACTTGTCATTATAATAACAAAATATATCAATGCAACATTTTCATATTATTGCAACAAATATGAACCCCTTGCCACAAAATTCACGTCGCGAGCACTCTACTAGGTAGACATCACGACAAGTTGATGAAGCACCAAGAACTGAACGACAAGTTCCAGAAGATGAGTTTCTTGTTGATTTTGTAAAGAGAAGAAAAATTAGAAAGAAGTGTCTGAAGAAATATTGTGTAATTATTTTTGATAATATAATGTCGTGCATGATTTTTTGCCTATTGAATGAATGAATGGTTTAATGAATGTTAGCTTTTATTGAATGAATGTGTTGACTGACTGAATGAATGGTTTAATGAAAGTTAGTTTTTATTGAATGAATGGTAAATGTTTGTTTATGACGAAATTTGCATGATTTTGCATGTAATTTTTTTTCAAGTACATGCATTGGGTATGGGGAATTGACAGTGATGTGAGGAGGGGAGGGGCCATAAAAGATTCCACCTTCACGTGGTTGGCCCTGTTCTAGTAGAGAATATTAAATTATTCTCGAAACAGAGAGGAGCTCAATGAATGACTACGATGCTGGCTTTCTACAACCCACTCACGTGTCATCTAAATTTTGACAATTTCTTAGGGCTTGTTATGAAACTAAAACATCTTATCCTACTTTCCAAGCCTCTGACAAGGTAAGGAATTATCTATTTTTCACAGTTATTTCTTTGAATCATTATTGTCATAACATGTATTCCATGACTTAAAAAATTTCTTCTGGTGTATAATTGTAGTGTTGAAATTTTACTATGGTTATTTCACTCATCCCTTCGAACCTGTTACAAATAGCCTTAGGAAACATTTTGAAATTTCAGAAGAAAAATTGGCGTTTTGATGTGATCGGTGGTATTATATACTTCGTTTTGGTGTTATCCATGTTTCCTCGGGTGAACTCTTATTACGCATTATGTTACTTGAATATTATTGTAATTTACATTGTTAAATTAAAATTTTCATCAAACGTAAAATGTTCATTATTAGTGTTGTTTTTCTTCATTGAGACTGTTGAAATCATGTCTGGCCTAAATGGCCGGGACAGGGGTTCGACCAGAGTAAATGTAAGGTGAGGTCTAAAAATCCATATCTTATGACCCAGAAGGTATGCAGAAAAGGGTCTGAAGTTGTTTGGAAGGATTATTCCTAAGTATGAAGTATCAGAATAGTAAAAAAACCCTTAAACGTGACCTTCGAAGTAAGCCTTATATGAAAAAATCCACGTTTGATCTCGTATCAACAGCTAGGGATGAGCCCGCAAAGAGATCAATGGTCCCGAAAAAGGAAGAAGCAAAAAGGCGAAAGTTTGAAGGTGTAAGTTGGAAAACCCGCAACCCGCAATCCATGAAAAGGTGGAAAGGAAAAGGCGGAAGTTTGAATGTGAGAATTGGAAAACCCACACCCCACAATCTGCCATTTTGCGGAAAGAAAAAGGCGGAAGTACGAGCATGAAAGTTGGTGAACCCGTGATCCACAATCTTCCATTTTGTGGAAAGGAAAGGGCGGAAGGAATAATGTGGAAGAAAGATTATGGAAAGGAGCTTGCAAAATGATGGTGAAAGGCATATAAATGGAGGGCGTAGATTTGATTCAAATTAGATCTACGGCTGAAATCTACTCCGCAAATAGAGCATGTGCACTGCAAAATTTGAGGGGAGAATCAACGAAATATGGAGGAAGCTGCAAAGCAGATAGTGGTTGTCCAACCAGCTGTTACACAGTCAAATAAGAAAGGGGTTGAGGAGCCCCTACTCAGATAGTAGAACCACTCCTTCACCTCTGCGGCAGAAGGCTGTTTGAAGATGCTTTGAACAGTCGTTTTCATCAAGCGAGCCTGAGGCCCTAGATGCCAATTTTTTCCATCTTGGTCAGTCACGTGCACCCCAACGTACTTTCTCTCTTTGTTTTATGATCATGGCAAATATGCCACCTCAGAATTTGTTAGGATTTTGTATGTTTGGGTTTAATTCCCATGATGTAACTAATTTTGGTGTTATGTTTCGAGATTCGTCTTGAGATTAAATTGAACTATAAATATATCCTCGATAGAGGAGAAAAGGGTTCGACATTCATTTTTTAAGCCTCTGTGCTTGGTTTTGTAGCCCTGAGATTTTCTTGGAAGTATTTAATGCAGAAGTGTGTTCTAAGTGTCTAAGATTCATCATAGTGTTCAATGTTCAGTTTGTGTTTTTCTGTGTGCTCCATTTCCATGTATGTGTAAATTTATGCTGATACGTTTCTAGTTGTATGCAAGGACTCTGCTCTTTGTTTAGCGCTCCTTTCATCAAAAAACATGTTTGTTATGTCTTTATGATGAATGTCATGGAATTCATCCTCTGCTAGGTACTCCAGTTCAGTTATTAGCCTTTATTGTTGCTTCTGCTAAAGGTGTTTCAAGAGATGAATCTCTTGTTTCAAGAGATTCATCCACATATAGGTGCCTCTTGTTTCATTGGGCTTCTTCTCATTCCCCCTGCCATCTCTTAAAGTTACTTGACTGAATGTTAATGCTCACGTTGCCTTAAATTGCGAAGGATAATCACCTATCATTATTGTTGTAAGCCCCTTGAATGTTTCAGGCTTTAACTCCATTTCCCAATGGTATTTTTTGTTTGTCTATCTGACACTCTTTGAAATACAAACAATATGTTCTCATTAGGAATCTAGCCTCTTGAGTGTTTGTTGCGAGACATGTGTATGTGAATGGTCTTGTGACATTGAAAGAGCCCTCTCTGGATGTATAGGCTAGAATATAGTTTAAAGGTTGGTTTGAAATGGTTACCCCAATGATTTCCTACCACAACCATAGGAAAATTACCAGGTGATAACAAAGACTACCAAGACTGTATTTTTTTACGCTCATTCTGTTATTTTCATAAACAAGCAAATCTTTATTTGAGGGGTCCTACCATGAAATCAAGGGAAGTTGTTCCAATAAATTATAAGTATCGGCAACAGATGCGTATTTACAGGACACGGGTAAGAGAAATAATGCAATATCATGACATAATTTTAAATTGTAGCTGCTTTAAAACATTTTTATTTATAGCCATCCATTTTCATAGTTCTTTCAAAACTATTGGCATTTTTTGTACACATTTATAGAGAATACAACTAGTGAATTATTGAGTCCGAAAAGCATAACATTGCATGCAAAAATACTCCATTAAATGGTAAAGAAGGTATTTTGGTTGTCATCTTTTTCCATCTTGACTTGATGGTATTCAAATAATAAATATGTAAAAGAGCATGCTTCATTTCCCATATACATGAATAACTACCTTCTAAAATCCAAACATGCCTTGATACCATCCATGTCTTCTTGCTCTAAATGACAACGTGATTAATTGAAATAGACTCTTTTATAGGAAATATCAGACCTATAACCATCTTTCCCTTAATCTCCTCAAAATCTTGTTCCAAAAATGATCTTCTACAATGGTTAATGGGTTCCTTTTATAGTTGAAGGATGGTTTCATTGGTGTCTCGATTAAATTTAATGCCATTGGTCACATGGCCTCAAGATTTTGTTCAGTTAGTTGTGGGTTGGTCTCAATGTTTACGAGTTGAATCAAACCACCATATCTCACTAATGGAGAAGATTTTCTAGTTATAACATTTCCTAGAGATGGCTCAATATTTAGAGGTCAAGTTTTTTATGAGATCTGGGGAGGATACCACTACTTGTTCCATGATTTTGGAGGTTATGTTGCCATCTTCTTTCATTATCCTGTTCATGGGTGACTAACCTTATACATACATGAAGTGATCATTCACAAACTAGAGATATTGTGAGACTGCTCCAAACCTTGCACCACATGCCCATTACTTCCTTATTTCGCATGCCTCAATTATTGTAGGCGTTAAGCATCGTGCAATCTTCCTTGACATGGATGCAGAGGACATAAGATATGCGAGGAAACACAAATACTTTTGTATGGTTACTAGATGCATGAATTCCACACGGTTACAAGGTTGTGCCCATTCCTTACATAATGTCCCCCCCACCTAAATCAAGTGGTTAGGCATCCATCACTAGTTTCTTCCCTTCAGATTTGGATGTTAAGGGATTCTTGACATGATACTCCTTTTTTCCTTCCAAGTTCTCCTAGCCAAGGTCTCTCAGCATGAGGATTCGTTAGATGATCTTATTCGGATTTGCATGGGCTCCATCACAACAATTGATAATGACAAGGATGCCTAACCTCCCTCATCTTCTTATACTTCTATCTTTGATATTGATTAGTGTCTCTTTTCTTTCCAAGGTTTAGTAGTTTACCTTCCAGTTTTCCATTTCTCATGTATTTCTCTTTTTCTCTTGCTTTGTATCTTTGATTAGCATTTAGGAGTGATATTGACACCCCAACTTTGAGGTGTCTAAAGACTATATTTTCTATCCACAACAACCTATTCTTTGGTCATTCCCAGACATTACTAAATTATCTTATCTCATATGATATCATGCTTTTATGTTCCCCCAAAGCTCAAACACAATACAAAGGCCATCAAGAGGGATGATGTATCAATGAAAATTTACATATTTTCATCTTTCGTTTTGATTACCAAAACTATTAGAAACATAAGATATTTTACTCTCATATTGTTGCTTTGAATATGAGCTTTACTACGATTTGTTTGCCATCATTTTCACCTTGAACTGTTGTTAAGAAAATTGTTCATGCTTGTTATTGCATATGCAATTCTGAAGCATTCTTTAAAAAGCAAACACATCAAATTTATAGGTGGAATGTATGGTTAAATGCATGCTTATATCTTTGTCTCAATTCAAAGTTATTTTATTGTAGCCATAAGATTTTGATAAGGTGTTGTTTCTATTTTGCAAGTATTCAAGTGAAGCAGTTGAAGGTTTGGAATCCGAAGTTGAAGAGTTACTAAAAGCTTGGACCAACCTACATAAGCAAGGTACACAATTTTGATTTCCAAGTTCTACTTTCATTATATCCAAACCGTATCTTGATGTTTGCATGAATTTGGATGTCTATTTTATTTAAATTAGTATGTTGATGACCTCACCCCAGTCATAAGATATTTTTCCTTACAAGGATATGGAGTCGAATATTGATAAGGAGAAGGTATAGTTCACTAGAGTATCTTATTAAAGTGTATAAAAATTCTGGTGATTGTAATGATATGTATAAGACTAGGCATTGCCAATGTAGTGGGACCGTTTAGTAGATTCATGTTCAGTTCTACAAATGCATCATTTGTATATGGTGAAGGAAACCTTCCAATACCTACAAAGAACCAAGGGGATTGGTGTTGTACCTAGAGGAAGTGGCAGACATGGTGATGAAAGCATTAGTCAAAGACTAGAGCTAGCTATAATGAGGTTGATTTCCTTAGAGATGACATTGGGTGAAGGTTGATAACAATTATGTATTTAAATCTCACGATGGACCAACTAGTTGGTGTAGCAAAAATTTTGGTCACCTTGTCAGGTTATGGGATGGGTACATGGCCTTTTCACAATCTAGTAGAGAAGTAGTTTGACATTGGAGATTGTTTGGTGAGATTATGTTGATAAAGATATAGTTGATGGTGATATACCATGATAATCAAATTGTAGTGGCCCCTGAATAAGATTCCAAGTTTCTTGCTAAGTCAAAGCATATTGACATACAATACCCTCATATTTGAGATTTAGTGAAGGATTTTGATTCCTTCCATAGTTTGAGACAGAGAATTTTCATGAAAAATGAAGGATTTTTATTCCTTCCTTTTGGGTATACTTTTTATGGGACTATCTTGACCATAATATGAGTGAACAAAGAAAATGATGGAACTGTTGCGAACCTGGGGATATATATGAATTTCTATTGTTGGAAAAGGTGGAACGAGGAATGGCATTTACTTTGTTATCAATGGTTTATCCCAAATTGTTGGCATCAAATTAGAAGGAGAAACATGTGTGAAGGACTGAAGGTATTATGGCTAGAAGAAGATACAAGGTGAGTCATTCCATATATAGTTTTGTTTGGGTAGTATTTTTATTTGAGATGTTTGTTTTGATTAAAAACTAAAATGTGAAAACAAAGTTTTCCAAGGGGTTTTGATTAAAACTAAAATATCTATGCAGAGAACAAAGTTTGCTAGGAGAAGTTGTATAATGTGTTGCTTTCAATAGACATTTGTTTTGAGAATAAATTATTTCCACACTTCTTCTATTGGACATTATTATTCTCCCGTCGATTTATCCTTTCCTTTTCCTGACGTCAAATAATTAAATTCATATAACAATTTTTTCTAGCACAATGATACAAAATATTGAACATTACAAATTTCCTAAAAACACAGTACATTGAGTGCATAGTAGACTATAGGCTTCATCTTTGCCATGCCCTGCCCTTGTTTTCTGCCTAAGCTCAAAGATAGCTAGCATGACTTTTAGAAGATGCATTAGTTGTTGAATGGTAGACTATACCATTAAAGGAGAATGTTGAAGATTAATATGCAAAATGAGTTGAATAACATCTACCAGATCATTGGGTGCCCATTTGCTAGCATGTGGAA
Source organism: Pseudotsuga menziesii (assembly GCA_001517045.1). Lineage (NCBI taxonomy): Eukaryota > Viridiplantae > Streptophyta > Pinopsida > Pinales > Pinaceae > Pseudotsuga > Pseudotsuga menziesii. The sequence goes on from LPNX011133099.1 coordinate 243,537, forward strand.
TATAGCTTGGATACATGTAATAAATGGTGTTTTAGAATGTATGGAGTGTGTATGGAATGAATCTAATGAATGGAATGCATGAGATCGATGAGTTGATTGGATGGCATAAATGAGTTGGGTAAGTGGAATAAATGAGATTGATTAATTAATGAATTGGTGAATAGTTTGATATAAAAAACTTTGATTTTGCAAAGGTTCAAGGGAAACTTCATTGATTGGAATAGTTGTGTTTCTCCATTCTTTGATTGCACTTGATGATATCATTGCATTTAATCAAATATAGTTTATCAATTCCCTGTCTACTGATATTATGTCCACTATTACATTGTTCATTACTACTTTGTTTGCCAATGCTCTGATCAGGTTGCTTTGAAATAATTTCTTTATGCATTTCACTTATTATGTAAACAAGTTGCTCTCAAAATTAACATCTCACGTAATGATTCCCTTGCAGGTTTATATAGTAATATGAGGGACCTATGTCAACATGGTATACTCCCTTTGGTATAGTAAGACTACCTTACAGTCGAGCTTTGTAATGGATTATCTTACCAGGTTTGGTCTATCCAACATGTTCTAATTGCTCATAAGGGGCATTTTTTGTTGCGTATTAGTTTAGTAATTATTTTTTGTGGGCTTATTCAAGTTATTTGATATTACACCAAAGACATAAATAGTAAATAAATTGTAATTTTTTCTCCATGGAAAGTAATACAATATACTTAATTTGTGGATTTTTTTAATAATAAGATTTATAAATATTTGAATTAATATAACTAAATAATTAACCTTGTAGGTTAGCTTAACTGGTTGCGTGCTTTGAGCTTCATGTAGGTCTCGAGGTTGATCCCTTGCATTGGATACCTCTATTGTGTGCCTCATTACTACCATGTAAAGTATTGTAATCAATGTCGATGGGTTTACTACCTCACCTTTTTTATATTCCATATATATTTTATGATGGACTTTCCTCATGTTTAGCTTTCTCGACCTCCTCAAAGTCAAGTAATAACTAATTTGGCACTTGAATGGACTATCAAGTTTATAACCTGGGGCATCTCTAAGATCTTCATGTTCTCTCTTCCCCTTGTTGTAATTTGTCTTCATTCAGGAGCAGATGGCCTAAGTCATCAATACTTTTCATTGATAAATCTTCCAACACCTACAGAAATGCCCAACTTTGTAATGCCATTTTCCTCACTCGTAGGTTCTTAAATTAGAAGATCAAGCTCCTTGTATATTTTATGTCCTTGAATAACCATGGCTCAACATTCTATTACATTTGGTCTAGATTATACCAATGGAAACGTAGTGCCTGAAACATCCAGGGATTTTGGGGAGTGAGAGAAATCCTTATAATAAAAAAACTTCATGGAAGATGCAAAATCCAATGCACTTTATTGATCTAAATATCCTACATAATTCGTTTTGAGATCATCAATGGTTGAAGAACCTACAGAACATGGAAAAATGACTTTTTTGCAAGAGTATTTCTTCAATATCCTTAGTAGTTCAATTCGTTTTTATGAGATGGCCATTAAGATCTGACTACATGGGATACATATACATAGATAAGAAGAACACATTTACACTCCCCTCTTTACTAACTTGCAATTGTATCAATTCGATACCCAACACATTTTGTCAGCTTATATTTCATTACTCAGAAATATAGATTTGAATATGGAAGTATTTGGGGTTTTATTGAGTGATGCATTGCCAGAACAAAATAATATTGGTTCAATCCACTCGTGTGAAGGTTTTGATATGAAATATGCATGAAGGTTTTCACATACTTATTAGATATAAGATCAAAGTAATGTTTGTGCTTGGCGGTTTCATCAACAACGCTCAAAAATTGGAATGATGTGTTCATATTTCTCTTTATTATAGATTTTTGTAGATTAGATGAATTTTTTTATGTCACGGGATATCTATATTTTTTTTTTTAAATTCCACATATCCGTCGACCACTTCCAAAAAATATGACGGCGTCGCCATACCACTGACGACTAAAGGTGTCAGATATCTAACTTCTTACAATGCAAATACCATCGGATATTCGACGGACCCGTACAAAGAATCCAACGTCGTCGCCATACCGCCGATGGCTAAAGGTGTCGGTCTTTGATGTCAATCATGTTGGATATCCGACACCTATGTTTTCAAATATTCGACCTCCTATAAAGTGAGATTTGTCAGATATTCGACCTCCTATATAGTGAGAGTCGTTGAATATCCGACCTCCTATACAGTGAGAGTTGTGGGATATTCGACAAAAATATTAAAAGAGGAGTCGTCGAATATTTGACCGGACTAAGTCAGATATTGTATGAGTTCATTTTACTGTCGGATATCCGCCGAAGTGCAACCGATGTTTAAAAAAGAAGATGCTTGTCAGATGGTCGACAACATGATGTCAAAAATCGGACATCTATGCCGTCGGATTTTGGGTTAAAATATGCTAGTGGTATATATCATACATAATGATCCCAATCCATAAATTTTCGATTTTCTTAACAAGAAGCTTAATATACCATTGTTGCAAGATCGTGTGGACGAATATATCACTAAGGATATAGAAAGAAACTTATTGGAAACAATGGGGAAACTATCAGAAATGATTTCTAAACTTTAAAAAATACAAAAATAAAACATTTTTTAAAAATTTAAAGCAACCATGTCCCTCTAGGCCATTTGAGGGAAAAAGTAACATTGAGTAACCCCCTTATTCCAATACCCTACTTTCCCTCTTCAAACAAAGAAAAAATCCAAAATATCCTAACTTGTCCAATATTTTCCAATTTATCGTGATATTTTCTAAATGTTGCGACACATTTAAATTTTGAAAAAACAATCGATGATAATATCACACAACTAAGAGAATTGTGATGTTGGCTATATATTGTTAATATTTTCAACACTACAATATACACATCTATATCTCTAACTTGGTATTTCCATCTCTTGAGTATTTGTCAAAGGAAGTTTACATGATGAAGTCTTTAAGGTTACCACCTTAAACTCATCCACCATGGATTTAGATATGAAGAAGGTAGATTATAGAGAAGGGGAGAGTCTCACCTCAAGGTCTAGTGTCCATTCACATCAATAGTTAATCACAATACGGGGGGAATCTAAGAATTCATGTGCAAATCTAACTTTAGATCGATAGGGGATACATCCACCATTGATCTCATCAAATGGTAAAAAGCATGGTGAGAGGAGGGCTAGAGAGAGTGATTTTGGCATACATTCGAATCCTGCCAAGTTAGTTTGTGAGGGGAAACATTGAATTTTGTTGAAGGGTGGAAGTAACAAGTTAAAGGAAATATCATTCCCTAAGTTGTAGTCTTTGGAAATGAAACTAGCGGTTAATTCAACCTTTGTAGGTGAGCAGGTAGAGGGATGTCTATTTGTTACTAGAGCCTTGAAGGGGAGGTGTTGAAGGATTCAAAGCTGGGAGGAAAACATCTAGTGGACACAAAGGACATTGAAGGAGACCCAAGTGAGAGGGAAGACAAAGGATTTCATAGGGTTTAAGATAAAAAGTGCATCTGACCTAGGTTGGAGCGTGTTAGCATGGTTCTCGATCTCAATGTTCAACTGTCTAAAATAGAACAATTGGTGGATTGGGCGGGCATCAGTTGGTTTATGGGAAAATGGAGTGAGTCAAGGCCTTGAGAAATTGGTCATCATACCACAAGAATCCCATTCCATGCTATATGCTCACTTTTTATGTGATGGCATGTGGTTGGTTATGATTTATTTTCAAAGAGAAAGAGGATTCTACAAAAGGTATTAAGCAAGGACTTGATGTGGGGCCCTCAAGCCTATATGTCTTAAGCTCCAAGAGACAAGGTTTGATCCAAAGAGAGAACCCTCATTTGTATAGGTGTGGGTGTTGTTTCCTGTGTTAATTTTTCTAAACTCTAGATCTAAAGAAACAAACTCCTAGTGATTTTCCGTGTCAAAATATTAAATTTCAGCTCACTGATTTATTTATACTCCTTGGATTAATTAACATATTTTTTCTTAGCAGAAGCAATAACAATGGAAAATAGATCTACTCGATAAAATAATAGACATTGAATTTATGCCCTTCAAATCAACTTTTCATTCAACAATGTCCAAGCTTACAAGGGCTCCTTAACTGGGAAAATGGCCTTGAGGAAATATAACAACAAACCTAGCAAAATGCCCTCCTCCAACTCGCAAAACTGTGCAGCAAACCCAACCCTTGTTGTTGTGTCGTATAGGATGTACAGCCTATACAGACACACCTCTCTATAGATTCGTTGATATAATTCACCCTATGCATTGTGTGTCCATGGATTTGTCTATACAACTCCTCTAAACCGGTATGGCTTTTGTATAAACTGTACCAACGAAATTTGCTTAGATCTCTACCTTGTTAATGTTTTGAGCAATAATGAAGATTCTTGAACTTTAAAACTTTTATCAATGACATGTTGAGGACCTGTAACAATTCACAATTCAATCACACACAATAATTCATCCACAACACAAGATGTACCCTGGGGAAAATCCTCATAATAGAGAGCATGAAAAACCCCAGCAATTCTTCATAGTATAATAGAAAGATTGTAGAGAATGACTTTCACAACATAAGTAGATTTCCTGATAAGAGATAATACGAGGCAATAGAGAAGAGAGATCCACTGTTATGAATGTTATGAACTTTCCATATGCCTAGCATATTAATAACAAGCCATAATCACTGCCATGCAAACCCTAGAAATAGTTGCGGGGAGCCCTAACATATGGAAGAATGGCATCATCAATCCAAAGCATAATACGAATTTTTGCAATGGTTCAACATCTTGTACCAACGACATAGTTGCGAACCAACAATACAAGGGAAAAATATGTTGTGCAAGTGTAAAATCGGTAGGCATAAAATCCAATGAAGTTTTCCAGTGACAAAACCCACGATTGCAAGTGAATTGAAATATTTTTATGGAAATGCAAAAATAGGGAGGGATGCTTGAACAATAATAGGTTATATGTGTGCTAATGCATTGAACATGGGAGTGGGTATTGTTGACGCACTTGCAAAATACTCAAACCTCTTGGAGAGACCTCAAAGGAGCATTCTAAGTAGGAAAACAATCCCAATGGAGGTCGAAAAGGTGATGCTCTTGGAAGCTGTAATCATTATTCATATACTAATTGATATGATCTCAATCACAACAATACAAATATACCTAGATAGATGAAAGGGAATCAAAGAGGAAGTATGGAAGCATAAGCAATTGTTACATCTATACACATTTGTATGCTATATTATAGTGTGTATTATAGAACTACAAAATTAGTGGAGTGATCATCTTTGACCAAGTCTTCTATGGTCACAATCACAATATGCATATTTAGGTGAGTGATGTTGTTGAAACAAAGTCACCTATGAATTATTTTGCAATGAAACAGATGAAGTACCAAAGATAAAGTGTAAAATACAAGTATAATACATGTAAAAACATTCATTAGATTAAATATCATCAAGGATGGACATATCAATAATGCAAATGGGCCATCATCTCTGTATAACAAATTAAAGGTAGTAACTTCTTAAGCTAAAATAAAATTAGAAGCAAACTGTCGACAAAACCTAAACACTTACTAGCCCCTACCTAAAAAGGGTGAGAATTAACTTACGGCAGGCTGTGTTGATCCTTCAATACTACAAAATAACTTATAGGGGCTTTGGTGAGTTCATTATATATTTCTGAGTCTCGAAAGGATCATAACTCCAGCAAAAAAAATAGGAAAGAGGAAAACTAAAAATTAACTTATGTGGCAAAAGTTTAAGAGAGCATCAGGGTGAAATTATCTAATATTAGTGAAGTTTCCCTGACATAGGTTTAAAAACCCATGAGAAACTAAAAATACTTGGAATAGTAGTTCAACTAACCTAGGGAGTTTTTTGCAGCGGAAAAACACAAGGCAAATTTAACCCCAACAAGCTATGTCATTCTCCACGGAGCCAAGTTGTCCTAAATATTGAAATAAACAAAAGTTCTTCTAGGGAATCATTAACGTGGCCCAAGTTGCTTTTCATTATTCAAGTTTGCAATATTTAGCTGATAGAGACGATGACAACATTACTCAAATTTTGAGAATTTCACCCTTGTTACCACCTAAGTTGTACTTAGTGGTTTTTTATCAAGTGAACCTGGTGAAGCGAACAAAGATGATTTGTTCGGACTTTAGAATACCTTCCGAATTGCTTCTCGAAAGTGCTTGTTGTATTATATCACATGTTCATACCCCGTGGGGGAGTTGTAAAAAAATGTTCTAGCATGATAGTGTCTGTAAAAGACTCGGTCTCTTAGACTTTATTTGTCAATCTGATCATCCCAAGGTGTTTTTTCCCTTGGTTATTATTGGTTGTTGAATAAACGACTGATAATTTTTTAGTTTTTCACTCAATACCTCCAAAGTTGGGGTGGTCGGCTTGGCATTTTGGACAATTGAGGTTATTAGAGTCTATTTGTCAATGTATAAACATGCTAGGCATCATGGTCGAGTCATATGAACATGTCTAAGTTCCCCTAGGTTTTAATTTTTTAATTTTTTTTAATTTTAATTTTTGCACAAAACTTAGGCTATTTTTTAATAGTCTAATTGGAAAAATTGGTTTTGTAATAAAAGTGGTCTCGGAAATCAATTTCAATCATGGGAGTGCTCATTTTCAAGCTTAGAGCACCATGTAAACCCATAGACCCACTTTTTCTAAGTTTTGAGTGATTTGTCCATCACTCAGGTCAAAAATCCCTAAAAATCAAATATTGATTATTTAATTGATGAATTAATTAAATAATGGAGAAAACCCCAAATCCTAAATCATTGGGATTTGCTCCGATTTGATTGAAATCAGTCTCATCGGCTTGGGATTGACTGGATCTGACAATTCCTTGACTGAAGGACGTGATCTAGGCTGATCTGGGAGTGCACCACAGCATGCAATCTTGGGAATTTCACCCTCCCTCTCTCCTCCACACGTGTGGGCTCATCTGGAGGAGTTTTGGTGGATGCTTCAGTCAACAGGTTGAGGTGTCAGTTAGATCAGCTCTCCAATTGACAGTTGCACTCAGTGAGACTCAGATCAAACTCAGATAGACTCAGATCAGGCCCAGATTCACTCCACATGCAGCTGCCGTCTCTCTCTCCTTGGGATTTGCGCTCCCCCTAGGCTAGATCTCATGTTTTTGCTATAAATAAAGCACATATTACCTCTTCCAAGCTAGTTAGAACTGGGATTGAGGTGCTGTTGCTATTGTACTGTTGTTATTGTTAATTTGAAAAGAAAAAAAAATCTTTGGAGGCAAGATGGTGTCATGTTATTGTGTGTGTGGATGAACATTGCCATGTTTTACTGAGGTAACTTGTATCTATGTTTATAATTTGCTGATTGTTTGTGGATTCATTGCAAAATATTGATAATAAGTTATTATGATCTTGATAGGAAAGGAGTTTGTTAATAAGTTTATTGGCCATCTCTTTCCTTTTGAGGCATGTTTAGAGATCTAGATTCAACATGTTTTATAAGTTTATATGCATGCTATTCTAAAATCTCTGTTTATGTATTAACCGGATCTCACAAACATTTTGGTAAGTCTTTGGATTCAGTTGCAGGTTCCTCGCTTGGAAAGGGTGCTGATCTAGCTTGCTTCCTCACTTTCTCCAAAAATTTCTTAAAGGCATAGTCCCTCGACATTCCACCGGAAAGCTCCACGGTTGATCTTCAAGGCTTCCAGTACTCTTTCTCTCTCTTCCTCCTTATAAAAATCCAAATCTTACTTGGTTACTTTGGTTACAAGCTTTGTTATCATTTATATCTGTCATATTAAAGTAAAAATTACATAGATCTATTATTTCAAAGCTCATAATCTAGATCTCATTTCTAAAAGGTCTTATTAAGCATTCTAGATCTAGTTCAGGGAAATCGTTCGTTTGCATGGCAATTTAAAAAAAATCCATAGGTTGCATGTGTTAGATTTCTGTTTTTATCTTAAAAAGATTAAATCTAGCAATCAATGCATATCTCATTGGCTGCCCAAACAGCAAGCCAAGATCCCAAGGAAAGCTTGCTTTCCTTGGTTCATTTTTCATCGTTTTAGCTAGTTTTAACTTAGTTTTGTTTGGTTTAAAGTAGGCTAACCCAAAGGTACTTCCAAAGTTCTTTTGGGCATATTTCATTCTAACATGCTCGCTGTCTTTTAGCAGGCATAATAGAAATAAGAGAAGCTTATGTTCGAAAGTGGCTTTGGGATTGTTCAAATCCCCCTAGGGGTCTTCCTTTTGACCACAATTTTAAAATTTTAGGAAATTTGTAAAGCCTTGGTTTCATCCTATATAAGAACCAAGAGGATTCAGATAATTTTACTGATATTGTAACAGCAAATAATAAAATCTTTCTCCGAATAGGCTCTTTCGAGCCCATTCCCCATTCCCCCTGGGGGGATTCATGCATTTTTTGTCATTTTTCGCATTGTCTTACTTTTTTCGCATTAGATTAGTTTAATTCATGCAGAATAACATACTTTGATTACTTTATCATATATTCCATATTACATTATCAAAGTAACTCGAATACTTACCCCACGACTTCCCGATTGACCTGCAAGGGGAAAGAGATGCGTGGTAGGAATAATTAGAAAATTGTGACTTTTTTGTTTTCTGCTTATATTTGATTTGTTGTAAGTAATTGTTCTAAAATCACCCCCCTCCTTGACTCCCTGATTGAAGTCCACTTGGACCGAAAGAGGTTTCTGGAGGGTTTTTTCTTTCTAAGAAAACACATCCTTTAAAACTTACTAAAATTGACAAGACTCCGGTGTGTATGCTCTGTACTTGGCTGCGGTTCATCCGATCTGTCAAACTGCATCAAAAGCAACGTGAATGACTAGTTTACTTAGTCTTCACCTTCACCAATAAACCACCATCAGGCGAAAATCCAACGCCTCGATCAAACCGTAAGCGATGGCAAAATACCCAAAGGAAGCGGGAACGCCTGAAAAGTGACCTTGAGGCGCCGATCTCTGTTACACCTTTGGGTGCATTATGAACAATAGTCTCAAAGACTCCATTCAGCCCACATATTCCTTGCGGGTAGCTGTGAAGGTTTAGTTTTGGACATACTCCAAGTACTCTCGGGTATATCTGGAGTCTCCCTCTCGCCTAATTTTAATCAACTCATATTTCACATTAACTTAAAACGTACCAAGAGGCAATCACAACACATTCACTCCAAGCACATGCAAGTACTTTAATTATTTTATGACTCTATTTTAAGGCACTGGCTATTTTCTTTCCATATATATATATATATTGTGTCTCAGCATTGTGCTTTCGTGTGTTCATTTGTTATCTTGTCATCTATGGTTGTTTATGGTTAAATTTCTAACTCCTAAGTAACTCATTCAGTTTACCGTCATCATACTAAATAATTTTTCCTTAGTAACTTAATAGGGTCTACCCCCCTTGGCTTCGTTAGGAGTTGAGCCTAAACGGAGGAGTCAAGAACAAAGTGATAGCCTTGACTTGAGACTTTCCCCCAAGGACACACCGAGTGGCTTGAAGATTTCTACACGTCCCCCCCAGGTGTGTGAAAGGCGGCAACACTTTTTGGCGCCGTTGCCGAGGATAAATATTTTTATTCCCGACTACGACTTAGCTTAACGTTTTTCTAAGTAACTAAAAAGATAAAAAAAATTGATTGACGTTGTCTTTAAAAAAACATAAAAATTAAAACTCGATCCATCTGGCGACTCCACTGTCTAACATCCCTCCAAGAATTTCTACCCAAAGAAACTGCCAGTAATTTTTCAATCCTCTCCCTGATCCCGAAAGGTTTATCAGAGAAAGATTGAATAGGCAGACTTCTCGTAGAAATCTTGAAGATTTAGGAGACCAATCCCTCTCAGATATCCATGACATATTTGTAGAGAGTCATGTGCACCAATCTTAAGAAATGATGGACTTCTTCAAACCCCTTGACTTTTCTCAGATAGCAGGTGCTCCCCATGCCATTCCAAAAGATGCTATCAAGAAGCTCGCCACATTTCAGGGCAATAATGCCATCACTACCAAGTCTCACCTTCAAAAGTTTGAAAAGCACTTGGTCAATTATTGCAATGATGTTGCCCATGACCATGACGATGTCAAAATGAAGCTCTTTGCTTTATCCTTAGAAGATGATACTGAAGAATGGTACCTCGACCTAGATGATGATTCATATAAAACTCTTAGTGAATTCCAAGATGGTTTTAGGAAGAAACGGGGAGAAAAAAAGGAACCAAGACATCTGCTTGCTGCCCTTTATAGCATAAAGAAGATGGAGAATGAAACTATGGATGAATTTAACACTAAATTCAGGCGTGTGGTTGTGGACCTTCCTAGAGACATCAAGCCAAAAAATGCCTCTATCCTCATATCCTACATTGAAGCTTTCACCGGTGACTTAAGGTACTAGTTGAGAGATAAAGAACCAGCAGATCTAAAAACTGCCCAGGAATTGGCCAAGAAAATAGAAAAGAATATGCAATCTTCAGGCAAGTCCAACATTCCAGGTTACACTAGGGGAAACACTTCCTACAACAAAGAGAAGGGTAAAGCCGTTGAATCAGAAGAAAATAGAACTTCTAAAGATCCCATGGAAAAGGTGACGGACATGATAAAAAACTTGGTTACTAGTCAAAACTAACTAATGGTCAATCATTCTGCACAATTGAATCATATGCAAAATAGAATAATCACAATGGAAAAGAATAATGGACCTAGGAACTTTCGGCCCAAGTAGAATCAGATGTATCAAAAGAAATTTCCTAAGCAAGAGCCTAGGATTCCAAACCAGTTAGACTCAGCGAACATGGTAGAAGAAGTAATTTCATGGTGTGGACCCTGTGAACAATTCCACCAAGAAAGCACTTGTTATGTTGCAAATCAAGTCATGGAACATGGACTTCCCGAGGTCAATAATCAAGAAACAACTTCAAGTGAGCCTAATCATGTATACATGGTAGGCCAGGCCTACCCTTTCTCACCAGCTAAACAGTACAAACCTAAGGATGAAACCATTGCAGAATCTTATAGTGAAACTTATGATGAAAACCGTAATGTGCATGATGGGACTCCTACGTGTTCTCCATATAATGATGACAGTCTTGAAGGTTTACTGCCTTGTGACCTTTTCTCTGAAGAAGATGAGTATGAAAATGAGGACAAGTATAACTTGGAGCATGATACAAGTGACGAAGACTCCCTTATCTCCGACAAAGATGTTGATGAAGAGTCCTGGACATTCATGGAAAATCTAGTCTATATGAATAAAGAGGAAAATAATGAACCAGAAACTTTTGATGGTTTTGTTGATTCTCCTGTCTATGGCATATCTAAAGGAGAGAGCATGGACCATGTGGCCTTGGGAAACTTTGATATGGAAAAGGAGCATGCAGTTTATCCATATGATCAGTCTGAGCCATATATCAATATCAATAATGAAGACAAAGAGAACTTGATATCGGAACTTGATATCAGCAATGGGGAATCCATCACATCTGACATAGATGGTGGTGATGACTATTGGGATTTTTGTGGATATCTTATTAAGAATCCTATCTATGCTATATCCAGCAAGGGGAGTGTCTATTTAGAAATTTGTGGAAGTCCAATCTACCATACTTCCATAGAGGGAAGCATGGATCTGGAGACCTGGGAAAATCCTAGTAGAGAAGTGCAGCATTCAAAACTCTTATATGGTCATTCAGAGTCATATCATGCAGAGCCGCACAAAGGTATCAATAATGAAGACATTGAGAAGCAGTGTTGTGAAAAGACAAATATGATGTTGTCAGTAGAATATCGGTCTCAACTATCACCTTCACATACAGAGTTTCCTTATGATTTAGAGCCGCTTGGGGCTTATACAATGAGTTATCATCCGGTAAGCCTTGATGATCAGTATGATGGTGTAGTCAATTTGCCTCATCATTCCGATTTGTATATCAACCCTATCCAGTCATGGATAGAAGCAGCCTGTGCAAGCACCTACCAGTTTGGGAAGAAGTTTGATGACATTATTCATGCCTATGATTTCCCATCCATCCCGCCCATTCTGGATCATCACGCAGGTTTGCATTTTCTGAATAAAGTATCCTTACTTTGGCTGGTAACCAAAGACAAGAAAATTTATTTTATGTTAATAAAATGCTTAGGTGGTTACATTGGATTTCTGATTACACTTAACCCTTTTTATATCATGCTTAGAGTAGGAAAATAAGCTCCTTGAAAAAGAGCATTTACTTTCCGCATTTTTGTTTCGTACTTAGCTATAATAAAACTCTTTTTCATTAGTTAGTTACATTTATTTTGTTTAAATAAATCAGCGTAATGCCATCATTTGGTTTTTATATAAAGTTTGTGCTACTGAGGTTTTCTTCTCAAGTTGAGATGTTTTTACAGGGTGTATAAACCAGATATTCTGGTGTTCTCGTATCCTCTCCTTGGCATATGACCAGATCAAGCACACGTCCCGCAGTTGGAGCCAGATGTTACCACCTAAGTTGTACTTAGTGGTTTTTTATCAAGTGAGCCTGGTGAACCGGACAAAGATGATTTGTTCGGACTTCAGAAGACCTTCTGAATTGCTTCTGGGAAGTGCTTCTTGTACTATATCACATGTTCATACCCCGTGGGGGAGTTGTAATAAAATGTTCTAGCATGATAGTGTCTGTAAAAGGCTCGGTCTCTTAGACTTTATTTGTCAATCTGATCACCCTAGGGTGTTTTTTCCCTTGGTTATTATTGGTTGTTGAATAAACGACCGATAATTTCTAAGTTTTTCACTCAATACCTCCAAAGTTGGGGTGGTCGGCTTGGCATTTAGGCCTATTGAGGTTATTAGAGTCTATGTGTCAATGTATAAACATGCTAGGCATCATGGTCGAGTCATATGAACATGTCTAAGTCCCCCTAGGTTTTTATTTTTTTTAATTTTTTATTTTTTTTTTTAATTTTAATTTTTCCACAAAACTTAGGCTATTTTTAATAGTCTAATTGGAAAAATTGGTTTTGTAATAAAAGTGGGCTCGAAAATCAATTTCAGTCATGGGGGTGCTCATTTTCAAGCTTAGAGCACCATGTAAACCCATAGACCCACTTTTTCTAAGTTTTGAGTGATTTGTCCATCACTCAAGTAAAAAATCCCTAAAAATCAAATACTGATTATTTAATTGATGAATTAATTAAATAATGGAGAAAACCCCAAATCTTAAATCATTGGGATTTGCTCCGATTTGATTGAAATCAGTCTCATTGGCTTGGGATTGACTGGATCTGACAATTCCTTGATTGAAGGAGGTGATCTGGGCTGATCTATGAGTGCACCACAACATGCAATCTTGGGAATTTCGCCCTCCCTCTCTCCTCCACACGTGTGGGCTCATCTGAATGAGTTTTGGTGGATGCTTTAGTCAACAGGTTGAGGTGTCAGTCAGATCAACTCTCTGATTGACAGTTGCACTCAGTGAAACTCAGATCAGACTCAGATAGACTCAGATCAGGCCCAGATTCACTCCACATGCAGCTGCAGTCTCTCTCTCGTTGGTATTTGTGCCCCCCATGGGCTAGATCTCATGTTTTTGCTATAAATAAAGCACAGATTACCTCTTCCAAGTTAATTGGAATTGGGATTGAGGTGTTGTTGCTATTGTACTGTTGTTATTGTTCATTTGAAATAAAGAGAAGCTTTGGAGGCAAGATGGTGTCATGTTATTGTGTGTGTGGATGAGCATTGCCATGTTTTACTGAGGTAACATGTATCTATGTTCATAATTTGCTGATTGTTTGTGGATGCATTGCAAAAGATTGATAATAAGTTTATTATGATCTTGATAGGAAAGCAGTTTGTTAATAAGTTTAGTGGCCATCTCTTTATTTTTGATGCATGTTTAGAGATCTAGATTCAACATGTTTTATAAGTTTATATGCATGTTATTCTGAAATCTCTGTTTATGTATTAATCGGATATCACAAGCATTTTGGCAAGTCTTTGGATTCAGTTGTAGGTTCCTAGCTTGAAGAGAGCGCTAATCTAGCTTGCTTCCTCACTTTCTCCAAAAATTTCTCAAGGTCATAGTCCCTCGACATTCCACCGGAAAGCTCCACGGTTGATCTTCAAGGCTTCCAGCACTCTTTCTCTCTCTTCCTCCTTACAAAAATCCAAATTTTACCTACTTACTTTGGTTACAAGCTTTGTTATCATTTAGATATGTCATATTAAAGTAAAACTTACATAGATCTATTATTTCAAAGCTCATAATCTAGATCTCATTTCTAAATGGTCTCATTAAACATTCTAGATCTAGTTCAGGGAAATCGTCCGTTTGCATGGCAATTTAAAGAAAATCCATAGGTTGCATGCGTTAGATTTCTGTTTCTGTTTTAAAAAGATTAAATCCAGCAATCAGTGCATATCTCATTGGCTGCTCAAACAGCAAGCCAAGATCCCAAGGAAAGCTTGCTTTCCTTGGTTCATTTTTCATCGTTCTAGCTAGTTTTAACTTAATTTTGTTTGGTTTAAAGTAGACTGACCCAAAGGTACTTCCAAAGTGCTTTTGGGCATATTTCATTCTAACATGCTCGTTGTCTTTTAGCAGACATAACAGAAATAAGAGAAGCTGTTGTTCAAAAGTGGATTTGGGATCGTTCAAATCCCCCCCAGGGGTCTCCCTTTTGACCATAATTTTAAAATTTTGGGAAATTTGTAAAGCCTTGGTTTCATCTTGTATAAGAACCAAGAGGATTCAGATAATTTTACTAATATTGTAACAGCAAATAATAAAAGTTTTCTTCGAATAGACTCTTTCAAGCCCATTCCCAATCCCCCTTGGGGATTCGCGCCTTTTTTTGTCGTTTTTCGCATTGTCTTACTTCTTTTTGTATTAGATTAGTTTCATTCATGCAGAATAACATGCTTTGATTACTTTATCATATATTCCATATTGCATTATCAAAGTAACTCGAATACTTACCCCACGACTTCTCGATTGACCCGCAAGAGAAAAGATATGCGTGGTAGGAATAATTAGAAAACTTGTGATTTGTTTCTGTTTGCTGCTTATCTTTGATTTGCTATAAGTATTTGTTCTAAAATCAACCCCCTCCTTAATTCCCCGATTGAGGTCCACTTGGACTGAAAGAAGTTCTTGGAGGGTTTTTTTTCTTCTAAGAAGACACATCCTTTAAAACTCACTAAAATTGACAAGACTCCGGTGTGTATGCGCTGTACTTGGCTGCAGTTCGTCCGATCAATCAAGCTTAATCAAAAGTAACGTGAGTGACTAGTTTAATTAGTCATCACCTTCCCCAATAAACCACCACCATCAGGCGAAAATCCAACGCCTCGATCAAACCGTAAGCGGTGGCTAAATACCCAAAGGAAGCGGGAACTCCTGAAAAGTGACCTCGAAGCGCCGATCTCTATTACACCTTCGGGTGCATTATGAACAATAGTCTCAGAGACTCCATTCAACCCACATATTCCTTGCAAGTAGTCGTAAATGTTTAGTTTTGGACATACTCCAAGTACTCTCGGGTATATTTGGAGTCGCCCCCTCGCCCAATTTTAATCAACTCATATTTCACATTAACTTAAAACGTACCAAAAGGCAATCACAAAACATTCACTCCAAGCACATGCAAGTACTTTGATTATTTTATGACTCCATTTTAAGGCACTGGCTATTTTCTTTCCATATATATATATTGTGTCTCAGCATTGTGTTTTCGTGTGCTCATTTGTTATCTTGTCATCTATGGTTGTTTATGGTTAAATTTCTAACTTCTACGTAACTCATTCAGTTTACCATCATCATACTAAATACTTTTTCCTTAGTAACTTAATAGGGTCTAACCCCCTTGGCTTCGTTAGGAGTTGAGCCTAAACGGAGGAGTCAAGAACAAGGTGACAACCTTGACTCAAGACTTGCCCCCANCGTCCCGCCCCAGGTGTGTGAAAGGCGGCAACAACCCTCCATAAAATGAGTCACAAAAGACTGGAAAAATGAAATGTCTACCACTATTGTCTATTGCCATGATAGCAAGTTTACAAGAGAATTTTAGCTACAATTCTCCAAAGAGCTATGTCATTTTCCACCGAGTCAAGTTGTCCTAAATATTGAAATAAACTTAAGTTGCTCTAGGGAATCATTAATGTGGCCCAAGTTGCTTTTCATTTGCCTCTAATATACTCAATTACAACATAATTCAGATTTTGAGAATTGCACCTTCCATAAAACGAGTCACAAAAGACTCATTGGGAATGTCTACCACTATTGTTTGTGGCCATGATAGCAAGTTTACAAGAGAATTTTAGCTACATTTCTCCAGTCATTTAAAACTCTAAATTGATCAGAATGATCACCATGCCAATCAATAGAGATAACATGTGAACTGAATCATTGACGATATGCCACACCCATATCTACAAGCTTCTAAAAGTAGTTTGAGAAAAGATCAAAATAGTTGAGATACAATTACTTCTCTGAGATTTCATGGAACACTAGTTTCGAGTCTTGGTACTTGCATTGATGTGTCAATCTGTGTCATGGTATAGGAAGATTCCAGTTAGACATGACTTTTTAAAGGAAATGCTGGCAAAATGGTTATGAGAAGATTTGTAAGTTGTTTGCAAATAGTATTAGAATTTTTGAAGGAAAAAGGATATTTTCTAGACTTTATATCCTTCTACATATAAATTTAGAGGGAAGTGTGCCTATACCTCCTTGATACAGATGTTTTAGCACAGAAGGAAATCTAAACAAGTCTGTGCCAAGAGAAATTGTGTTTATATATTAGATGCATATGTCTTTTTCAGTTTAGTTTATTGAAGAAAGCCTCATCCTATTTAGTATTTTGCATCATAGTTGCAAAGAGAACTATGGATGCAAAATACTAAAGATACACAGTTAAAACTGTTGATGTATTTGTAACTTCGAAATGTATTCACTAGTATATTTCTTATTGTATTTCAATATACCCCGACGGAGATGTTTGTTTATCCGATCGGGAAAGTCATTAATATAATAAAGTCATGTAAAGTCATTGAGGTTAACCCTCCATTGTAAGTCGGGGCAATAGTCCCCACAATTGAGTTGAGGTTAACCCTCCATTGTAAGTTGGGGCAATAGTCCCCACAATTGAGGGGCATTAGGGCTATTAGACTCTCCTAGTGAGGTTGGCCTTGTAAGAGTAAAAGTCAAGTGGAAAACAAGTATAACTAGAGAGTGAGACTCTCTATTTGGCACACACACTCACTCAACAGTAGCGCATGAGTGAGAGAGGAGGAGCTCACACAAGTGAGAGAGAGAACAACTGTCGGAGATCATCTTTGTGTTTTTGGGTTTTACTTTTACTATTGGTGCTCATTCTATGTCTGAGGAAGTTGCGGGGTTTTCTCCTTTATGGTTTCCCTAAAGAAAACTCTTTGTGTCTCGTCTCTTGTGATTATTGCTGTGCATGTTATTCTCTCAGATAAGATCCTAGATCATATTGATTAAATGATAAAAATCTAACAAAAGCTAACTTCTTTTTTCAAATGATCTTATGCCTGTCAGCCGATTTGAAGACAAATGGTAATATATAGCCTTATAGGATATTGCACCAGGAAAGAGAGACTTCAGAATTCTAGTTAAGTTAATGGCTAAGTTGCAGGAAACTCGGGTTTGGTACCCGTTTCAGCCCTGGAAACTCACTGAAACTCGGAAACGTGTATGGTACTTCACAGAAACTCGTTTTCATCCATACGAAACGTGTTTCCCATACAGAAAACATGTCAATACAGACGGGAACGTGTTTCCGTCACATTTCCTCTTATGTACAACGTATTTCCCATCAAATAAAATCCCGTCACTTAAAAAACCTGCCCACAAAGTCTCTTTCCTCCCACAAAATTCAGTAATTAAGGGTCAATACATTAAAGTTTGAAATAAAATTTAATTATAGATGCTTTTAATTAGATTGAAGAAAGTTATAAAGGAGAACACTTCATTCTCTCCTCACACAAGCGACTTGAGCACTCAGGGCCCAGAATATAGCAGTGGGACTTGTGCAGATTGGGATGCCGAGCCAAAATCTACTGACTTGGGCCTTTCTCTTTCTGCACTAAATATTGAGGAACCTAGAAGTGGAATTGGAAATAGTTCTTCCACTTTACATTCTTTTGTTGAACGTGCTTCTTGTTCTATTTTTGAGGAAGACTATGAATATGAGGATGACTATTAATTTGAGTTCATGTTTTACTTTTATTTCTATGTTAGTATGTTCATTGTTCATAGTTTGATACATTGTACTTGTAGCCTCATACATAAAGTCTAATTTTGGATATATACTATATAACCTCGTTTACAAAGACTGTTTGTTTATATTACTATTTGCATGAATGAAATGATATAGACTTGGGTCCATGAGTAAAATGTGATGTTATATGTATGATTTAAGAATTATCTGTATCATTTATCATTTATTATTGGCAATGTTGCTTGTTAAATGTAATTAATAATTTATGGTTTATGTTTTATAATAATTTTGTCCTTGCTCATATATATATCGTGTTTTTCCATCTCCAAAATTTGGGGAGGTTGTGTTTCCAACGTTTCCTCGTTTCCCCGTTTCGTTCCCGTTTCCCCATTTCGTGCAACTTAGGTTAATAGTAATTGAGTAGAGGATGATTTGAATTTGTGAAATTAATTCTTGATTGGAGATTGTGATGTTCAGAATTAGACGAGGAATCTCTTCTTGTAGAACTCTAACAACTAATAACTGAAGGTCAACTAACAATTGAAGATAAACATGAAAATACAGAAAGTGAAATTTATTCTAAAATGTTGTTATTTTCAACTTTAAGTAGATGTGTTGAAGAAACCTTCAAAGAGTGATTTCTCTGTCAAAGCAGGTTAGATCATGCCAATCAAGCTTCTCATGAATAAAAAGATATATAAGAAAATAGATAGAAGAAAAGGACTGCAAAGCCAGAAGGCTAAGATAATAATTTTGTCATTGAAGACTCTGAAAATAAATACATATCTAGAGGATCAGCAATCAACTCAGTGAAGCACATCTTATGGGAATTTTCCTTTGTGAGATCTTGTTGGGATCTGGCTCACTCTCAGCTGGCATGCATTTGCAGGGACATTTGCACTGGTGGGCAGTTTTATTGGGTGATTCCAGATGGGTAATACAGGATTCCTTGGCTGGTATTTGGCACTGTTTGAGAGTTTCTGCTTTGTATGTTCTCTGGAAACACTGCTGCAAATATGTTTTGAAAATGAGGTCAATTCTAAGGCTGATTTTGGTTAATTATGGCGGAATGAGGTACATATGCAACTTCTAGCAAAAGGAGTAGTGTTGATTAAAGATTCCAAATTGTTAGACCAGGCCTCTTATTCTTATTTTATAGCCGTCTTAGTTGCTCTAAGGAAGATGATATGAACTTCACTGTTTATACCCTTCCATTTTCCCTTTGTTTTGTTTTTTTTACTGCTGATGTAAATATTTTCTGTATATATAAGAAATATCTTTTACGAAGAAAAACAAAATCTCTCTTCTGCTGTAAATTTATTTCTGAATTGTTTTGTAAAAGTAATCTTGGTCACAGGACCTGAGATTGAAAATTATTTGCAAATCCAATCTAGATTATGAAAGGGACACTTAATATCATAGCTTCTGATACTAGGAAAACCTTAGTCTCTATGTGTCTGTCTGTGCAAAAAGTTAGATACATTGAGAATGAGGAACATAAGTCGATCATTCCTTGTCAGCATTAAAAATATTCCTTCTGCATTCAGAAAAAAACAATATTATGATATGAAATGTCACTCATTCATGATATCAATTGACAGTCTGAAAGTTTCCACTGGATATTCTCTACAATGAGATCAGGGTCCAAAGTTGCATCTATGCAAAATACACCTTCTGCATCATCAATCTGTAATAAGTCCATTTGAGATTGCAGGAGATCAGGAGACATAAAGTGTGCACCTTCTTTTGCCCTGCATTCTAGACGTGATGCAATCAATTCTGCCGGCGCTTGAAGCCACAAGAATACAACTCTTCTCGATAATGAGGCTTTTGCACAATTTTCCAGTTCAACAGACGTAGAGAATGAATTTCCATATATTTTCTCACTTGAAAATCCATCAGAGGAAGCTGGCTCATACTTTGGATCAGCAGTTCGAAGGATCTCTCTGTACTTCGGCTGAAGAGCAGAACATGCAACAACAACAATCTTACCCTCTATTATATAATCTATCATGGCATCACGGACTGCCTCTAGCCATGGCAGGCGATCTTCATCTGTTAAGGGAATTCCACTACGCATCTTTTCTGTAAAGTGAAATACAAGAAAAAACATAAATATGCTAAAGGGTTTGAGATATTTTAGAAAAAATTGAATCCAAGTGTTGTTGGTAAAGAACAAGTAATTCCAAGTCAAACAGAATGGTAATGAAACATCGATTATGCCATTTCTAATAGAAGCAGAATAGTATGTTGTACACACAACACCGAATCCGGAGGTCAAGATTGCTGTGTACAGCAGCCAAGGCCATCAGTAACTTGTACCTTAATTCAATGATCACTTATTCAATATTAAGTATGCTAGAGAAGAGTAAATTTTTTGCAAATTGCAAAAGTTTATTTCATTTGTTAAATTGTGTGTCAAACTAGGGGTCAGTTGATCAATTTGATGCATGGAATAAGGGTTAACTAACTTGAAATTCATTTTCTGGGTTTTTAAATCAAAATGACCTAGATAGAGCCCTACACTTTAAAGCCATCCTTAGCTTTGAGATTGACAATGAGCATCCATCGTAGTGGGAGTTGAAACAGAGTTCTTGTGAGCCTCGTGGAGAGTAGAGACATAGTATAAGGAGGTTACATCCAGTTTCGCAATTTTTTAACCTGGTGACGCATACCAGAGAACAACCCCCAAAAACAAGGACATGCTCATCTCAAATATGCCCAAACAGAGACAAGATGTTCCCAATTAAGAAACATCCCAGGAGGGTCAGCTAGCTGTCTCCAATCTGACCTTTAAAGATATAAAAAACATTTTCTTACATTTTTCAATTGTGGGCAATTGTGGGCAGCAGATTTCGCTTGAGGGCGGAACTTTTATTGTGTGGGACTACACAAGTTTAAATCATGGACAATTCTTTCATACTTGGGAAGCGATTTTTATTGTGCAATGCAAATACTAAATATATTGATTTATTTTCTAAGTAGTACCAAGTAGGGATTGTAAAAAGTGAAATAATGGGAAAACATTAAAACAAAATTCTCAGGGGCATGGTGGGGGAGAACGTTTCGCCAGGAGGCACCAAGTCCTCGGGATGCAAGAAACATGAGAAACATGTCCCTGACATTGTGGGACACATCCCTATGGAACACTAGACATATGTAGTTTCTTAGATTGTGATGAGCATTAATATTTCCTTGTTGATGATTTACCTAGTACTAATATTCTTAACAATGACTATGTAACATTGATGAACATTGACAATGGTTTAGCATGGTTAGTGTTTCCGCTTGATATGCACCTCGGGTTAACGTGGCAGAAATCTTCAAGCCATTGGGTGCGAGCTTCGACGCAAGTCTTGAGTCAAGTGTTGTCACCTGAAATTTCACTCCTCCATTTAGGCAAACTCCTAACGAAGCCAAAGGGGGTAATCCCTAAAAGTTATTAAGGCTGCTTAAGCTTTTATTTATGAATGTAAGAGTTATTTAGGAGTTTTGGAATGATTATTGGAACAAGTCTTTGCAAGATAAAACTAAATCAACAACATGCAACAAATATAACCATTCAACACATAAATTTAATTAAGTAAGAAAGATTCTACGATATTTCAAATAGACCAATGCCAAATGGAGTCGAGCGAATGTATTGAGATTTTACCATTTTTGTGCAAGAAATTTGTGATTTTGAATTCTTTAATTGGTAGAGCATATTTTTGGTTGCTCTAACATGGTTTGAGTGGACTATGAGGCTAGGAGTGTACTAACCATCGATGGGGTACGAAGGCACATTTTTGTAGAAATTTACAAAATGCTCTAAATACAATGTGGAAATATTTGTAGGCTCTTTGCATTTTCATGCAAAACATAAATTTCACCTCTTAGCTAGAGGTTTCCTAAATCTTAATCCGATAAATTTTCAGTCTTAAGGATTCTGTAAAATATAAACAAAAAAAGTAGCGGAAGTGGACAATATTTCAATAATTTACGACCCCAAACTTCTCGGCAATCCAAGAGAAAGTTACCAAAGAGTTCGAATAAGTTTCAGTCCTCTAGAGCAAATCTTATCCTGCCTAAACCAGATCTGAAAAACTCTTATTTATTGTAGTAAAGGAGTCCTTATCTTCTTTAGTTAAAATGTTAAATCACTTAATATAATTGCTCTTAACTTGTGTAAAATCAGCAAGATGTACATGGTTGAAAATTACAAATGATGAGATTATAGATGGCTGAAAATCAAATATGCAATTTACATAAGTATTGCACAACTGAAAACTTCATTAATATGCATGAGATGAAGTTGTTGTGCATACCATAGCCTTATCAAAAGGCTAGTACAACCCACTACTTCCCCAAAACCCTAGCTAGGGAATACAATGAAAAACTCTAGCTCAACCAAAAAGATCCAACAAGCATGAATCACTCAAGCTAGTCCTCCAATGCAAGATGTCTCCTCCTCCACCTCTTCTTCACCAAATATAACCTAGAGTTTCATCTCAAAACTCTAATTTCCAAATCTCCAAGGTGTTGCCGCCAAACACGCTTGACCGTGGAAAAGTCTTCCAACCACTAGGTGTGTTCCTAATGGCAACTACGAGTTTAGAACCCAATGTCACCTCAATTCCTAACTCCTCCATTTAGACCCAACTCCTAAAAAAGTCAAGGGGGGTAGTCCTTATTTACTATGTTTCAAAGGTCGTATTTTAGTAGTTAAAAGATTATTAGATTAGTTTAAGTTTTATGGCAATCAATCATGCAAAAATGCAATAATTTCAAATGACATGCAGACTCTGCTTTGAAATTTAAACTAAATAAATCTGTAAGAATGAATAATGATCAATTGCTTGCTAAACTAGTGTCTATTTCTCTATGTCTATGGAGTCACAAATACACTAAATTAAACTTGACAAAATTACTAGATATATAAATCGATCTGAACTATTCACAATCTACAATATCTGATCATCAAATTAAATTACTGAAAATACATTAAGCAAATAAAACCAATGGTAAGTGAAACTTGCTTGTAAATGTGCTGAATCAAATAAAGAACTCGGAATAAAAACACTTATAAAGAATTTGCAACAGAGTGCTTTTAAAGTAAAAGATGCAAAATTTTGTGAATGGTCCTATATGTTTTAATTAATTTTAGGTCTCACTTGAGCTTAGGGGAATTAAAATGTTGTACAAGAAAATGTAAACTATCTAAGGTGTTTACCTCCAGTCCTTATCCCTCAATTGAGAGAAATTGTTGGGTGTTCAACAAGAGAGCACAAGGCTCTCTCTTTGCTCCACAAATCAGTCCCAAGAACTAGCCAAGTGCTCAACAGGAGGACACAAAGTGCCACAAGGCCCCCAACGGCCTCTACCCCTCTAGCTCCACACACTAATCCTCGTTTCTCAATCTTGCAATGATAGATTGAAATTCCTATTATTCTATCCAACTCAAATCTTCTCCCTTTCTTGTCACCCAGGGTCGAACCAACCGACAAGGGGAGTGAATACAGGGTGAAGATTGGCGCAAAGTTGATTTTGCTTGAAACAAAGAATTAAAAATTACAATGCAAGCCAGCACGATATTGCAAGGGTGGCGTAGCCAACTCACTTGCAAAGTGTGGACAAAATAAAATTGAAATAAAATAGAATGCTAGCCGACACGATTTTGCAAGGATGGCATAGCCAAATCACTTGCAAGGTGTGGGAAAATAATAAAAAAATAAAAATAAAACGAAATTCTAACTAAGCTAAACCCACGCCTATCAACAATTGCTTATGCAAAGGTGGGCAAGCCCAACTTCTTTTGCTAGCAGTGGATGACAAATAAATTAAACTTGATTTCACTAAAAATGCAAAGCAAGAAATCAAGTCCAAGAGACTCTCTTGGACTTGTTATAAAGGTTGAAATTTCAGCATAAAGAAAAAGAAGAAAGAAGTGGGAAAAACAATGTTTTCACCCCTTTCTTGTGATGGCTTTGAAGCTCTTCCTTTGGAGTAGCCTTTGCACCCTTCTATGGCTGAAATTTGAAAGAGTTTTGCCTTGTTTTGTCACCAACCTGCTAAAAATCAGCAAACAAAAAATGATAAAATGTACCCAAAATCACTTTGGAGAAGTTAGTATGTTAATGCAATATATATATATATACAAAATTTACATAAAGTTGCCAAAAGAATAATTTTAAAAGAACTTGAGTATATAAGAATTAAAATCAAATTTGAAACACTCCACAAACTAAAACTAAAATGCAGAAATTTGTATGTAAAGAAAGAGAAAATTGGTCATTTGTTCTTCAAGAAGTGAAGCATTGGGGCATCCAACCAAGAAATCCCACTCTTCAATCCAAATAACCTGCAACTTATAAGAAATTCACTACACAACTACTAGAAGGTGAGAATCAAATAATGAGCAAAGAAATCATAAACTTCAAACTACAAAATATATGAACCTCTTTCGCTACAAGAATGAAAACTCACAAAATTTATGGAATGAAAATATCATAAATCTTACCAAAGCAAATAAGTATGCTTCCTTGGCCAACCAAACTTGTGTAGCTCTGTAAGCATGGAAGCAAATCATCAATGGGAACAACAGACTCAAGATTCCTCCAAAGATTTTGATTAACAAAGCCAAATGGATGAAAATTAGAATGGCCCAAGCAAGAGCAAGAGCAAGAGAGCAAGAGAAAAAGAATGAGAGCAAGAGCATGAAAGAGTGTGTGTGTAACCCAAATGAGGAGGAGAAGCCTCTTTAAATAGGAAATGAGTGAAGAGAGAGCCCAAGTGCATGCAAGCCACTTGTCAAAATAGAGAGTGGGAGCTCAAAGAGGGGAACCACTTCTTTTGAGGGCACCTTCTAGGGTGAGAAATCAAATATAAATTGGGGGAGACCCCCCTCTAATGCTTTTAATCTTCATTCTAGGTCCAAAGGGGGGACCACCAAAGTGGAACCCCTTACTTTGGCTTATGTTTAATTATCTCAATTTCCATGAAGAGGGAGGACGCCCCACCTTTGGCGATATCTTCATTCTTGTGAAACACTTGCATGGAGGGGCCCTTTTTTCTTCTAAAGTCACCTTAGGAACATAATATAACATTTAGAAACTTAATTTTCCCTTTCTAAGTGACTTTAGGCACTTTTCCAAAATTTGGTTGGTTAATTACTTGTTAGTTTTCCTGATTTCCTTGATTGACTTTGAAAAATATGACCAAAATCTTAGTAAGACTTGTCTAAATGACTTCAAACTTTGCCCAAGGGTGTAGGGGGACTCATGCCATTGAGTTTGAGTACCCATACTCCTATTCATGGGCATAAGATGTCATTTAACTCTCTTTTTATTACAACATTTTTATGCTGACAGACAATTTTTAATCACCAAAAAATAAAAAGACCTAGGTAAAACCTAATGAAATTCCACAAGACTCTGGATAGTGTCTAGCATGGTTACATAGAACATTCCTAGGCCTCAGTCACCTCATGGACTCTATCATTAGAACACTTTTCACCACTTTGGAGATATGTTTGAGTGAAAAACTCAGATAATTAAAATCACTAAAAAGGAATTTTAATTATCCAAGGAAAAAACACTCGATGAAAGGACTTCCCTAATGATAAAGTCCTAGGTAACTAAGTTATACAAAAGCTAGACCTTCGTGCTGACATATCATTACAATATCCCTCATAGGGGTGCGGAAATTTCATGGAGAAAAGATAAGAAGAAAAGTTGCCTCGCTTGAAAAAAATTTATTAGGTATTTCTCTCTCATATTCAATGCACATGGTACATGGTTGGCCACCTAGTTAGTTAGGTGGTCAACACAAGGAATGAAACTCTAACCCTAGAATTTAAAATGCTCCAAGAAAAAGAAACCCTAGCAACTCCAAGAGAGAGGGAGAGAGAGAGAGCAAGTACAAATGAAGATAAAAGAGAGAGGGGATGACCAATGCACTCTTAATCACATCTGTACACAAGAGTGGATAACAATGATTTAATGAAAATTTCTTTTGAATTCACTAGCACTCTTAATTTTTTGAAAATTTCGCTTTTCACTCCCGCTCCAATGATGGCAGCCTTCTCCTCTCCTCTTCTCTTCTCCTCTCTTTTCTTGCAAAGTGATAATGAGGTTGGAGAATAGGGTTTTATCCCCAAAAGCCCTCCTCCTTCCCTCCAAACACCCACCAATGGACCCCATCCCCCTCCTCCGTTTCCTCTCTTCTGTGGGCATCGTTTAAAAGTAGAAGCAATGGCGAGAGCGTCGATGAGCTAGAGCAGGAGCGACGACGAGAGCGAATGGAAGCGGTTTGGGAGTGATAAGGGAGTGGTCAGGGAACTATCGCTCCCAGACAGAGCAAGGAGCACATCAAAATGCATGGGAGCGTGCTGTTTAAAAAAGCTTCAAATCAGGAGCGATCCAGGAAGTGCGCTTCCGGTTAGCTCCCGCAGCGCTTCCTTGAGGAGTGAGCTTCTGGAGCAAGGGCAAAGGGGGGGAACGCTTCCTTGTAACCTTGGTTCAGAAGTCCATCAAGCCAATCAGTGGCCCCTTTTTTCTTTTTTAACATGTTCATACCTTGCGGGGAAATTGTAATAAATGACTTAGCATGATGAAATTATGTAAAAGATTTGGCTTTACTAAGACTTAGTCATCAATACTTTACTCTAGGGTGTTTTTTCCTTGACAATTATATGTCGTTTTTTAATGACTTATAATTTTTGAGTTTTTCACCTGCTCCTCCAAAGCTAGAGTAAATGTCTTGGTGGTTAGGCCTTAGGAGGTTATTAAAACCTATGTGTCAATGTATATTACCATGTTAATCATTGTTTTTGAGTCATATGAACATGTACTAAGTCCCCAGTAGGTTTTTTTCATTTCAGAAAAAAAAATGATTTTTCCTTTTTTTCAAGCCTATTTTTAATAAGTCAATTGTAAATTTTCTCTAAGGCATAAAAGTCTGGTCTAGGAGTGGAATTTGCCATGGGGGTGCTTGTTTTCTGACTCAGAGCACCTACTTGACCCCTAAACCCACTTTCCTAAGTTTTCGAGTAATTATTTATCTCCAAAATTAATTATTACTCAAAAATGGTAAAAAAGACCAAAAAATGAATAAAGTGAAAAATTCGACAACTCATAAAATAAAATAAACATGCCGAAATTGAAATTTGTGAGTTCGTGAAGTAAACTAGAAACATTCTGGACGTTTCTAAAACACTTTTGAGTGTTTTTCTCGACAAGTATCGGCAAGTGAAAGTTTCCTCATCCAAAGAGAGAGCGTATCTCTCCAAGTGGGGCACATTCTCCAAAAAGTGGATGTATCCATTATGAGATGGCATGCTTTTTAGCAAGTGGAACTTTAGCTGCGAGATGTTTCCATTGTACAAGCCTCAAAAAACTCAGTCCAACTCAGTTCCAAGTCATGCCAAGGAAAAAAGCGTGCCCCCTCTTGGGCAAGGGCGACCCCCCCCCTCTCTCTGGCTATATTTTACTATTTAAGCAAGGTCTCTTCACTCATTTGAGCAAGAAGCATTGAACCTCTGCTCTTGTAATTCTTCCTTGATCCTTTAATCATCTGTTAATAAAGTATTTTTTTGAAGGCTTTGGAGGCCAGATGCTGTGCAACCGTCCCACTTAATATGCGCTTTGTTGATGGTTTGAGGTGAAATCTTGCCAGTCTTTCTTTCATTTGCAATTAGTTTAGATTAATATAACTTAGAGGGCCTCTGTGCCCACAAGAGTAAGTGTAATGTCCCTACTTGAAATTTTGGAAAAAAGTGCAATTTGGGCAAATTCGAGCTTTACTAGTCATGACTATAGGGGGTTCCAACTGACTCCAAATGGTTTCGAATTTGAAATGCAAGGGTATGTGAGTCTTAGTACATCCCAAGATTACCTCTGAACACTTTGGATGTGCCTTTAAGCTTCTGCAACTTGGTTTGGGGATAAGGAGAGAAAGTGCAAATTTCCTAGGAAATTAAGGTCAAATCCCCCCAAGGGTGGAGGCCAAACTGGCTTTCCAATTCAAGTACGACCCTCCCAACTTTCAAAACAAAGTATGGGGATGAATTTCAGACATTAATAGTTGTAATTAATCACGGTTATTAGCTCTGCAAACTAATTATAATGTGCAAGATTCATATGATAACTTTCATGGAAATTGCTTAAGGAATTGCATTACTAGCTCAATTTTGACACATGAAAAGTAGAATAAATAGTTCAGAGAGTAACATGACATATAGATTCCATCTAAAGCATACAAATTGTTTCCCCAACAACATCAAACATCAGAGAAATCCCTCATACAAATCTGATATAAAACTCTTTCAAGATGGAAGCCAAATACATGAAAACTAGTGATTTAATAGCATGAGAATGCGAGCATATTGCACATGGGTATCTTAAATTTCGAGTTACAGAGCATATTGACATAAGAATACAAAGCCATACATCATATACCCAAGCTTAGGCATCAAATAGACTCAGCCAAGTGCAAGCACCACTCTAACAAGTGCGCCATCAACATGAGATTATGGGGGAATGGAGAAGAAGGAATGAGAGAAGAGGAGATCGTTGAGAACTCGAGCTGTATGGACCTTCAACCTGCAACTAAACACCATCAATAAGCTCCATTGAGAGGTTTGAATGGCCTCTCCATCAACCAACTTGGAAAGGAATTCAACTCTCTCGAAATTGGTTCAAGCAAGGAGAGTAAACACTCACCGTGCAATGGACAAGTAAACGCTCTCCAAAATTCCAAAAGCCAATTAACAAATGATCAAAAGTTGTTCTCCTTCCTCAAGAAATCCTTTTATTAACTTCATGAGGCCTCCTAAGGTCGAATTTCCCTCCATAGGCTTCCTCCAACTCACCTTAGTGGTTTAGTAACTCCGATGACACTTGTCTTCTTTCTTCATGTTCCAACTCTTTCCCCAATTCGAACGGATGCCTCTAACTCCCAAAGTGCGCCCTCTAAGTGGCTATTTTTATCCTCGTCATATCCGATTTGTCATAGGTCTACAACCAGGTCTGAATTTGTCATGTTTGTCATAGAATCTTTCATCATTGTTGTCATAGAGTGCATGGAATCTCCCTCCAAGCAGCACACATTGTCCTTTGGTCTCTTCCTCTTCCATGGGAGTTACTCTCCTCTCATAATTCGAATTCCTTGGCTCATGCTAAGCTATGTGACACCACACCATCCCCTAAGAACGTTTCATTCCCCTTGGGTTCGAATTTGGATGAAGGTCATGTCAAGTGTGTGGGGAATCTAGTCACAAGGACTCCACAAGGTTCCAATTGTCTTCATGAACTAATGCCACTTTATTTTCTTAACATTTATTATTTGTGACCCATTTTAATGTGAACATGGTAAACTAAGGTCCTTTTGGGTCCTATAGCTCCCTTATTACAAAATTTATGTCTCCACCTCAACCTAGGGAACTAGTAGGTGGGTGAAACATTATTTGCAAGCAGTCTTATTTGGATGGGGACATGACAGTAAGCATTCAATGTTTTAATTTGTTCATTAATGATTAATTTGTTAGAGAAACAGAGGTAGCGGGTGTATTCAGTTGTACTAATGCCCTTCTTGTCTCTTCTTATTATACATTCTAGATTTAATCTTGCCTTGTAAGTGTTTGTGACAGTGCAGGTTAGGTGACTAAAGGAGGAAGTTGAGCTCAATTGCTTCTTCATCCATCTTTGGTTCCTTTTGTTCCTTTCGTTTAACTTTGTTGGGTTGCAGGCATAGTTGACTATCTTTTTTTTTTTTTAAACGGAGCCAGTTCTCGCTTCTTCTACCTTTAAAAACTTAAAATTTCTTGGATACCGGTCCTTTTAATTTTCAAATCTCTCTCTATTCTTAAAGTTAAATCTTATTTCAGATCTGATATATATATTTAGATCTTGGTTTTAAAACATTTTTTTGTAGATCTAACATAGCTAGCTTCTCATTTTTCAAGTCATCTAATAGTGAATTTTAAAGATTTGAATAAGAAGTTAGTATGCTGATTTTTAATTAACCATCTATTAGAATTTGAAGTGCTTCAATTGGCTGCTCCAATAGGAAAGTCAAGATCCCAAGGAAAGCTTTCGTTGGTTCCTTTACTTGTTTTTATCATAGTTTAACTTGGTCTAATTTTTGCAAATTTTTAAGGGTTGTCCAAAGATATTTTTAAAGTGTTTTTGGCCATCTTTCATTACTAATAGATCGTTATTTTTGTAGCATTGATGAACAAATAGAAGGAGATTCTGGCAAAAATTTGAAATTTTAAGCCATCTGGAGCATCCCGGATGTTTCTCCCTTCGTCTAATCAATTTTTTATATCAAAGTGTAAGCTTAGAGATCCTATTTTTCAAAGGATCACAAGCAATTATGATCTTGTAATAATATTTAATAAAAAAGCAAGTGGGATTATGGCTCCCATGGTAGAAAGCGGCAACAAGGAAGGTCTTCTAGCATTGCATGTGTCCTTGTATGCTAAGAGGACATTAAACAGGAAGCCAAATGTATTAATGTGATTTTCCTAAGTTTAGACTTAGGAAAATACATTAATTAATCTAATTTGATTTTGACTTAATGGAATCACTTTAAGTGAAAAGTGAAATAATTTAAGTGATGGCTAATCTAATCTTGACCATTGATCCATGGTGAGGGTTAAGGTTTTCGCTAAACTATTGAGTTAAAAAAAGATTTGGTGGAGAGGACACATACACAGGAGAGATACAAACAAACAGAAAAAGACAGACAGAGAAGTTTGCTGAGAAGACAAAGGAGCACTCACCCGATAGATTCGTCAAGTTACCAGGCTGAGCACCTGGCCCTACAGGATCACGCAGAGGAGGCCGCACAACTTGACAGAGCAAGTCGTATAGCAGCAGCCGTACAACCGTAGGGATTCTGTACAATTGACATCAAGACCGTACATCTGACGCATGAGGGTCGTACTGCTGACGCAGAGGCCGTAAAGCAGCGCAGGGGTCGTACTGTGTTGCTAGGTTTGCCCAGTTATTTTGCAAAGGTTCTATATCGCCAGGTTGGGTGAATTTATTTGCTGGATTGTAATTTTTCCATATCTTCTTAATAAAAGTTCATATCTGATTGCTGCACCGTTTTTCCCATCCTGGGTTTTATCCGGGGCTTCCATACCCAAAATACTGTGTCTATATTTATGTGATTGTTGTTGATGTTTCTCAGTATTTACTTTCCGCTGCAATACTAGTAAAAGAAATTCATGTGTGGTTATCAGTAAAAATAAAATATATTGTTTAGCCCTAGTTTGAATTTTAAAGGAAAATTCACACAGTATCAGAGCTCTGTTGAGCTAAATTTGAGAAACTACAGCAGTATTGATAGATCAGGAGAAAATCTATTGAAGACACAAACCTAGAGTTCAGATCTAGGGTTTGGCAGGTACACTTCACTATGGTCGTGCATTTGATTGTTGACGACAGACTCCGAGGGGCTCAGAACTTTCCTACTTGGAAAGAAAGGATCATAAGGATCCTGGATGTCAGTGATGCATAGGAGCTCATTGACTCCACAAAAGTCACACCCATAGATTCGGCAAAATTGGCGAGATGGAAGAAGTTAGACTCCAGAGCTATGTTGATAATCTTGGATGGAATGAAGGACCACATAGTCCCTCACCTTTCCGGGAAGAAGACCGCATTGGAAATGTGGAAGGCTTTGGAAGGACTTTAGTAGAGCAAGAACGAAAACTAGAAGATGGTGCTATAAGAGAGGATGCATAGTACTAGGATGGCCAAGGGTGAAGGAGTGGTTCCTTAGCTCACAAGGCTCACATAGATCAGAGACGAGCCTGGAGATGTTGACTCTAAGACTGAGGATGAGGAGCTAGTTCTGATAGCCCTCAATGGCCTTTCTAAGGCATGGGACACCTTTCTCAAAGGTGTTGTGGCTAGGGAGAAGCTCCCTAATTGGTAGAGGTTGTGGAATGATTTTGTGCAGGAGGAGACCCGCATGGGTCAAGGTTCAGGTTCATCCAGAAGCGTCCCACAGATTGTGGATGAAGAGGCTCTAGCCCTAGCACGAAAGAGCAAGGGTAAGGAAAAGAAAAAGAAGGGTGGTAAGAAGAACCTTGACATGTCCAAGGTCAAGTGTTTTATATGCCTCAAGCAAGGACACTTTGCCTCCCAATTCCCAGACAGGAAGAAGAAGAACAATACCTAGATGGAAGGATCTACAGAGGTGGAGGAGTTCAGCAAAAACTTTGATGAGGATTTGTGCTTGATATCTTGCACGGAAAGCACCACGGGAAGCAGTCTTTGGTAGGTAGACAGTGGAGCATCTTGTCATATGACAGGACAAAAGAGGTTCTTCAAGAGCTTGCATGAGGGTGGATTAAATCTCCACATTGAGCTAGGTGATGATGTGCAGTATCAGGCGTAGGGAGTTGGAACTATTTCATTTCAGAGGGAGTCTAGAAAATCCCTCAGTAT
The DNA here is from genome assembly GCA_001517045.1 of Pseudotsuga menziesii. Classification (NCBI taxonomy): domain Eukaryota; kingdom Viridiplantae; phylum Streptophyta; class Pinopsida; order Pinales; family Pinaceae; genus Pseudotsuga; species Pseudotsuga menziesii. The sequence goes on from LPNX011133099.1 coordinate 276,299, forward strand.
TGCTGATGTATTGTATGTTCTGTAGTTGACTAAGAACTTCATATCCCTTTCCACCTTGGAGGACAAGGGATTTGAGATGAAGTTCCGAGACCATAGGGTGTACATCAGGCCCAAGGGATCAGATAGGAGTTTGGATCGGGTGATTGGGATCCAGAGTGGGAAGGCGTATAGACTACACTTTGAGTCTGCAAAGGCTCTAGTCAGTAGCAGCAGCAGTCAGGGTGATATGTGGCATAGGAAGATGGCACACTTACACCATGGAGCACTTAGACATTTGACACAAGTCGTCATTGGAGTTAGGAGGATGGCACACTTACACCATGGAGCACTTAGGCATTTGACATAGGTTGTCATTGGAGTTAGGAGGACGGCACACTTACACCATGGAGCACTTAGGAATTTGAGACAGGTCGTCATTGAAGTTCCTCAGGTACAGGAGGAGAAGCATAACCACTGCAAGGGTTATGCATTGGGAAAGAACATCAGGAATGCTTTCCCACAGAGTGAGCACAAGTCTAAGGGGACCTTGGACTTACTGCATTCGAATGCTTGCAGACCCATGAGTGTCCAATCGTTCAAGGATTAAGGCTATTGCGTCACTTTCATTGATGACTATTCCAGGAAGACTTGGATCTATTTCCTGAAGGCCAAGTCAGAGGTCTTTGAGTGGTTTTGGGAGTTCAAGACTCATAGAAAACCAGACACGAAGGAAGATTTGAGTATTGAGGATCGACAACGGGGGTGAGTACACCACTAATGAGTTCTTGGAGTATTGCTCATCGGAAGGGACCAAGAAAGAGCACACTGTGCCTCATACCCCGCAGCAGAATGGAGTGACAGAGAGAAAGAATAGGACAATGGTAGGAGCATCCAAGGCCATGCTATTTGAGTAGGGATTACCACTATTCCTTTGGGCCGAGGCATACAGGACCACGGTATACATTCAAAACAGGTGTCCCCACACAGTTTTGGCGAGGAAGATGTTGGACACAATGGCCACACTAAGAGGGGGGGTGAATCAGTGTGTGAGAAATTTTAAACTTTTTCACCGTCAATTAATCAAAGTTTATCAAGCATTATATTACCAATCACATTATCATATTTATCAGCTAAATCATAAGCACCATAAACACATCATAAAGAGACGCAAGAATATTTCTAAGGTAATCTTTATTTATTTGCAATGGAAGACTTCAATCTTCGCGATCACAATCAGCACCAACTGATGAAAAGAGCACCAACTCTTGTAACAGGACCCAACCTGGTTTTCTTAGCTCCAACTAAGAAAGAGGTTGAGGAGTCCAACCTCAAGTACAGGACTTAGTTTGCATCAAGCCCTGCTCATATATCTCTGCACATCAATCTCTGTTGATCAACCTTTGCTCATCACTCTTAGCTTGTCAATCTGCTCATCAACAATGCTGGTCAATCACGCTTTGCTTGCTCAATCTCCTCATCAATACTGTTGTCATCATTTGCTCTACTGCTCAAGGATCATGCCAATCCACCTGTTGCCCACCTATTTCGACTATGTGGCAACTCCATGTACATGAAGATGTACATAGCTGTACAAATTGTACCTTGGAAAAATCTGAGGATTTTTTCACTTCTGCAGGGCAATTGCCCCTTTGTAAAACGAAATGTCCGATCCCCTGCGTGGGAAAATTAATGTAATTTTATGTGCTAGTATGGGTCATATGATATGGATGCCACACCATGGAACTGGTTGTTAGGGAAGTCCCCTCATCGAGTGTTTTTTCCCTTTCCAATTAATCTTGTTGAGTAAACGATTTTAATTGGTTTGGTTTTTCACTCAAAATCCTCCAAAGTGGTGACGGGCGTTCTAACAGTCAAGTCCATGGGGTGGCTAAGGGTCAAAATGTTATTCGTGACCATGCTAGACATTTGTATAGAGTCTTGCAGAGTTTCGTTGTGTTGTGGTATTTTTATTTATTTTTTCTAGTTAATTAACTTCACCCCTTGGTGGTTAATTAACTCAGTTTTGATGTAATAATGTAATTGCTCGAGCATTGGCATTTTGTAATAGGGGCTATGAATGCAAGATAAATTGCTATGAAACCCCCTAGGCCACTGCTTCGAGTCCCATGTCATTCTGATAAGGGGTTGAGGAGATAGACCATTTTGAGCTAAGCAAGGTCTATTTTTCCTAGGGAATTAATTAATTTCCCTTAGTCAAAAATTAAATTATTTGATTTTGAAGGAAAAAATCAAATAAGGCCATAGTAATTAAGTTTGGGAGGTGGCTAATCATAGTTAAATTTTATTTAAATAAACCCCCCATAGTCAAAATAAATGTCTGAAGATCTCTTAAATGGGGCGTCTCTCTTGTCTTGATAAAAGATAAAAATAAAAATAAAAGATAAAATTAAAAATTAAAGATCAAAAATTAAAAAAATAAAAATAAAAAATAAAAAATAAAAAAAAATATATATATAAGATTAAAACTTGAAAATAAAATTAAAAGATTAAATAAAAGATAAAAATAAATAAATAAATAAAGAATAAAAGATAAAAAATAAGAGAATAAAAAGATAGAAATTTTAAAAATAAAAGAATAAAAATATAAAATAAAAGATAAAAAGTAAAAGAATAATAATATAAAATTAAAAATAAAAGATTAAAGATTATATAAAAGATTAAAAAATCCAAGATAAAATTAAAGATAATAAAATTGAGTCAAAGGAGGCCCCACTTGGTCAAAACCCTAGATCTAAAGGTGTAAAATCATTAAGGCATGGATCAAGCACCTAAGCCATGGATTGAAAAGTAATCTAAGGGTGTAGATTGGTTGAGAGGGGTGCAAAGTCAAAAACCTAGATCTAGTGGTGGAGATCTAATCTAGATCTAGATCTAATCTTGGCCATTGATCTTCAAGAGGTTGGGGTCTTCCTCAACTATATAATGAGGGTCTCCCTCCCTCATTTGATATGATCTCTTATGCTATTGTTATGCTGCCGGAATATTTCCCTATTCTCCTCTCATATTCTCTTGCTACTTTGTATTGAATCTTGCCCTAGTTGGGCCATAATAGAAGAATTCTTTGGAGGGACATTGTGCTAAATTCTACATTCTTCATGATCGATTTTTTGTGAGGTAACTTGTATCTTTTTTAGTTTTGCATATTTGTACTAGTGTAGTTAGGTCTCCACAAAGTATTTTGTGGAGAGATTAGAGAGTAAAAGTATTTTTACCCTCTTTTGTGAATGGTTTAGCAATTTTTCTTCAAAGTATTTTGCAGGGATTGTTAGACATTCATCACTAGGCTTACATATTTTTGCAGATCTAGATTTGTTTGCAGGTTTTCCAAGTAAGTATATTCCTCCAAGGGTTTCGTTTTTTTTTTAATTTTCAATTCGGCCATTTTTCTTTTCCTATCCTGAAACTGGGTTTCATTCACTGTATAGTGAATATAACCCTTGCTTTAGGGCCCTCATCCATTATATATTAGTATAGGCTTATAAATCTAATGTTTATATGTTGTTTTCACCCTAAAAACATTCATTTTCAGCAACTAAAATTTCTGTTTTTCCATTTTTTTAAGTTCAGATTTTTCTGTAAAATTTCTGGGTTGTACACTAAATTGTTCTAACTTTCTGTTTCAGTTTTCTGCAGTAATTTCCAGCAAGTAAGTTGCTGATTTTTTGCAGGTTTTATGCACAGAAAGAGGGGGTTATCCTGCCCTAAATTGCCCAGAAAAAACCCAGCAAAAATTTGGTCCAAAAGAGGCCCTAAACTACACTTCTTCTCTCTCTTCTATTACATTGTAAACCCCAAATGAGAAATTCTCTTTGGGGTATTTCTCTGCTGTAAATTTGTATAAGTAGTTGCTTAGAGTTAGTTTTTTTATGCAAGTTTTTCTGTTTACCCACCTATCTTTGTGACAGACCACCATCTCTGTCACAGAGATTGAAGTGAGGTTAGTTTAATCTTTTTGTTACTTCTGTTTACCCACCTGTCTCTATTACAGACCACCATCTCTGTAACAAAGATTGTTGTGAGGTTAGGCATTGCTTTAGCTAGTTACAGTTTCTTTCAAGTTTCAGTAATTTTAAATTTTCTGTTAAAGGAGTAACCATACAACCCACCTATCCGGTGTATCCTCTGTTCACTTGTCATCTCCCTTTAGGGACTTCAAGTTGGATACGAAAATCAGGAGAAGTGGGGGCTTAGCTTAGTTAAAACAACTTTCTTTTTTCTGCTACAATCAACACATTTTATTTTTCAGTCCAAGATCAAGTACCAGCACCTCCCATAAGGGATACCGCTTGGTTGATCTTGTTGATAGTTTAAAATAAATTTTGTATGCTAATCATCAAGACTAAAATTTACCCTCTAAAATTAACCAACAACTACTTCACTAGCCTCTGTTCCTCTACTCGGTTATCACCCTCCAGGGTACTCACGAGATACGATAGGGGATAGAGAAGTCTTAGTTTAATAGGCATCCATCTAGCTGTTTTTCAGTTAATTAAAAACAATGCCCTCGGAGGCGACTTGGGGTAGAAGACCGTGGGGGGTCTCTAGGCGTTCTACGTCCCCCTTGTTGAGCACCAGAGCATTGGGGTTTGACCTGTGAGCTACGGGTGGGCTTTGCTCCCACTTTGTTGAGCGCAACAGCATTCCCTCTTTGACTTGAGAAATACTGGATTGGGGTAGTCACACCACCGGTTCAAAAACTAAACTCCAAGAAGAAAAACATTAATAAAATCTACCTAAAATAAACCAAGAGACATTGCAAAACCGGTTCTATAACATTTTTCATTTTAGCACACTCCCACTCCAGCATTGCACTCCAACACTTTACTTTCAGTATCATTTACTTTTCAGTTTCACTTACTTTTCATTTCTGCAATTGTTTATGTGGTGAATACTTAACTTTGTTTAAACTGTAACTATTTTACTTCATTTGTTTATACTGATAAATTTGGATCATCTGTACATTGCTTAAATATCTGGATTCATTATTGTTTATAACTGTACCATTTATTTGTCTATTCATCTCATTGTTAGACATCTTAATCTGTGGATAATTAACTTAGATTTGCATCCATCGAAAGTTGCATTCTCTGACTCCATTCTTTAGGCATTGGTTATAAATAAAAGGATTGACTGTCATTTAAATATTGCATCTTGCATTGGTTTGACTGTCATCTCTCAAAACCTTAGCCTCAATCTTAATAAAAGATCCCTTTAATTAATTTGTAATTAATTAATAAATCTGGAACTTAGTTTTCCTGTAGGGACTTCCCCCCTTGGCTCTGTTAGGATCTTGCCTAAACGGAGAAGTTGTGGACTGTGGTGACAGTGGTCCCCAGCTCTCGCTTGCCCCCAAGGACACACATAGCAGCTTGTGACTTTCCTGTGTCTTAAAGTATGAATTAGGCGGCAACATCTTTAGCGTCGTTGCCGGGGACAAGTCTTTTGTCCTTGGTCTTGACATTAATTAAATAATTTTAGATCTAATTCTTTAATTCTTCAATTTAATTCGTTTTTAAAGTGTTTATAAAATTTTTGAAATAACCTTAAATTTTTATTTTTATTTTCCTTTCTTTTACCCATATTGGAAGTTTACTTGTTCTCCAAGTGGCGACTCCACTTCAAAATATATAGTAAGGTATTCTACCTTGAGCCCTTTGGTTTGCTTAGCTCCCTCTTAGATCCTGAAAAGGCTTTTAGAGGAAGTTAAACAAACTTGCTCCCTGTAGAATCTTTACAAGTCTTGGAGAAGGAGCCAATTTCTAATATGCCTTTGTGGTTTATCTAAGTAAACCAACCTGAACAATGAATAATTATTATAGACCATGTGATTTCTCTAAAATTGTTGGTTACCCTCATGAAGTTTCAGAAAAAGCTATAGATAAGTTGTCTTCTTTTCAAGGAGACAATGTTGCAAGTGCTAGAGCCCACATCAGAAATTTCAATTTATGTATTTCAAGATGGTGTATGGCACACAATCATGAGGATGTGAAGATGAAATTCTTTGTTTTGTCCTTAGAGGAAGAGGCCATTGATTGGTTTATGGAACGTGATGATAACAAGTTTAAAGACCTTAAGGGAATCATTGAAGCTTTTAATGATAAATGGGGAGATAAGAGGGATCACCATTCCTTGTTAACTGCCTTGCACTCTAGCCATAAGAAAGATAATGAAACAGTGGAAGGATTTAACAGAAGATTTAATGAATTGGTTAAGAGTCTCCCTCAAGATATTAAGCCTCCTGAAAAGGCCATCTTAATTTTCTACATTCAAGCTTTTGAAGGGGAAATGAGATACCAGCTAAGAGATAAAGAGGCTACAAATGTTAGGGAGGCACAAGACAAAGCTATTAAAATAGATAAGAATATGCTAGATTCAGGGAAATCAAATGTTCTTGGGTTTTCAAAGGAAGTTAAGAAAGTTCAAAACCAAGAACCTCAAGGCGACTCCATAGATAAGCTCACCCAATTAATTAAACAAATGGAATTGAATCATGCTAATCAGCTAGCTGCCATGCAGGAAAACCAGACAGCATTACAAAATAAGATAGTTGCCATGGAAGAAGATAAAGGTAGTAATCATAAGATAAATCATAGATGGCAAAAGGGTCTCCCTAAAGGACCCCCTTATCAAGAACAAGAAAGACCTCCAGAGCCTATGGAAGCAAACAATTGGTTTGATGATCCAGTGATCCCTTACTGTAGGGCTTGTGATGATTCACATGAGGAAGGGACTTGTCCCGTTTTCTTTCAGATTATACAGAAAAAGTTAGCAGCTAGAGAAAGAATGGAGCAAGTTAACATGGTTGGTCATGAATGTGTGTTTGACAATAATGAGGATTTATTGGATTCAGTGGAAGATAGTAAATACATGGTTTGCATGACTAAAAATATGGACGAAGTAGAAGAAACATGTGACCATGAACTTACTTCTAAACAAAGTGTATTTTCAAGTAATAATTTGAGTATAGATTTAGAGGGTTGGATCAATAATGTAAAGGTATCAGTTCCTGTAGTAGAGAATGTAAAGGTTCCAGCCCAAAAAGATAAGCCACCCAAGGCTTTAGTAAGTTCTCCTCAAGTCAGTAAAGTGTCAGATCATTTTCAGAATGTTTTAGAAGAAAAGACAGTCAAGGCATGCCAGAATGAATTAGTGCTTTTTCAGAATGTGGACAGTGTACATAGTGTAAAGGATCATGTTATTTTTGTTAGCTTCCCAGAAAATATGAAGGATGGAATCAGAATAAAGGAAGTGAAGAAAATATGGCATGAGCAGTTTTTTGATAGTGTGGACTTTTGGCAAATTTTCAAAGATGTGAGGCACTATCAAAGTCACAAGAAACAGGAAAGGGTCAAACGAGCCACAAATCAGGTTTTTCTTCAAAAAGATAAATACTTAGTGTCCTAAGGAACACTTAGGACACTTTCTGTAATGTATCTTTAACCCTTTTCCTTGCATTCTTTTAACAGCTTTGTAATATTTCATTCTTTGAAATTATTTATGCATATATGTATGATCATTGTGTAGTCATTTCATTTATTCATTATTGATTATTTATTGGTTTCTAAATGAGGACTTATGTTGGTTATTGGTGAGAATTTGTGGTTGCAAAGTCTAGAGTTCTCGTATGCTCTTCGATGATCGAACACACGTCCCCAAATTGGAGCCAGATGTTGCCCACCTATTTCGACTAGGTGGCAACTCCATGTACATGAAGATGTACATAGCTGTACAAATTGTACCTTGGAAAAATCTGAGGATTTTTTCACTTCTGCAAGGCAATTGTCCCTTTGTAAAACGAAATGTCCGCTCCCCTGCGTGGGAAAATTAATGTAATTTTATGTGCTAGTATGGGTCATATGATATGGATGCCACACCATGGAACTGGTTGTTAGGGAAGTCCACTCATCGAGTGTTTTTTCCCTTTCCAATTAATCTTGTTGAGTAAACGATTTTAATTGGTTTGGTTTTTCACTCAAAATCCTCCAAAGTGGTGACGGGCGTTCTAACAGTCAAGTCCATGGGGTGGCTAAGGGTCAAAATGTTATTCATGACCATGCTAGACATTTGTATAGAGTCTTGTGGAGTTTCGTTGTGTTGTGGTATTTTTATTTATTTATTTTAGTTAATTAACTTCACCCCTTGGTGGTTAATTAACCAAGTTTTGATGTAATAATGTAATTGCTCGAGCACTGGCATTTTGTAATAGGATTTATGAATGCAAGATAAATTTCTATGAAACCCCCTAGGCCACTGCTTCGAGTCCCATGTCATTCTGATAAGGGGTTGAGGAGATAGACCATTTTGGGCTAAGCAAGGTCTATTTTTCCTAGGGAATTAATTAATTTCCCTAAGTCAAAAATTAAATTATTTGATTTTGAAGGAAAAAAATCAAATAAGGCCATGGTAATTAAGTTTGGGAGGTGGCTAATCATAGTTAAATTTTATTTAAATAAGCCCCCCATGGTCAAAATAAATGTCTGAAGATCTCCTAAGTGGGGCGTCCCTCTTGTCTTGATAAAAGATAAAAATAAAAATTAAAAAGATAAAATTAAAAATTAAAGATCAAAAATTAAAAAAATAAAATAAAAAATAAAAAGACAAAAATTAAAAAATATAAGATTAAAACTTGAAAATAAAATTAAAAGATTAAATAAAAGATAAAAATAAATAAATAAATAAAGGATAAAAGATAAAAAATAAAAGAATAAAAAGATAGAAATTTTAAAAATAAAAGAATAAAAATATAAAATAAAAGATAAAAAGTAAAAGAATAAAAATTAAAAATTAAAAATAAAAAATTAAAGATTATATAAAAGATTAAAAAATCTAAGATAAAATTAAAGATAATAAAATTGAGTCGAAGGAGGCCCCACTTGGTCAAAACCCTAGATCTAAGAATGTACAATCAGTAAGGCATGGATCAAGCACCTAAGCCATGGATTGAAAAGTAATCTAAAGGTGTAAATTGGTTGAGAGGGGTGCAAAGTCAAAAACCTAGATCTAGTGGTGGAGATCTAATCTAGATCTAGATCTAATCTTGGCCATTGATCTTCAAGGGGTTGAGGTCTTCCTCAACTATATAATGAGGGTCTCACTCCCTCATTTGATATGATCTCTCATGCTATTGTTATGCTGCCGGAATATTTTCCCATTCTCTTCTCATATTCTCTTGCTACTTTGTATTGAATCTTGCCCTAGTTGGGCCATAATAGAAGAATTCTTTGGAGGGACATTGTGCAACATTCTACATTCTTCATGATCCATTTTTTGTGAGGTAACTTGTATCTTTTTTAGTTTTGCATATTTGTACTAGTCTAGTTAGCTCTCCACAAAGTATTTTGTGGAGAGATTAGAGAGTAAAAGTATTTTTACCCTCTTTTGTGAATGGTTTAGCAATTTTTCTTCAAAGAATTTTGCAGGGATTGTTAGACATTCATCACTAGGCTTACATATTTTTGCAGATCTAGATTTGTTTGCAGGTTTTCCAAGCAAGGATATTCCTCCAAGGGTTTCGTTTTTTTTTTAATTTTCAATTCGGCCATTTTTCTTTTCCTATCCTGAAACTGGGTTTTATTCACTGTATAGTGAATATAACCCTTATTTTAGGGCCCTCATCCATTATATATTAGTATAGGCTTATAAATCTGCTGTTTATATGTTGTTTTCACCCTAAAAACATTCATTTTCAGCCACTAAAATTTTTGTTTTTCCATTTTTTAAAGTTCAAATTTTTCTGTAAAATTTCTGGGTTGTACACTAAATTGTTCTAACTTTCTTTTTCAGTTTTCTGCAGTAATTTCCAGCAAGTAAGTTGCTGATTTTTTGCAGGTTTTATGCACAGAAAGAGAGGGTTATGCTGCCCTAAATTGCCCAGAAAAACCCAGCAAAAATTTGGTCCAAAAGAGGCCCTAAACTACACTTCTTCTCTCTCTTCTATTACATTGTAAACCCCAAATGAGAAGTTCTCTTTGGAGTATTTCTCTGCTGTAAATTTGTATAAGTAGTTGCTTAGAGTTAGTTTTTTTATGCAAGTTTTTCTTTTTACCCACCTATCTTTGTGACAGACCACCATCTCTGTCACAGAGATTGAAGTGAGGTTAGTTTAATCTTTTTGTTACTTCTGTTTACCCACCTGTCTCTGTTACAGACCACCATCTCTGTCACAGAGATTGAAGTGAGGTTAGTTTAATCTTTTTGTTACTTCTGTTTACCCACCTGTCTCTGTTACAGACCACCATCTCTGTAACACAGATTGTTGTGAGGTTAGGCATTGCTTTAACTAGTTACAGTTTCTTTCAAGTTTCAGTAATTTTAAATTTTCTGTTAAAGGAGTAACCATACAACCCACCTATCTGGTGTATCCTCTGTTCACTTGTCATCTCCCTTTAGAGACTTCACGTTGGATACGAAAAGCAGGAGAAGTGGGGGCTTAGCTTAGTTAAAACAACTTTCTTTTTTCTGCTACAATCAACACATTTTATTTTTCAGTCCAAGATCAAGTACCAGCACCTCCCATAAGGGATACCGCTTGGTTGATCTTGTTGATAGTTTAAAATAAACCTTGTATGCTAATCATCAAGACTAAAATTTACCCTCTAAAATTAACCAACAACAACTTCACTAGCCTCTATTCCTCTACTCGGTAATCACTCTCTGGGGTACTCACGAGATTCGACAGGAGATAGAGAAGTCTTAGTTTAATAGGCATCCATCTAGCTGTTTTTCCAGTTAATTAAAAACAGTGCCCTCGAAGGCGACTTGGGATAGAAGATCGTGGGGGGTCTCTAGGCGTTCTACGTCCCCCTTGTTGAGCACCAGGGCATTGGGGTTTGACCTGTGAGCTACGGGTGGCCTTTTCTCCCACTTTGTTGAGCGCAACAGCATTCCCTCTTTGACTTGAGAAATACTGGATTGGGGTAGTCACACCACTGGTTCGAAAACTAAACTCCAAGAAGAAAAACATTAATAAAATCTACCTAAAATAAACCAAGAGACATTGCAAAACCGGTTCTATAACATTTTTCATTTTAGCACAATCCCACTCCACCATTGCACTTCAACACTTTACTTTCAGTATCATTTACTTTTCAGTTTCACTTACTTTTCATTTCTGCAATTGTTTATGTGGTGAATGCTTAACTTTGTTTAAACTGTAACTATTTTACTTCATTTGTTTATACTGATAAATTTGGATCATCTGTACATTGCTTAGATATCTGGATTCATTATTGTTTATAACTGTACCATTTATTTGTCTATTCATCTCATTGTTAGACATCTTAATCTGTGGATAATTAACTTAGATTTGCATCCATTGAAAGTTGCATTCTCTGACTCCATTCTTTAGGCACTGGTTATAAATAAAAGGATTGACTGTCATTTAAATATTGCATCTTGCATTGGTTTGACTGTCATCTCTCAAAACCTTAGCCTCAATCTTAATAAAAGATCTCTTTAATTAATTTGTAATTAATTAATAAATCTGGAACTTAGTTTTCCTGTAGGGACTTTCCCCCTTGGCTCTGTTGGGATCCTGCCTAAACGGAGGAGTTGTGGATTGTGGTGACAGTGGTCCCCAACTCTCGCTTGCCCCCAAGGACACACATAGCAGGTTGTGACTTTCCTGTGTCTTAAAGTGTGAATTAGACGGCAACATCTTTGGCGCCGTTGCCGAGGACAAGTCTTTTGTCTTTGGTCTTGACATTAATTAAATAATTTTAGATCTAATTCTTTAATTCTTCAATTTAACTCGTTTTTAAAGTGTTAATAAAAATTTTGAAATAACCTTAAATTTTTATTTTTATTTTCCTTTCTTTTACCCATATTGGAAGTTTACTTGTTCTCCAAGTGGCGACTCCACTTCAAAATATATAGTAAGGTATTCTACCTGGAGCCCTTTGGTTTGCTTAGCTCCCTCTTAGATCCTGAAAAGGCTTTTAGAGGAAGTTAAACAAACTTGCTCCCTGTAGAATCTTTACAAGTCTTAGAGAAGAAGCCAATTTCTAATATGCCTTTGTGGTTTATCTAAGTAAACCAACTTGAACAATGAATAATTATTATAAACCATGTGATTTCTCTAAAATTGTTGGTTACCCTCATGAATTTCCAAAAAAAGCTATAGATAAGTTGCCTTCTTTTCAAGGAGACAATGTTGCAAGTGCTAGAGCCCACATCAGAAATTTCAATTTATGTATTGCAAGATGGTGTATGGCACACAATCATGAGGATGTGAAGATGAAACTCTTTGTTTTGTCCTTAGAGGAAGAGGCCATTTATTGGTTTATGGAACATGATGATAACAAGTTTAAAGACCTTAAGGGAATCATTGAAGCTTTTAATGATAAATGGGGAGATAAGAGGGATCACCATTCCTTGTTAACTGCCTTGCACTCTAGCCATAAGGAAGATAATGAAACAGTGGAAGGATTTAACAGAAGATTTAATGAATTGGTTAAGAGTCTCCCTCAAGATATTAAGCCTCCTGAAAAGGCCATCTTAATTTTCTACATTCAAGCTTTTGAAGGGGAAATGAGATACCAGCTAAGGGATAAAGAGCCTACAAATGTTAGGGAGGCACAAGACAAAGCTATTAAAATAGATAAGAATATGCTAGATTTAGGGAAATCAAATGTTCTTGGGTTTTCAAAGGAAGTTAAGAAAGTTCAAAACCAAGAACCTCAAGGCGACTCCATAGATAAGTTCACCCAATTGATTAAACAAATGGAATTGAATCATGCTAATCAGCTAGGTGCCATGCAGGCAAACCAGACAGCATTACAAAATAAGATAGTTACCATGGAAGAAGATAAAGGTAGTAATCATAAGCTAAATGATAGATGGCAAAAGGGTCTCCCTAAAGGACCCCCTTATCAAGAACAAGAAAGACCTCTAGAGCCTATGGAAGCAAACAATTGGTCTGATGATCCAGTAATCCCTTACTGTAGAGCTTGTGATGATTCACATGAGGAAGGGACTTGTCCCGTTTTCTTTCAGATTATACAGAAAAAGTTAGCAGCTAGAGAAAGAATGGAGCAAGTTAACATGGTTGGTCATGAATGTGTGTTTGACAATAATGAGGATTTATTGGATTCAGTAGAAGATAGTAAAGACATGGTTTGCATGACTAAAAATATGGACAAAGTAGAAGAAACATGTGACCATGAACTTACCCCTAAACAAAGTGTATTTTCAAGTAATAATTTGAGTATAGATTTAGAGGGTTGGATCAATAATATAAAGGTATCAGTTCCTGTAGTAGAGAATGTAAAGGTTCCAGCCCAAAAGGATAAGCCAACCAAGGCTTTAGTAAGTTCTCCTCAAGTCAGTAAAGTGTCAGATCATTTTCAGAATGTTTTAGAAGAAAAGACAGTCAAGGCATGCCAGAATGAATTAGTGCTTTTTCAGAATGTGGACAGTGTACATAGTGTAAAGGATCATGTTATTTTTGTTAGCTTCCCGGAAAATATGAAGGATGGAATCAGAATAAAGGAAGTTAACAAAATATGGCATGAGCAGTTTTTTGATAGTGTGGACTTTTGGCAAATTTTCAAAGATGTGAGGCACTATCAAAGTCACAAGAAACAGGAAAGGGTCAAACGAGCCACAAATCAGGATTTTCTTCAAAAAGATAAATACTTAGTGTCCTAAGGAACAGTTAGGACACTTTCTGTAATGTATCTCTAACCCTTTTCCTTGCATTCTTTTAACAGTTTTGTATTATTTCATTCTTTGAAATTATTTATGCATATATGTATGATCATTGTGTAGTCATTTCATTTATTCATTATTGATTATTTATTGGTTTCTACATGAGGACTTATGTGTTTATTGGTGAGAATTTGTGGTTGCAGAGTCTGGAGTTCTCGTATGCTCTCCGATGATCGAACACACGTCCCCAAGTTGGAGCCAGATGTTGCCCACCTATTTCGACTAGGTGGCAACTCCATGTACATGAAGATGTACATAGCTGTACAAATTGTACCTTGGAAAAATCTGAGGATTTTTTCACTTCTGCAGGGCAATTGCCGCTTTGTAAAACGAAATGTTCGCTCCCCTGCATGGGAAAATTAATGTAATTTTATGTGCTAGTATGGGTCATATGATATGGATGCCACACCATGGAACTGGTTGTTAGGGAAGTCCCCTCATCGAGTGTTTTTTCCCTTTCCAATTAATCTTGTTGAGTAAATGATTTTAATTGGTTTGGTTTTTCACTCAAAATCCTCCAAAGTGGTGACAGGCGTTCTAACAGTCAAGTCCATGGGGTGGCTAAGGGTCAAAATGTTATTCGTGACCATGCTAGACATTTGTATAGAGTCTTGCGGAGTTTCGTGGTGTTGTGGTATTTTTATTTATTTTTTCTAGTTAATTAACTTCACCCCTTGGTGGTTAATTAACTCAGTTTTGATGTAATAATGTAATTGCTCGAGCACTAGCATTTTGTAATAAGGGCTATGAATGCAAGGTAAATTGCTATGAAACCCCCTAGGCCACTGCTTCGAGTCCCATGTCATTCTGATAAGGGGTTGAGGAGATAGACCATTTTGGGCTAAGCAAGGTCTATTTTCCTAGGGAATTTATTAATTTCCCTAAGTCAAAAACTAAATTATTTGATTTTGAAGGAAAAAATCAAATAAGGCCATGGTAATTAAGTTTGGGAGGTGGCTAATCATAGTTAAATTTTATTTAAATAAACCCTCATGGTCAAAATAAATGTCTGAAGATCTCCTAAGTGGGGCGTCCCTCTTATCTTGATAAAAGATAAAAATAAAAATAAAAGATAAAATTAAAAATTAAAGATCAAAAATTAAAAAATTTTAAAAAATAAAATATTAAATAGAAAATAAAAAAATAAAAGACAAAAATAAAAAAATATAAGATTAAAACTTGAAAATAAAATTAAAAGATTAAATAAAAGATAAAAATAAATAAATAAATAAAAAATAAAAGAATAAAAAGATAGAAATTTTAAAAATAAAAGAATAAAAATATAAAATAAAAGATAAAAAGTAAAAGAATAAAAATATAAAATTAAAAATAAAAGATTAAAGATTATATAAAAGATTAAAAAATCCAAGATAAAATTAAAGATAATAAAATTGAGTCAAAGGAGGCCCCACTTGGTCAAAACCCTAGATCTAAGAGTGTAAAATCATTAAGGCATGGATCAAGCACCTAAGCCATGGATTGAAAAGTAATCTAAAGGTGTAGATTGGTTGAGAGGGGTGCAAAGTCAAAAACCTATATCTAGTGGTGGAGATCTAATCTAGATCTAGATTTAATCTTAGCCATTGATCTTCAAGGGGTTGGGGTCTTCCTCAACTATATAATGAGGGTCTCACTCCCTCATTTGATATGATCTCTCATGCTATTGTTATGCTGCCGGAATATTTCCCCATTCTCCTTTCATATTCTCTTGCTACTTTGTATTGAATCTTGCCCTAGTTTGGCCATAATAGAAGAATTCTTTGGAGGGACATTGTGCTACATTTTACATTCTTCATGATCCATTTTTTGTGAGGTAACTTGTATCTTTTTTAGTTTTGCATATTTGTACTAGTGTAGTTAGGTCTCCACAAAGTATTTTGTGGAGAGATTAGAGAGTAAAAGTAATTTTACCCTCTTTTGTGAATGGTTTAGCAATTTTTATTCAAAGTATTTTGCAGGGATTGTTAGACATTCATCACTAGGCTTACATATTTTTGCAGATCTAGATTTGTTTGCAGGTTTTCCAAGCAAGGATATTCCTCCAAGGGTTTCGTTTTTTTTTTTTTTTTCAATTCGGCCATTTTTCTTTTCCTATCCTGAAACTGGGTTTTATTCACTGTATAGTGAATATAACCCTTGTTTTAGGGCCTTCATTCATTATATATTACTATAGGCTTATAAATCTGCTGTTTATATGTTGTTTTCACCCTAAAAACATTCATTTTCAGCCACTAAAATTTCTGTTTTTCCATTTTTTAAAGTTCAGATTTTTCTGTAAAATTTCTGAGTTGTACACTAAATTGTTCTAACTTTCTGTTTTAGTTTTCTGCAGTAATTTCCAGCAAGTAAGTTGTTGATTTTTTCAGGTTTTATGCATAGAAAGAGAGGGTTATGCTGCCCTAAATTGCCCAGAAAAACCCAGCAAAAATTTGGTCCAAAAGAGGCCCTAAACTACACTTCTTCTCTCTCTCTTCTATTACATTGTAAACCCCAAATGAGAAGTTCTCTTTGGGGTATTTCTCTGCTGTAAATTTGTATAAGTAGTTGCTTAGAGTTAGTTTTTTTATGCAAGTTTTTCTATTTACCCACCTATCTTTGTGACAGACCACCATCTCTGTCACAGAGATTGAAGTGAGGTTAGTTTAATCTTTTTGTTACTTCTGTTTACCCACCTGTCTCTGTTACAGACCACCATCTCTGTAACATAGATTGTTGTGAGGTTAGGCATTGCTTTAGCTAGTTACAATTTCTTTCAAGTTTCAGTAATTTTAATTTTCTGTTAAAGGAGTAACCATACAACCCACCTATCCGGTGTATCCTCTGTTCACTTGTCATCTCCCTTTAGGGAGTTCAAGTTGGATACGAAAAGCAGGAGAAGTGGGGGCTTAGCTTAGTTAAAACAACTTTCTTTTTTCTACTACAATCAACACATTTTATTTTTCAGTCCAAGATCAAGTACCAGCACCTCCCATAAGGGATACCGCTTGATTGATCTTGTTGATAGTTTAAAATAAACCTTGTATGCTAATCATCAAGACTAAAATTTACCCTCTAAAATTAACCAACAACAACTTCACTAGCCTCTTTTCCTCTACTCGGTTATCACCCTCCGGGGTACTCACGAGATTCGACAGGAGATAGAGAAGTCTTAGTTTAATAGGCATCCATCTAGCTGTTTTTCCAGTTAATTAAAAACAGTGCCCTTGGAGGCGACTTGGGGTAGAAGACCGTGGGGGGTCTCTAGGCGTTCTACGTCCCCCTTGTTGAGCACCAGGGCATTGGGGTTTGACCTATGAGCTACGGGTGGGCTTTGCTCCCACTTTGTTGAGCGCAACAACATTCCCTCTTTGACTTGAGAAATAATGGATTGGGGTAGTCACACCACCGGTTCGAAAATTAAACTCCAAGAAGAAAAACATTAATAAAATCTACCTAAAATAAACCAAGAGACATTGCAAAACCGGTTCTATAACATTTTTCATTTTAGCACACTCCCACTCCAGCGTAGCACTCCAACACTTTACTTTCAGTATCATTTACTTTTCAGTTTCACTTACTTTTCAGTTCTGCAATTGTTTATGTGGTGAATGCTTAACTTTGTTTAAACTGTAACTATTTTACTTCATTTGTTTATACTGATAAATTTGGATCATCTGTACATTGCTTAGATATCTGGATTCATTATTGTTTATAACTGTACCATTTATTTGTCTATTCATCTCATTGTTAGACATCTTAATCTGTGGATAATTAACTTAGATTTGCATCCATTGAAAGTTGCATTCTCTGACTCCATTCTTTAGGCACTGGTTATAAATAAAAGGATTGACTGTCATTTAAATATTGCATCTTGCATTGGTTTGACTGTCATGTCTCAAAACCTTAGCCTCAATCTTAATAAAAGATCCCTTTAATTAATTTGTAATTAATTAATAAATCCGGAACTTAGTTTTCCTGTAGGGACTTCCCCCCTTGGCTCTGTTGGGATCTTGCCTAAACGGAGGAGTTGTGGACTGTGGTGACAGTGGTCCCTAGCTCTCGCTTGCCCCCAAAGACACACATAGCAAGTTGTGACTTTCTTGTGTCTTAAAGTGTGAATTAGGCGGCAACACCACCTTCCTAATATCACCAAGACCTGCCTAAGATCTGCTGAATTGCCAATCATCAATAGTCTACTCTTATTCTGCTCATGCCAACTTATCAGTGGTCTCTTCAAGCATCATCATCATAGTGCATAGGAATGCATCATCATCATAGTGTATAAGTATGCAATATCATCATCATAGGACATGCATCAAGTATGCATCATCACCATAGGGTTTGCATCATCATTATATCATTATCATAGTGGTGTCATCCAACATACATCATATCATAGAGTTTACCTTAGCAAGTAGTGCATGTAAAGTTCTCATACCTTGACTGTGTATGTCACCTTTGTGTATAACTGTTCTGACTGTGTGTAATTGTTCAGTATGCTTGTGAAGGATCTCAACCTCTGTCAAGATCGAGACTAAGTATCATCACTTCGAGTCTGTCACTCTATTTCAGATTGTCACCTTCCTTATCTTGCACTGTAGGATGTGAAGGAATCAAAACTTGGACTACTCATCACTCCACAAACTCGGGCTCTTTATATGCTATGAAAGGAACCCAACCACATCCAAAACTTTGACTGTGTATACCTTTGTCATCATCTTCATTTGCATTTTAACACATCATAGTAACTAGGGTTGCATGCATCATTATCATAGTGTGTATCATATCTGTTGCCGCCTAATTCGCACCTCGGGTAACGTGGCAGAAATCTTCAAGGCACTGGGTGCGACCTTGGGGGCAAGCTCGAGCCAAGTGCTGTCACCTGATACTCAACTCCTCCGTCTAGGCCAAATCCTAGCGAAGCCAAGGGGGGTGGACCCTAATGAAAAGTAAAATCTAAGGTTTTTACTCTACGAGAGAAGTAGTTAATTCTAGGAGTTTTAATATGGAA
>LPNX011133099.1:295159-317159 GCA_001517045.1 Pseudotsuga menziesii
GATAAAACCCTGCAGTATCTTTCCAAATTCAGTATTCGAGCAAACCCTTATCCACGAACCTGTACTCGGGAAAGCGAGGGGTTTATTTTAACTTAGCAGTGCATAACAAAATTGTTTTTGTTTTTTAATTACTACACTGCTCAAATCTTTTCCCTTATGGTACTTCGGTATAGCGCAGTGGGTAAGTATTCAGGTTACTTTTGCACAACTTAAACACAGCATGAAATGATAAAAAAAAGGACAACTACGCTATCAACATATAAGAAAACAGAAAAGGACACCGACACAAATCCCCCAAGGGGGATGGGGACCGGGCTCTACTGAGCCTACTCAAACTTATTTTTTATTAGTTGGTTACAATGCTTCAGCAGATAATGCTCTTTGGTCCTTGTTATCTGGGATCCAAAGGCTTACAACATGCAAAGAAAATAGGCCCAGCTAAGGGGAAGGCCTTTTGGGAGCTCCGGATGTTCGAAAAAGCTAATTTCAGGCAGAGTTTCCTTCTCTTTTTTGATGGGCCTGCTAAAAAACAGCAAGCATATGTCAGTGAAAGATGTCCAAAAACACTTTGGAAGTGTCTTTGGGCAGCATGCAAAAATTTACAAAAAAAATCTAAGTAACAACTGATTACAAAAAAAAAGGAAACAACTAAGCGAGGTAAGCTAGAAAGCTTGCCTTCTTAGGATCTTCGCTTGCCTCTTGAGGAAAATGGCAAGCAAATCTTAAGCACAAAATGCTAGATCAAACTTTTAAATGCATAGAAACTCTTTCAACAAGCTTTTTAATTTTCAAAATTTTTTAAACTTGCGGAAAAAAGGGAAAAGTAACTAGATTTAAAATTTTAAATGTACCTTTGAAGCAGACTAGAAATAGAAACTTTTAGACATCAGATCTACCTTTGATATGACTTTAGATGCTAGATCTAATGTAGAAACATTTGAAACTGAAAGAAAAATTTAAGAAATTTGTAGATCAAAATTCAAGGAACCCAGAGTAGAGCAAAAAAGAAAGGACAGAAAAAGCTTCCTTGGTGAGATCAGAGGGACAGAGTTTATTTTCAAATTTTGCTGAAGGAAAGGTAGAGCACATTCGCTCATCAATACTCCAGCATTAGCTTCCTCACAAATGTAGAGTAAACTCTATCCAAACATCCATAGATCCCACACAGAAATTGCCTCCAAAGCCTTTTATTCACAATATTTCAAGAAAAATTTACAAGATTACAAGCAGAGGTTCCACCTTTGATGATGAACAAAGGAGAAGAGACTAGCTTATATAGGAAAAGGGAGACCCAGGGGGGCCTCATCAATACTGAAAATGAAGTCAGAGTGTAACTGGGCTTGGACTGAGTTGAACAGAGAAGGTGATTGACACCTCTCTCACCAAACTCCTCTAACGAATCATAAATTTCCAGCACATACTAACCAATGAATAAGACTGAAGATGACTTCATTCACTACCCTCGCGTGAGTGTACGGCTCCTCCACGCGTGAGACAGTCTCACCAACCCAATATTCACTTGATCTTTCAAAGAGTGACGTGGAATTGCTATAACTCAAGTTCATCATAGCCATGTTGTAAACCGCCACGTGAATCACTTCCTAATTTAAACCAATGCTAAGTGATGCTGATGCTAAAACATGAAGCCGCCAATCAAAAGGTGAGCCCGAGTGCCATATCACCCATAGCCGCGAATCGTACGGATGGTGTAATCCGTGAGCCAAGACTTTAGGATAAACCACACATGGAATGAATCATATAACATGACGTGTTATTAAGTGATGGGGCCACTCCACTAGCAAGCGTAAACCATACATTAATTTTTACCATTCGCTACCATAACCAAGGCTAGCGTGAGTCTCTCCTTACGTCATCTTTTAATATAATCTTTCACCACTTAATTTAAAATCAAAATTTGACTTTAAATGAGTGGAGGTATGAATCGCTAGTCACATGGGACCCTTGCCATGTCACTCAAATCAAATTTTTAATTGATTTTGACCTTTTTTTTATTTTGACTTTAGTGCCAATTTGTCCAGATTTAGCATTAAAATGCTATTTTATGCACTTTTAGCCCAAATAATGCCTCACGGGGTGCTCCGGCTGTTAGACTGATGTAGAAAGTGGTCCCATGAGTAAAGTGGACGCTCCGGGTGTGAAAACGAGTGTCCCCACGTCAGAAACGGACTCTGAATCTGACTTTTATTACAATCTAAAGTTTTTTAATTAAACCATTAAAAAATGGCTTAAAAAACGAAAAAATTATTTTTTTGCGGAAATTGACGAAACTCTAGGGGGACCTAGTATATGTCCATACAACTCAATTCGAATGCCTAGCATGGTGAAAAACACTGACACGAAGGCTCTAATAACCTCCCTAGGCCGCAACACCAAGATGACTACCCCAGCTTTGGAGGTGTGAGTGAAAAACTCAGAAATTATTAGTCGTTTGTTCAACAACCAATAATAACCAAGGGAAAAAACATTCTGGGCTAGTCGGCTTGATGCTCAAGTCTAGGAAGCCGAGTCTTTTATAAAAAATTAAATGCTAGGACATTTTTTACAATTTCCCCAAGGGGGGTATGAACATGCGTTACAAAAAATAAAACGACCCTGGAGGCCTGAAAGGATCTCTGAACTCTAAATATGAACAAGTATCTTGTTCATCACTGGCGGCTCACTGAAAGTACCGACTAGGTGCAGCCTAGTTGATAACATCTGGCTCCAACTGTGGGACGTGTGATTGATATGAACTTCGTGGAAATTGATCATACGAGAAACCTAGAATCTCTGGTTCCTGCATAAAAACTAGGATAAGTCAGTCACATGTATATAGATAACCAAATGAAACAAAATAAGCGGCAGTATATGATACAAAAATGATTTTTTTATTTTTTATTTTTTATTTTTTTTATACAACTAATATACAAAAAATAATGTACAAAGTAGTATACAGAAAATGAACTAAACTAATAAATAAAGTGCGAAGAGAGGTTTAGAGAGTGACGATACAAAGATGCCCCCATGGGCATCAGATATTTTCACTGAAAAATAGTTTCAGAATCTGTCCGTTGACAGGCAGACTCTGCTTTTCCCCATCCATGTCATTGAGATAAAAAGAGTTGTCACCCGCCACATCATGAATAATGTAAGGACCCATCCATAAACTGTCAAATTTTCCGTGCTTTCCCGGCTTTTCTCTTCGTTTGTCCCAAAGTAACATCGTGTCTCCTTTCTGAAAAACCCTTGGTTTGGATGATTTGTCAAAATTTCTCTTAACTTTATCCTGATTTTTAATACTCTGATTAACGGCCCTTCTTCTGACCTCATCCAACTCTATCAGCTCATTTATTCTACTCTGAAAGTCATCCTGATCTGAACCTGAATCTTGCAAAGTCCGATACACTGGTAACTGAAGATGAATAGGCAAAGTCACATTCACGCCATAAACCAACTTGAAAGGAGATTTTCCCGTTGCACTTTTCTTAGTAATTCTATCTGCCCAAAGTGCAAACTTGATTTTACAATCTTTTTTACGATGGTCATCAAGTTTTTATTGCTTGACTCAGCCAGACCATTTCCCTGGGGATAGTAATTTGAGGAATGGGATAGGATGATGCCATATTTAAAGCAAAATGAAGACATTGCTACTGAACTGAAAGCTTTGGCATTATCTGTGGTTATCTTAGCAGGAACCCCAAATCTAGTGATGATTTTGTCTTCCAGGAAGTCCATAACCACTTTTTCAGTTGCTACTTTAGTAGGTATGGCCTCTACCCACTTGGTAAAATAATCTGTCCCTGTTAAAATCCAAGTATAACCATTACTTGAATTGTCTTTAAATTTCCCAATGAAATCAAGACCCCATTGCTGAAAAGGGGCCCGGATTACTACCGGCTTTAGGGGTAGTGCAGCAAGCTTCTGTTTTCCTGTGAATAGTTGACACTTCTGGCAATTCCTAACAGACTTGTGCACATCAGTAAATAAAGTGGGCCAATAGTATCCGGCTCTAAGGATCTTGTGAGCTATGGTTTTGGCTGCAAAGTGGCCACCACAAAATCCTGAATGGAACTCCTCCAGGAGTCTTCGAGATTCTTTTTCATCCACACACCTAAGTATGAGACCGTCTTGGTTTTTCCAACCCAATCCCTCTTGGGTGAGGCAGTACTTAGTGGCTTGCAATCTTAGTGATCTTCTCTTGTGGCCCATTAGATGATCGGGACATGTTAAGTTGAGGAGGTAGAATATAATGTCTGCATACCATTGCTGTTGTTAAAGATGTTGAGTTCCAGTTGAAATGGATGATGCTAGTGAACTGTTTTGACAGACCATACCTAAGGCTTGTTCATTTCCCTCTGTCATCATCTTGGCAAGTCCCTGCCCCTTGATTAATTTAGTGGGTTTGATCTCCAAGTCATATTCCTGGATCTTTGATACCCACTTTCCCCTTATACCAAGGCAATCTTGCTGAGACAAGATATCCTTCACTGCTGAATGAGGGACATAGCCAACCACTTTGGAGTAACCTATATAAGTTCTGAAGTGTTTCAAAGATTTGACAAGAGCATAAGCTTGTTTTTCCATAGTAGTGTACTTAAGTTCAGAATTCTGCAAGGATCTACTCATGAATGCAATGGGTTGTTCTTGACCCTCTTTGTTCTTCTGCAACAAAACTCCGACAATTGTGTCTTTTGATGCAAATGAGAAAATCTGGAAGTCTTTGGAGTAATCAGGACTTATCAAAACGGGGAGACCTAGAGATGCAGTCTTTTATGGATGCAAAAGCTTCTTTACCTTCTTTATCCCATTCAAACTTAGCATCTTTCTTTAGTAGCTTCTGCATAGGTTTCATCAATTTTGCTAAGTTTGGTATGAATCTCCTTATAAAGTTGATCTGACCATTGAAGGATTGTAGGGCTTTCTTGTTATGGGGTAAGGAAATTTTCTTTATAGCTTCTACTCTCTCTGGGTCGATTTTGACCCCATCTTTGGAAATGATGTGTCCAAGCAACTTACCCTTATCAACTCCAAGTGTTGACTTAGCTGGGTTCAATGATATGCCAAACTTTCTGCATCTCTCAAACACTTTTCTGAGATGAGATACATGGTCAGATCTTTCTTTTGAAAAAACAGTAAGGTCATCCTGGTAGATTTCTATTATTTTCCCAATTAACTCATTGAAAGCATAATCCATGGCTCTTTGGAATGTTGCACTTGCATTCAAAAGACCAAAAGGCATCCTTAAATATTCAAATGTTCCCCAAGGTGAGGTGAAGGTGGTTTTGTGTCGATCCTCCTGTTTTACTAGCACCTGGTTATATCCTGAGAAACCATCTAGCATGGACATTATACCAGATCCAGTTACTCTTTGCAGTAATGTTTCCATATCAGGTAGAGGGTAATTGTCCTTTATGCATGAAATATTTAAGTTTCGAAAATCGATGCATATCCTCAACTGTCCATTCTTTTTTCTTACCACAACCAAGTTTGAGCACCATGATGAATGTCTGGTAGGTGCAATGATGCCAGCTGCCAAGATTTTCTGAAGTTCTTTCTGGACCATGGAGGCCCACTTGGGATTTATTCTTCTAAGTTTTTGTCGAAAAGGTTTAGCTTCTGACCTTAGGGGGATAGTATGTTGGAATACGTCATCCCGATAGGGTTTTAACTCATCATATGTAAAAGCAAACACATCTCTGTACTCCTTTACTAACTCTATTAAATCTTTTCTTTCTTTATCAGAAGTACCTTTTCCAATTTTTATATTTCTTGGTTCTTCATCAGTACCAATGTTTATTTCTATGTAATCATCCAACTTTATTGCTTCTTTCTTTTTATATCTGTCCTGTCTATCAAAAGTGTGCTCCCATTCAATAACCTTCATGGGAATAGGGTTTCTTGGCTGATCCTCTTGTTCAACATGAGAACTTTGCTCATCCTGATAGTTGATCTGATAGTCGGCAAATTCATGCATATTGTTAATAAACCTTTTGATCTGATTGTCATCTTGAAAAACTTGCAAATGATCAAGGTTATCAGGGATTGAAGGCTTGAAATTTATTTCAAATTTTCCATCTCCTTTTACCAATTCCTCTGTGAACTCTAATGTCGAAGCTGCAACTGCAAGTTTATCTGCCTCACTATTTTCTACGTGGGGAACCGCTATAAGGTCTAATGCACTGAAATACCCCATGATGGCCCAAACTGTATTTCGATACTTTTTAAGCCTTTCACTTTTACATGCAAAAGTTTTCTTAACTTGGGAAATAATTAGATCTATATCACCTTTGATACTTAACATTCTGATACCCATATCTTTAGCAATCTCAAGTCCTAAGACTAGTGCTTCATACTCCGCCACATTATTGGAAGCATCAAATTCAAGTCTGTAAGCAAAATTGAATTTCTTGTTTGAAGGTGAAGTTAAGACTATACCGGCTCCTTTTCCAGTTTTGGAAAAGGCTCCATCAAAACTCATTCTCCATAGCTCATCATACTCGTCATCATTAGCCTTTTCTCTGATGGGTATAAGATAATTGGCATAGATAACATGGTTTCCCAGGTTATCTGTCTCACAAATATACTCATTATCTGGCTCATCAGGATCTTCCACATGGTACTTTCTTTCCTTTTCTCTATATAACTTGACATGTGCATCTTCAGAAGCAGGAATCATGGCATAAGTCCAGTCCATTTGAATAGATCCTCCCAAATATGCAGCCCATTTTCTCGACAACAACATTCCCCATCTGTCAAGAACATCGATGACTACTATGTCCATGGTTACACCTATGTCAGGGTATGCTGCTAGTTTGACTGGAAAATTTAGAATTATACCCACAACATCGATCTCTCTTAAGTCCATGGCGCATACGTTCTGGTAAGGCCTTGAGATAGTTAAGCCCATTTGTTCCATGACTTTTCTAGTCATGATGTTTGATGATGCACCTGAATCAAGCATGCAATTGTGCAACAATTTGTTCTTTGCGATCAAAGAAATGTAGAAGGCAGGATGATCTTCTTTATTAGGATCCCTACTATGCAAGATAATGGGGACATCTTCATTGAAGTTACTCAGCTTCTTGGAAAAAAATTCTTTAGGTTTATCCTTCTCATTTTCTTTTGAGTTGACCAGTTTCTCTTTAGGCTTCTCAAGAGTTGTTTCCTCAGATTTTTCAACTATATTTTCCTTAGGTTCTGCTAAGGTTTTCATAAATATATCTCTTTGACTTGGAATTTTGAGGATCTCAATTACAGGGACAGAAATCTTAGCACTTGACAACCAATTACCCAAATCAATGTTTAGATCCAGAGGGGGAGGAGTTTTTACCTTTGGCATATGTTGACTTGACTTGGTTGGGATCATGCTTTTCTTCTTCTGATAAACCACCCCTTTGTACCTTTCCATAATCTGCTCAGGTGAAGGCTTTTCACCAAAAATCTTAGTAGCATTATCCTTTTCCTGACTGTAGTCCTTGGCTTGCTTCCATTTTTCTTTTGAAATATGATGAACTTGCCCTACATTGTTTATATAGTCATGACATCTAGAATGCCCTACAAAGTAATTCATTTCAATTTGTTCTTGTTCCATAATGTAGCAGAATTTTGGACAAGTAGATTCTTCATGAAGTTCATCACAAGGCCGACAATAGGGAGGAACCTCATCATTCACCATGTTGTTTGTTTCAAGTTGATTTGGAGGTCTCTGCTCATAAGGAGGATACTTCTTTTTCCATTCCTGGTTTTGTCTAGGTTGGAAATTTTTATGATTTTGAGAAGCCTGTGCTTTTACCATGTTGTTTATCCTATTTTGCATAGCATTCATCTGGGAAGTACAATTTATCATCATTTGTTTCATCATGTCAGCTACTTCTTTCATTGATTCCTTGCCTTCATCTTTTCCTTCAGGTTCTACTGTTTTTCCTCTGGCATCCTGAGTTTTGGAAGATGAAGTGGTGCCTCTAACAAATCCTGGAATGTTAGACTTTCCTGCAGATTGCATGTTTCTGTCAATCTTCTCAGCTATTTCCATGGCTTTCTTCAGGTTGTCAGGTTCTTTGTCTCTAAGTTGGTACCTCATTTCTCCCTTGAATGCTTCTGTGTAATATATGAGAATTGAGGTATCTGATGGTTTAATATCAGCCGAGCATCTGCCCACCATATCTCTGAATTTTTTATTGAACTCTTCTATGGTTTTGTTTTCCTTCTTTTTAGTGTTTGTTAAGGCAGCCAAAAGGTGTCTTTTCTCCTTTTTATCCCCCAATCTTTTATTGAAAGTGGTTTCAAATTCCTGGAAGGTCTTGATACCATCGTCATCCAGGGAGGTGAACCATTCAAAGGCATTAGCTTCAAGAGATAAGGCAAACAACCTCATCTTTACATCTTCATGGTTGACGTTGTGACACCATTTATTGTAGCACTGCGAAAAAGCCCACAAATGAGACTTAGCAGTTATAGCATCGTTTCCATAAAAAGATGGAACCTTCTCAATGGCTTTATCTGGGATGTTATGAGGCTGCCCAATTACGGTAGAATAATCCAGAGGTTTAAATAAAGTACCCATGGTACTGTGTGAATTATTTGATTGAGAAGTATCAACAAATAAAAGGTGAATATCTAAGATTGACTCAGATGAAAGATCGTCAAGGATCTTACGAGAAGCTAGCTTGCTTTTCCTCCTATGGTAAACCTTTTCAGGCTCAGGAATGAACTGAAGCAAGCCTTCAGAGTTTCTTCTTGTAGAACGCCTTGGTAAAATTAAAGGTAGTGGAGTCGCCAGATGACTTGAGTAAGTTGATTAAACTACAACATTCATCAAACAAAGCGAAAACAAGAATGAAAACTCAAAAGGTCGTATTCCGGGAATAGAAAGATTTATCCTTGGCAACGGCGCCAAAATGTTGCCGCCTAATTCGCACCTCGGGTAACATGGCAGAAATCTTCAAGCCACTGGGTGCGACCTTGGGGGCAAGCTCGAGCCAAGTGCTGTCACCTGATACTCAGCTCCTCCGTCTAGGCCAACTCCTAGCGAAGCCAAGGGGGGTGGACCCTAATGAAAAGTAAAATCTAAAGTTTTTACTATACGAGAGAAGTAGTTAATTATAGGAGTTTTAATATGGAATGGATGAATTTAAGAAATTACCAATTACTGCCAACACAATTTAACCT
Organism: Pseudotsuga menziesii; assembly: GCA_001517045.1. Lineage (NCBI taxonomy): Eukaryota > Viridiplantae > Streptophyta > Pinopsida > Pinales > Pinaceae > Pseudotsuga > Pseudotsuga menziesii. The sequence continues at coordinate 304,328 of LPNX011133099.1, forward strand.
TAGCAACACCTTAATTCAAATTAGATACACCATTCAATGACACATTGCGAGATTAACTTATGCAAAAAAGGAACAGAAAAGACCAGTGCCAAAATGAAAAAAGTGCTTGCAAAAGTGGTGGGTTGCTAGTGTAGTTTCAGTGAAAGTATTGCAGTGTCTCAGTTGGTAAATTTTAAATTATTAAATGAATTGATTAAGGAATGGCTAAATTGTGGGTTTGGCCCAACAAGTCAAGTCCCTTCGAACTGAGTGCTAAAGCAGTAATACCAAGTGTCCAACAGGGCGAGGATAGACCTGCTTAGAGTAGCCCCCTGACTCTGTAGTGATTACTCTTTGCAACCGCCCGAGTTCTCAAGAAAATTAATTGTGTGGATTTTCCTATTAGATCTAGTAACTCGTATCCCTTTCTGATACAGCCAACTGATCAGACAAGCTGCAGCGGTGTAGAGCATACGGGGAAGGAGTCTTGGTTTATTTTAATTAGAACAAGTTTTCTGATTTAGAAAAAAAGATAAAACCCTGCAGTATCTTTCCAAATTCAGTATTCGAGCAAGCCCTTATCCACGAACCTGTACTCGGGAAAGCGAGGGGTTTATTTTAACTTAGCAGTGCATAACAAAATTGCTTTTGTTTTTTAATTACTACACTGCTCAAATCTTTTCCCTTATGGTACTTCGGTATAGCGCAATGGGTAAGTATTCAGGTTACTTTTGCACAACTTAAACACAGCATGAAATGATAAAAAAAAGGACAACTAGACATAGAAGCAGACTAGAAATAGAAACTTTTAGACATCAGATCTACCTTTGATATGACTTTAGATGCTAGATCTAATGTAGAAACATTTGAAACAGAAAGAAAAATTTAAGAAATTTGTAGATCAAAATTCAAGGAACCCAAAGTAGAGCAAGAAATAAAGGACAGAAAAAGCTTCCTTGGTGAAATCAGAGGGACAGAGTTTATTTTCAAATTTTGCTGAAGGAAAGGTAGAGCACATTCGCTCATCAATACTCCAGCATTAGCTTCCTCACAAATGTAGAGTAAACTCTATCCAAACATCCATAGATCCCACACAGAAATTGCCTCCAAAGCCTTTTATTCACAATACTTCAAGAAAAATTTACAAGATTACAAGCAGAGGTTCCACCTTTGATGATGAACAAAAGAGAAGAGACCAGCTTATATAGGAAAAGGGAGACCCAGGGGGGCCTCATCAATACTGAAAATGAAGTCAGAGTGTAACTGGGCTTGGACTGAGTTGAACAGAGAAGGTGATTGACACCTCTCTCACCAAACTCCTCTAACGAATCATAAATTTCCAGCACATACCAACCAATGAATAAGACTGAAGATGACATCATTCACTACCCTCGCGTGAGTGTATGGCTCCTCCACGCGTGAGATAGTCTCACCAACCCAATATTCACTTGATCTTTCAAAGAGTGACGTGGAATTGCTATAACTCAAGTTCATCGTAGCCATGTTGTAAACCGCCACGTGAATCACTTCCTAATTTAAACCAATGCTAAGTGATGCTGATGCTAAAACATGAAGCCTCCAATCAAAAGGTGAGCCTGAGTGCCATATCACCCATAGTCACGAATCGTACGGATGGTGTAATTCGTGAGCCAAGACTTTAGGATAAACCACGCATGGAATGAATCATATAACATGACGTGTTATTAAGCGATGGGGCCACTCCACTAGCAAGCGTAAACCATACATTAATTTTTACCATTCGCTACCATAACCAAGGCTAGCGTGAGTCTCTCCTTACGTCATCTTTTAATATAATCTTTCACCACTTAATTTAAAATCAAAATTTGACTTTAAATGAATGGAGGTATGAATCGCTAGTCACATGGGACCCTTGCCATGTCACTCAAATCAAATTTTTTATTGATTTTGACCTTTTTTTTATTTTGACTTTAGTGCAAATTTGTCCAGATTTAGCATTAAAATGCTATTTTATGCACTTTTAGCCCAAATAATGCCTCACGGGGTGCTCCGGCTGTCAGACTGATGTAGAAAGTGGTCCCATGAGTAAAGTGGACGCTCCGGGTGTGAAAACGAGTGTCCCCACGTCAGAAACGGACTCTGAATCTGACTTTTATTACAATCTGAAGTTTTTTAATTAAACCATTAAAAAATGGCTTAAAAACGGAAAAAAAAAATATTTTTTTGCGAAAATTGACGAAACTCTAGGGGGACCTAGTACATGTCCATACAACTCAATTCGAATGCCTAGCATGGTGAAAAACACCGACACGAAGGCTCTAATAACCTCCCTAAGCCGCAACACCAAAATGACTACCCCAGCTTTGGAGGGTGTGAGTGAAAAACTCAGAAATTATTAGTCGTTTGTTCAACAACCAATAATAACCAAGGGAAAAAACACTCTAGGCTAGTCGGCTTGATGCTTAAGTCTGGGAAGCCAAGTCTTTTATAAAAAATTAAATGCTAGGACATTTTTTACAATTTCCCCAAGGGGGGTATGAGCATGCATTACAAAAAATAAAACGACCCTGGAGGCCTGAAAGGATCTCTGAACTCTGAATATGAACAAGTATCTTGTTCATCACTGGCGGCTCACTGAAAGTACTGACTAGGTGCAGCCTAGTCGGTAACAATATCATAGAGTATAAATGATCATACCTTTCATTAGCAGTGCATCAAAACTTTGGACTCCACACCTGGGGCATGTATGACTGCTGTAGAAGACCTTAACTAGGTCTGTGTATTAGGTGAGTAAAGCTTCAAACAATGTCACACCTTTGAACTAAATATGTGCTATGAAAACCACAATGTGAGTATTGTGGAAAATCCTCAAGCATTGACTTGTTAGCTCATCTGCATGTGCTCAAGGACTGCTCATATTCACAACTCCCTTTGATATTGTTAAGGTCTACTTAAGTCCTCAAAGTAGATATAGTCTTCTCACAATAAACTAGGTCTGTAACTTCTCTAATCAAAAGATGTTTCCCCAAACATTCAAGTCATCAGTCTTCTGCAAAAAGATAGCCTCAAGACTTGTTCACACTAATTTTTACTTAATGGAGAGTACCGGCATGAGAAGAACCTTATCAACACTCAGACTTTGTTTATACATTGGCCTGACCTTGGTCTTGAATGGTTGTTTATATGCTGGTCATTGTCAACCTCAGACTTGGACATGGATGAGAAGATCCCACAACATCAAATTCAAACGTTGTGCACCCTCTTGGAAGAAACCCTATGTCAAACCCCAAACTCAGTCATAATTCGGACTGTGTATACACCTCGGATTTGAGGACTGTATGTTGGTGTATGTGTTGGTAAAGAAACCCTAAAACAATATCTAACTCGGACTGTGTGTCAAACTTCATCAATAATTCTAGACTGGTGCACAATTGTCAACTTCCGGATGGATCGAAACCTCGACCTTTTTGCCGCAAGCAAGTCCAAAATAAATTGTTGTTAGCTGCCTCAGTCCACTACAAAATATTGCCTTAGCTGCTACTGCTGGTAGCTTTCACAAGCTCAAACAAACAACCCAAAAATTAGATCAAGACATCAAAAACTTTAACCAAGTTAGCTGCCTTAGTCCATCGAATTCCACCTTAGTCAGCGAGCTTTTTATCTTCATTGGATTACATTTGGAGTGTAAGAATGATTTGTTTTTATATCCTCCAACTATGGAAAAAATTCAAGCTATGATAAACCCTAAGCAATTCAAAAATTCGGACTGTCATAGACCACCCAAAGGAAAAATTCAGGACTGTTGCTATCTTTGGCTTGGAATTCTACTCTAAATCTCCTCAGTCCACCCAAGTTTTTCCTTACTCAACTAGTGAGCTCACTTCACATCATCATCTTCGTTGGCTTGTGTTTATATATAGTATATACACTTCATACGTTGTCCACCTCCTCAATTTAGGGCCGACTTCAAGGTCAACAAAGTATTTTCTATTATTTTTAATTTTTAATTTTTAATTTTAATTTTAATTTTAATTGGGGCCAACCTTCAACAAGTGAGTTTAATTAGTATTATCACACCATCATCACCGTGGGCTTCTTACAAGATTATCATATAACATTCAAACAAGATGTTTAATGCCCACAAGTCATCGTACCACCATTTGAAAGGGTTTTTAGGGTTTGTCCACAAGCCATCAAGGTCACCAAGGGTTGCATCAAGCCACAAGGGCTTCATCAAGAACCCCAATCAACATAAGACCATCTCCAATCAACACATCATCTTCAACATTCCTTCAAGACCATTAAACCTCCAAGTGTGTGGGTCCAAAGGCTTTTTCAAAGTCTTCTTCACCATGCAAGAGGCTTTTTCATCATACCAAGGGCAAAGGGACATGTTCATGGGTTCCACATGTCAAAAGACCATCTCCAATCAACACATCATCTTCAACATTCCTTCAAGACCATTAAACCTCCAAGTGTGTGGGTCCAAAGGCTTTTTCAAAGTCTTCTTCACCATGCAAGGATCATAGAAAAGGGTTCCATGACCCCAACAAAAACATGAATGACCACATAATGGGTCATTGATGTTTCTTCAACCCATCCAGGGCTTCTCCATCATCTACAAGGGCTTCAGCACCATCTTGAGGGTCTTCAGCAACATCACCAGGGTCTTCAACATTGTCAACAAGGTGGTGGCTCCAAGATCCAACCTTGTGGGTACAAGGACCTTGTCAACTGGATACAAGGTGCTTTAAGACACAACCCATCTCTATAAGGGCTCCAAGGCATTGGATGTAAGGATACTAGGATCATCCATACCTATGCATTGCAAGAGGGACTTGGTGGCATCGATGACTACCTATGGGGCCATTGCAAGTCCCATGTTGGCATCATAGGCAATTCAATCAACAATCTCCCCCTTTTTCATTGATGACAACAACTCATGCTCCCCCTGCGAGCATGCTCCCCTTTCATCTCTCCCCCTTTGGCATCAATGGCAAAGGGTGTCCACATATCTTGCATCTGAAAACACTGATCACTGCTCCCCTTGTCAATATCCACGATCCTAGGACATGTCTGTATGCTTGGAGTAGCCATCCTTTCTCCTTTCAGTTCATCCTCCAACCTTATGAACTCAACGTGTGCTAAGTTCTTTAAGAGACCTTGAGCTTGACTTGCCATATGGCAGCTATCCTCCTTACACTAATCAACCTCTCCTATATGTAGCTGCTTGGTCTTCTTCATCCGCACTTGCTTCTTGGCATTTGTCCTTTCAGCATTTGTTCCTTCATCTTTATTGGCTTTCCTTGTTGAGCTGTATGAGAAACTTCTCATGGATTCTTTCCATGTACTCCAGCAGTCTTGAGCTTTGTGCCCAAAGCCACTGCAACTATAACACCTCATAGTATGACAATATGCAATAATGTGACCAACATGGTTTCATGTCCAGCACCTAATTGAGTTGTTGGAGCTTCCAACACTTCTTTAATCAGCTTCATTCTTCCATACCTGAGAGTATCCTTGACTGTAGGCCTTTGTCTTCTGATCTTCAAATCTTCCTGCATTGGTTTTCTTCCAAGGTTCACTGGTTCTTCTCGCTGATGTGTATGAAGGACTCCTCATTGGTTGACTTCTTTGACTTGCACATTCTTGGGCTTTGTCACCAAACCCAGTGCAAGTGTAGCATCTCAATGTGTAACAAGTAGCAATAATATGTCCAGCTTGGTTACATGTCCAGCATTTAACTTTGTCATTGGGGCTTCTAGCACTTCCAATACCACTAGTGCTTCTTCTTCCATCGAATCTACAATCCATAGCCTTATGACCAAAGTTAGAACAAAAAAAACAATAGCCATTAAATCCATTTTCATACCTGGGACTTTGGTTCCATCTTGGAGTTGTTTCTTTTCTGAGCTTGCTTTAAGGAATAGGCCTAACTTCTTGATGCATTCTTGAACTTCCAATGTCTTTGTTGTCATGTGCAGGTGCATGCGGAGCAGCTTTGGACGTTGATGGACCTACTTCTGGAGTCTTGGGAAACCAAGTGCCATCTTCAAATTTTTCTCCTTTCTTCTTGTAACCAAAGCCAGACTTGTCAAATGGAGATCTTTGGCAATCCAAGATTTTATCTAGGACAACTGAACTGTCCTTTAACTTGACAAAGGCATCAATCTTTTCACCTTTCTTCCTGAGACCAACTACCTCCATTTCCAGCTTCTGGATTGTCTATTCCTTTTCTTCTAACAGATTCTTCAAGATTTCTTCTATCTCTTTGGCTTCCTCCAGCTGAGTCTTCAAATCATGATTAGCCTTTCTAGTTTCTTCAAGCTCTTCTGAGTCTTCACCAGGCTCTTCTTGTTCTTCCTTTTGACTGATCAATTTAGTCTTTAGTCATTCAACTTCAACATCTTTGTCTTCCAACTGATCCCGCAACTCTTTATCCTTTGTGTTTGAGCTTCACAAACAATACTCTCATTGTCATGGTCTTCTGCTGATATTCATTCAAAGAATCCAAGATTCTCTTTTTGAACCTTGTGAATTCACTAGAATTCACTATGGTTCAGATTTACTGTGTTCAAGACCCAATTTGCTTTGAGACCAATATTTATCAAAGTGAGATGTATCTCTTGTGTAGCCTTTGATAGATCTTCATCATCTTCTGCAAGAACCTTCTCAATTTCATCACACAAGCTATCATTACAATCAAAAGAATCCATACCTTTACTAGAGGCCACTTCTTGCTTTTCTTCTTCTTGATTGACCTCGTCCAGAGGCTTGGCTTCTGATTCATGATCCGTCTTTTCAGTGCCTAGTCTTCCCTTCTGATACTCGCTTTTCAACTTGAACCATAGGTCTTTAGCTGAAGTGTACTCCCCACTTTCTTTCACTGAGCTAGGAAGTCCATCCATGAGGAACTTCAAGGTTGTAGCATTGTCCTTCTGTGCTTCTTTCTGTGCAGTTGCCTTGCCCTTCTTATTTGATGGAGTGGGTGGATTGATCACAATCTCCCAAACACCAAAATTCTTCAGATAAGTAATCATCTTGCTCCTACAACTAAAATAATCTGTAACATCAAGTACATGCACATCATTGCTTGATGACTCTACTTTTTCCTCCATTGTGTATCTACGGATCTCCTTCAAGCTTGCAAGGCTTGTGATGAAGGTCGACTTTGATACCAATTGTTGGACATGTTATCACGAATCTCGTAGTTGCCCCGTAAGGTGATCCTATTCAGGACGACAGAGAAAAGGCAACTAAAGTCGTGACCTACGATATCCAAGACCTCTGAAAAAACTCAGATGTCATGCCAATTAAGGATATCAACACTTTGGACTCGGTGAAAATACTAAGCTCAAGGGGCGTCCCTATGACCAAGATAGCCCTAAAATAAGGAAAATGAGTAGATGACCCAGGGAAACTTGGTGGAATCTCTTAGTGGGATAGTTAATTAGATTTTAAAACAATTACTAAGAGATTTCAAGCATCCAAGTGAAAAGCCCCAAATTTACCCTAGGGTTTTAAGCAGAAAAATCAGATCTAGGGCAAAACGATGAAATTAAACGAAATTGGATACTCAAATTGAATGTTGGATGTATGATTAAGCAAATGAAAGCGAAACCAAAAATACTCAGTTCACGGTTTCTGAAATACGTACTCCTCCCAAGGAGGGAATCTTCCCCTAAGAAGCAAACCAGTGCTTAAGGTGGGCAAATGGAATTCGATGATCATGAAAATTTAAACTAAGGGCTTTTAATTTATTTCCAAGGTGGGTTTTAAGTTTTAAAGCCAGTCGCTAACCAGATCCTATAGATCTAAAAATCGAGGGTTTTAAAATGAGAGTTTCGCCAAAGAATTTTAGAATTAATGGAATAGAAATTTAAAACAAGAGATTATGAGTAGATCTTACCCGGAAAATCTTGTAGATGCCTTGCAAATGATGATTTATCTTGTCTCGATCAATTTGAAGCAATTTTGATGAAGTACCAAGTTGAAACAATTTGCCCAAGTGAGGTAGCGCGCCCCTCTTCCCTGCATAGTCAAACTACTGAAAGTGAGATTTGCTACGCATGAAAAAGACACTGGAAATGCAAGAAAATCAGAGTACATATCAAAGATCAAAGATACTATTGAAAAACCCCTTGATTATGAAAACGATTTCAAGAGAAATGAGTTGGGAGATCCACAAAAACGCCCCAAGAGAAAACACCCTCCTGCATGCAAACACTATCTTCCAAAAATTATTTGATACGCCGAAAAAATATTTCAAATGCTAAGAAAGATAAAATTTCCAATCATAGACAAGAACATCCCACAAAGAAAATCCAAGAATTTTTGCAAAAATCTCTTTATTCAAATATCCAAAGCCAAGAGTGCAAAATTTCCCGATGGGATACAATGAGGGGGGTCTCTCCTTTATATAGATTTTGAGAGATGCAAACCATAACTTACTTTTTCATCCAACAGTTGAGATTATAACATCATCAACGATGGAGATTACTTTTACATGGATCAATACATGGATCAAGATGACTAAGTCAAGAGGGGGGCGAATTACCTCATAAAGCCCATTTTTATAGCATGATAAATCATTATTTTTTCAAGTTTGACACTTAAGGGACATGGGGGGGTCATTAGGGGGTCCCCCCATACATATTTCAAAAGATACAACTTGATTTATACACTTTTATTTTGGCCATTTTGTCCAATTTCGCCCTATGGGAAACGTTCTCCCTATGAGAGCCGAAAAAATAATCTGGAACATCAAACTGGATGAAACTGGTGTAGATATGTCCGAAGAGCCATGATAAATCATCTAGAAACATTCCCTTGCCATTTACTTGACCACACAAGCCAAATCGATTTCCTCAGTGATTTTCCTAGTTCATAATGGTACATCCTCTGAAAATAATAAAAATCATCATAACTTAATTCAAGCTGAGAACTAGGGCAAACTGACTGCACTGGATGATCTAGAGATATAGAAGAATGGTATAAGTGACTACTCATACCCCCTGGAACACTGCAATGCTCTAGGAGAACCAAACACACTGCCATCTGAAATAAAATTTGATCATTTGGCCAATTATAAAGTAATAATAATCACTTTTCAGGAGAACCAAGGCAAAACTCTCAAAACTGAAACCAAGGTATTGGTCCTGGGCATGTCTGGAACAAATATAGACCATGTTGTTTATTGAGGCATTGCCTTGGGAACCATGCTTGACTTGGTCAACTGGGTTGACCAGGTCAAAGTACCCAAACTGAAGGTGAGATACTGCACCAATATGATCCTGTAAGCATCCAAGATAAGAAATGCTCCAATGGTGTATATCAAAACCAAACTTAAATCAATGTTATTCATAATCATGGCGACAACAATAACAATAATAATAATAGAAGATATACCTGTGCTTCTAAAGAATCTTGAAACTTCCTAGAAGTCTGCTTGTTCATGCCATACTTACAAAGTGTAAACAATGTGCTATTGCTGGGTGAGGATGGAAAACAAAGGCTAAGACAAAGGGTAATGACTTTTGACCGATTTTGACTCTGTGATCTCTCTGAATGATGACAAATACACACAACCACAATGACATATGCATGACAGATAAACAATAGAGAATGGTGGTGTCTCACAAGTGGATGAGTTGATCTGAAAAGGGTCCATTCAACTTTAACATGTCTACGATTCACATCCAAGTTAAGAATCAAGCTCCGTGAGGATCTTTTCTAGGACCCTTGCGTTGAGTACACAAGAAACTGTAGTGAAAAGATCCTAGGGGACACTTAGAATTAGTTGTCCCTTACTCCATCTCACATCAAAACCCATGGGTTCCGTGAGGAATTAATCATTACATTCTGGATAAGATGGCCAGCAGTCTTTAGATTTTGCATTTGTTTATCCACTACTTTATTTAGGCCTTTCATAGATTCATTTCATAGCCTTCTTTGAGTTGTGTCTAAAGACACAGTTTGCAACTTTATTTATGGGCTTGCATTTCATAATATATAGCATATGACACATAATGCATGTAATGATGGTAGACATATTGCTTCAAGTTTTAGCTAACAACTCTTCGGCAACTAGGAGGAATATCCACAGTCAAGACCAAACATCAGGGGCAGCCGACCAGAGAGGTCAAGGCTTCAAAACCGAACTCGCCTAAGCTCAGAAACCAACACCAATGGGTTCTCCAGGCCCAGAAGGATCAAGGCGTCGGCAAGATTTGTTGCACAACTCTGAGCCGAGACACAGAACAACATGGGATCCATCATTCATGGAGGTCAAAGTGGGGAAATGATCTTCAATCTCACAGGTTTTAAACAGTCTAAGTCATGGGATAAAATCAATGGATGATACCGAATGGATGGGGACAAGTGATACATTGAACCAACCTAGCACTAAGGATTACTGTTTGTATGAGCATGGCATGAGCAACAGTCTTCACATTAAGTTCCTTGATTAGTCATAACACAAGTTCAAGCATTAGAACATATAAGCATAGGTAACTATAATCATCCTAACATGACAAGCATAGGTGTTTGACATACAACATAGAGCAAAATCAAACCAAAGAGGCATATACCCGATCTCACCATATATACCTATCTCCAACTGATAAGGCCCCTCTGCAACTGTGTGTATCGCATCTGATATGCTAATCTGCTGAAATGAACTAGGTCATCACTGAAATCATCTCAATGGACAATGATATCTCAGTCCTCGCAAGGAAATACTCTGTATATGCTGCTGAACAAAGGCTCTAAATGGCTCATGCTACAAAAATGATCCATGTTGTATCCCTAATTCCCCGTCAATAAGATTGGCTCAGAGGAAAAGAGAAAATCTAAATGTTGCATCATGGTAGCCCAGCTACAATATATGTGATAACAGGACACAATGGCCACACTGAGAGGGGGGTTGAATCATTGTGTGAGCAATTTTGAACCTTTTCACGTTCAATCAATCAAAGTTTATCAAGAATTATATTACCAATCACATTATCATATTTATCAGCTAAATCATAAGCACCATAAACACATCATAAAGAGACACAAGAATATTTCTAAGGTAATCTTTATTTATTTGCGATGGAAGACTTCAATCTTCGCGATTACAATCAACACCGACTGATGAAAAGAGCACCAACTCTTGTAACAGGACCCAGCTTGGTTTTCTTAACTCCAACTAAGAAAGGGGTTGAGGAGTCCATTCCTCAAGTACAGGACTCAGCTTACATCAAGCTCTGCTCATGTATCTCTGCACATCAATCTCTGTTGATCAACCTTTGCTCATCACTCTTAGCTTGTCAATCTGCTCATCAACAATGTTGGTCAATCACGCTTTTCTTGCTCAATCTGCTCATCAATACTGTTGTCATCATCTTCTCTACTGCTCAAGGATCATGCCAATCCAACTGCCTAACATCACCAAGACCTACCTAAGATCTGCTCAATTGCCAATCATCAACAATCTGCTCTTATGCTGCTCATGCCAACTTATCAGTGGTATCTTCAAGCATCATCATCATAGTGCATAGGAATGCATCATCATCATAGTCTATAAGTATGCAATATCATCATCATAGGACATGTATCAAGTATGCATCATCACCATAGGATTTTCATCATCATTATATCATTAGCATAGTGGTGTCATTCAGCATGCATCATATCATAGAGTTTACCTTAGCAAGTAGTGCATGTCAAGTTCTCATACCTTGACAGTGTATGTATGCTTTGTGTATAACTGTTTTAACTGTGTGTAACTGTTGGGTCTACTTGTGAAGGAAATCAACCTTTGTCAAGATCGAGACTAAGTATCATCACTTCAGACTGTCACCTTCCTTATCTTACATTGTAGGCTGTGAAGGAATCAAAACTTGGACTGCTCATCACTCCACAAACTCAGGCTCTTTATATGTTGTGAAAGGAACCCAACCACATCCAAAACTTTGACTATGTATACTTTTATCATCATCTTCATTTTCCTTTTAACACATCATAGTGACTAGGGTTGCATGCATCATTATCATAGTGTGTATCATATCATAGAGTATAAATGATTGTACCCTTCATTAGTAGTGCATCAAACTTTGGACTCCACACCTGGGGCATGTATGACTGCTGTAGAAGACCTTAACTTGGTCTATGTATTGGCTGAGTAAAGATTCAAACAATGTCACACCTTTGAACTGAATATGTCGTAAAAATCACAATGTGAGTACTGTGGAAAACCCTCAAGCATTGACTTGTTAGCTCATCCGCATTTAATCAAGGACTGCTCATATTCACAAGTCCCTCTGACATTGTTAAGGTCTGCTTAAGTCCTCAAAGTAAAGATAGTCTTCTCACAATAAACTAGGTCTGTAACTTCTCTGATCAAAAGATGTTTCCCCAAACATTCAAGTCATCAGTCTTCTGCAGAAAGAGCTGCCTCAAGACTTGTTCACATTCATTTTTACTCAATGGAGTGTACCAGCATGAGAAGAACCTTATCATCCCTCAGACTTTGTTTATACATTTGCCTGACCTCGGTCTTGAAGGGTTGTGTATATGCTGGTCAGTGTCAACCTCAGACTTGGACATGGCTGAGAAGATCCCACAACATCAAATTCAAACGTTGTGCATCATCTTGGAAGAAACCTTATGTCAAACCCCAAACTCAATCATAATTCGGATTGTGTTTACACCTCGAATCTGGGGACTGTAAGTTGGTGTATGTGTTGGTGTCACGTCCCCATGCCTCCGGCCGGCAAAGAGCATGCGACTACAAGCTTAAACCACCCGGGCTAAGAGCCCCATGAACATGTACAGGCATAAAAATTGCTAAAACAGAATGCTTAAACATACACACATGAACATTTATCAT
>LPNX011133099.1:317570-362853 GCA_001517045.1 Pseudotsuga menziesii
TTTCTATGTGGTTTCCAGCCACCAGGTTTATCAAGCAAATCTAAGCCAACATCCCTGCTCCTCCCACAGTCCGAAGACCAACCATTGCACTCAGGCAATTAATCTAGTTGTCATAGCTTAAACAGGGAAAACAAATTCAACAGTCTGCAACAGCCTCAAGGCATATAAACAACACGGTTCATAGCGTGGGGAAAACAACAGTCCTAAAGCTTATCAGTGAGCAGAACTCATAGCAGGGAAAAACGTCCCAAATAGTCTGTGCGTGCGATCAATAGTCTGTGAGACAGCCAAAAACGGGAATGGCCCTTCACAACCAGTCGTGGAAAAAAAAGCATGGCTCTCAGCTCACTGCATCAGCTGGAAAACCAGGAAAAATCCTGTGCGTGAGGAACAATCCGAACCTGTGAGGAATGAACAACAATGGAAGTCCTACGTGAGGAAAAGCAGCTCCATTTTTGTCCGTGGGTGAACAGACAACAAGGAGGACGCGAAATTTCAGTGCGTAGGTGTTCAGCAACTCGGGGAGAGAAGAAGAAAATCCGCCTGTGTGTGTGATAGTCGTTTTTCCTTTCCATTCAGAAGTCAACTATGGGTGGAGTGTGCGTGGAGGCATGGACTGACAGTCCTGCCACCCCACTCCCAAAACAATTAACTGCCATAACTTCCCTCAGCTACCAGCAGAAATGATTAATTGAAAGTGGTTGGAAATAAGACAAGGGAAGAAGACACATGGGTTTTCTCTCATTGGCCAAGGTTTGATAAATTCCTCCACATCCTTATCCTTGGGAAAATCATGCCCCCTTCGATTTAGTTGCCGTGACCGTAGCTGGTTGTGTTCATTTAATTAATTATAGGTGCATATTTACATGATGGCAAATTTAATATATGCCACATGCCCCGATATACCATCGGTGACAAATTCAAATCCAAAACATCGCATAACCGATCAATGGTGGGGCCTTGGCCTTTAACTCCACACCATGATCATTTACAATATACACATCATATACATCTAATGCAACGAGGTCAAAACCAGGACGTGACAGTTGGTAAAGAATCTCCAAAACAATATCCAACTCGGACTGTGTCAAACTTTATTAATAATTCTGGACTGGTGCACAATTGTCAACTTTCGGATGGATAGAAACCTCGACCTTTTTGCCCCAAGCAAGTCCAACATAGACTATTGTTAGTTGCCTCAGTCCACTACAAAATATTGCCTTAGCTGCTGTTGGTGGTCGCTTTCGCAAACTCACACAAAGAGCCTGAAAATTAGATCAAGACATCATCAAAAACTTTAACCAAGTTAGTCTCCTCAATCCACCGAATTACACCTCAGTCAGCATGCTTTTTATCTTCACTGGATTACATTTGCAGTGTGATAATGATTTGCTTTTATATCCTCCTACTGTAGTAAAAATTCAAGCTATGATAAACCCCAAGCAAGTCAAAAATTTGGACTGTCAAAGGCCACCCAAAGGAAAAATTCGGGATTGTTGCTATCTTTGGCTTGGACTGCTCCTCAGAGTTTCCTCAGTCCACCTGAATTTTTCCTCAGTCAACTAGCAAGCTCACTTTACATCATCATCTTCATTGGCTTTTGTTTATATATACACTTCATACGTTGTCCACCTCCTCAATTTAGGGCCGACTTCAAGGTCAACAAAGTATTTTTTATTATTTTGTATTTTTAATTTTAATTTTAATTGGGGCCAACCTTCAACAAGTGAGTTTAATTAGTATTATCACATCATCATCACCGTGGACTTCTTACAAGATTATCATATAACATTCAAACAAGATGTTTAAATTCCATAAGTCAGTGTACAACCATTTGAAAGGGTTTTTAGGGTTTGTCCACAAGCCATCAAGGTCACCAAGGGTTGCATCAAGCCACAAGGGCTTCATCAAGAACCCCAATCAACATAAGACTGTCTCCAATCAACATATCATCTTCAACATTCCTTCAAGACCATTAAACCACCAAGTGTGTGGATCCAAAGGCTTTTTCAAAGTCTTCTTCACCATGTGTTATCACATATATTATATATACTAGTCGAGCTACCATATTCTATTTTTCAGATACAGTACATTTTTCAGCCACATCTCTTACATATGAACTAAGTAACAGGACACTTCCAAATAGGGTCCGTGTCCCGTATTCCACATGTTGGACACGACACTTGCCCTAATACGTGTCTGACACCAAAATTTTCGTGTCCCGAAAACTGGACACTTTCCAGCACGTGTCGGACACTTGCCAAAAACGTGTCCTGATTTCTAGACATGTGTCCTCTCAAAAAGGGTATAGAGGAGGAAGATAGAGGAAAGAGCTACGATAGAAATGCTAATTTTGACATGGAGCAGCAGGAGGACGATTGACAGTGGCTAGTACCATTGATGAGCTATGATATTTTTCCATGTGGCTATTTAGTCTTTAGAATTTTCATTTTGTATCTAGTAGTACTGTAGATAATAGACTTAGTACTAAGTAGTATCTACTCTATTTAATATTTGTCGATGGCATTCTCTCGATATCTATCTATACATTTTGATTTTTGTGGTTTAATTAGAAATATCAAATATGCAGTTCATGGTTCAAAGTTCATGATTCATTGATAATTTTATTATTGATTCATCATTGTCATATTTCAATTGAATGATATTATGATTGATGTACATTGTAGATACTTATAGTTTTTTTTAAATGTAGATTTTTATGTATTTTTTTTAATATATATATATTTTCCTTGGAAAAAAACGTAATTTTATTTCAGCAAAAAGCGAACAAAATTACATTCTGTAGATGCAAATGCATTATGTGCAAAACAGCTACGTGTCAAAGCACATAGTAAAAAAAATAGACCAAAACGTGTCGAACACTATTTATATATAACATAGTGCAAAACAACTATATTTTAATATATATATATATATATATATAATTTTTTAATATATATATAAAACGTGTCCCCCGTGTCCTATTTCCGGGGTCATCGTGTCTCGTGTTGAATACTCGTATTTTCATGTCCTCCGTGTCTCGTGTCCTCGTGTCATGTGACTTAGCATATGAGATGTTGAGATGAGCAATTTTGATGGATCATTGTTTTATTTGTGGACTATTGTGCTCTCCCATGTCAGGACTGAGTCTCAGGACACTCAGATTTGGGGACCGATGTAGCCATTTAGTCATTACAGAGCAATTATTGATGCCCAGTTTTATATCAGCACTTTCTCATTGGGTAGATGATGGCTTAGATGGATTCTATGCATGATTATGACTCAACATTTATTAGATTGTGTTATGGTTATCATTGCTCTTATACTCATTTTTGTCACATATACTAACATTTAGTGTCATGGTCTGGTGGTCATAAATATATGGACTTGGATGTATTTGTATTATGTATTGATGTCCCTACTTAGACTTGGAAGTTCCTGATCTATACTCATTGGTTTTACCCTCCTTAGGGAGAATAGAGGTAGTCATTCCCACCATTGCTTCGGCTTGCTAATGTTGGCTTCATCGTTCAATGTCTCCACCCATTCATTACCTTCCAGTTTTGTTTTGAACCCAACTTACTTCTTGACTTGTGGCATGGAGAACCTTTCCCCACTAGAACCATTGTTGGATAAACCTCCCTGTTTATATTGTGTCTTCGCTCTGAGTTGGTGACAGAACTTGCCTTTGGTGAGTTGGATTGTATGCCTAAATAATTCTGGTCGGTTGTCCCGATGTTTAGCACTGTGTAGAACTCCCCCTGGTCGCTTGAGATGTTGTTGGCTAAAACTGAAAGCTCATGTACTACTTGTATTGGAAAATGTTATATATGCGCCCATGGAAAATGAAAAACGCTAAACTGTGTCTCTTAACATATGTGAAAAAGGGCAAGAGCAATGAAACGTTAAAATACCCCTTGAAGGGTATAAAAAAAAGGTCCAAAAAAGCAATGGTTAAATATATTGTATATCCAAATATCGCTGACCTTAAAAAGTTGAATATGTTCCGGATGAAAGCTGCGATTAGCTGTGCTTTTAAGCACTGGTGAAGGCCCAAAGGGTCATATAGGCCAAAAAGGCCATGGAAATAAAATTGATGGTCCTAATGAAACTGGATCAAACTTGATGTAGACATGATGCCTACGTTGAATAAGCACTCTCTGAACAACTCAACCATTTGTGAGGCACTGCCATTCCCTGCGTTGTTGTTTGTCCAGCATTGGTTATAGTGAGTATTTCCCTGTCATGTCCAAAGTGTCATGATGTTAAGTAGGAAGTCATCCTTTGCCTTAGCCTTGTCAATTTCATCCTTCACCCTTCACTAGCAAATTGACTACAACTATGAAGTGAGTATAGTCCTAAAAGTCTGGTCTGAGTAATAATAACTCAAACCCTATATATGTATTTGGTTGATGTACCGCCAGTGAAATGACTGCTATTTGTTGTGAGTGTTGTTTAAATGATTTGTAGAGCATGTCTTAGCCTTATAACACTTGCAGCATATGGATGATAGTCCGAGTTATATTATTGGTATCTAGTCATTACAGATGATTATATTGTCTATTAGATATGGTTGATGCAAGTAGAGACCTGGAAAGGGTATGGGTATACAGCTTTGATGGATTTGGACTCTTTAAGTCTAATGAGATAGTTTATTTTCAGTTCCGGGAACTTGCAGAGATGGTCAGGCTCAGTTTACTCTTTTGATGCAGTTTTGCTTCATAGGATGATGTGTTTGAGCTAGGAGATGTTTTTTATTGGATCTCCTAGGGCATTGTAGGGGCATAGGGGGTGCAACCACTTGATTGTACCATAGTAACCCCATCCTAGAGAGCTTGGTGGGCTCAGTTGGACAACGCAAGCACCTTAGGAGGTTGTTTTGGCAGGTTCACTTTTCCCTAGGCAGATTAAAAAATGATTAAATGGCTATTGAAGAAATCGATTTGGGCTACTGAGGCAAGGAAATGACATGGGATGAATCATGATGATGAGAGTGATGTCCTCCGCACCTTCTCCAGCAGTTACAGGACCTGATTGGGACCACACCTATTTTTTGGACATTTTTATATTATTTTCTAGAGCTTTTGGGAGGCTCACGATTTCCTCAAGGAGGCACAAAGTCAAAGAATTAAAATATTATATTATTTTATTGTGCCATGGAGCACCCATAGGGAGTTAGTTAACACTCCATGGACCCACCATGTGCTTCATTTATTTCTTGTTCAGTGGGGTACCCTCTTTATGGGTAATTTAGTCCACTTTGGTACTTTATGGTTATATTGATCCATGTATTGTATGTTGAGCTAATCTCAACCATTGATTAGAATATTTTATCTTTTAATCTTAGCCACTCATTTTGAAAATGGTTAGGATTTTGGTTCTCTCATTTCTATTTAAAGGAGAGAGCTTCTCATTTGTAAAAGATCTTTGGCTCTTGGATCTGATTAATAGAAAGATTTTTTGTGGATATTTTCTGGATTTGCTTTGCATCTGATTTTCTTCGATGGTGATTGGAAAGTCTTTTGCTTCCTAGCATTCAAGAAATTGTTATGAGATCTATATTTTTTGGGGATCATTGTCTTGTCTACAGGAGAACGACTTTAACTTGGGCATTTTTGCAGGGGGGCCTCAACTCGCTTGAATTGTCTTCGTTTTTTATCAGGGAGTTTTCATTAGTGTTGTGGTGACCTATGATTTCTTCTTGCTATTTTTCTGTAGCATATAGCTTCTTTCTCATGTCACAGCAAATCTAATATGGTTGACGTTTGTTGTGCAGGAGAGAGGGCGCATTGACTTCCTCGGGCAAACACTGGACATAGAGCTCACTTCAATCTTCTCAAATTCATCGAGATGGAAGGGATAATGATCATCAAGGCATCTACAAGCATTTCCAGGTAAGATCTAACAGGTAAGTCTTTTCTCTTCAGATCTCAATCCATTGTACCTACTTTTCTTCAATTTTTCTGAAAAAACTCCTAAATAATAAAAATCCAAAAAATATTTAATCGGGGAACCGCTTGATCTTTGACAAAACCATTTCTAAGTTTTGTAGATCGGGCATCCCCCTCACTGAATCATGCTCAACGCTGCCCTAATTGTGACTGGTTTGCCCTAGATCTGACTTTCTGATTGCTCAGACCCCAGCGCCCCACTGAAAATTTGAGTTTTTCCAGAGTTGACTTTTCCGGAAAATAATTACATGGATTTATAGATCAAGTCTTCCTCATTCCAGAACACCCCCAAATTTGGTTAGAGTAGGGTAGGTAGGACCTGAATAAGCCTTTCTCGGCAGTAGTATAGAATCTTGCATCTTTGCCTGAAGCTCAACTTTGAACCTCTTAGTAAAGTTTTGATTTTTGTTATCCTGCACAATAAAAAAAATCAAACTTTTCTTGAAAAGTTATGGTTATAGATTAGATTTATTTTTTGCGTTTCAGTTTTATGCATCTTTATTTTCAGTATTTTATATATTATCCACATATCGTTCTAATGACCGGTCTGTGAGTTTGGTATAACTCCGGACATGCTGCAGGTAGTCACTGAAATTTTTGGTAACGATTGCAAAGTTGGATGGATTGATCGAAGATGCGAAAAGCAGAGTACGAAGACCAGAGATTCTGAGGTTCTCAAGCGCTCTTTTCAGCAGAGCACTTGTCCCAGCCAGAGCCAGATGTTATCACAAATATAGCAGTCGGGCTACCATATTCTATTTTTCATATACAATACATTTTCAGCCAAATCTCTTACATATGAAATGCTGAGATGTGCAGTTTTGACGGATCATTGTTTTATTTGTAGACTATTGTACTCTCCCATGTCAGGACTGAGTCTTAGGACACTCAGATTTGAGGACCGATGTAGCCATTTAGTCATTATAGAGCAGTTATTGATGCCCAGTTTTATATCAGCACTTTCTCATTGGAAAGATGATGGTTTAGATGGATTATATGCATGATTGTGACTCAACATTTATTATATTGTGTTATGGTTATCATTGCTCTTATACTCATTTTTGTCACATATACTAGCATTTAGTGTCATGATCTGGTGGTCATAAATATATGGCCTTGGATGTATTTGTATTATGTATTGATGTCCCTACTTAGACTTGAAAGTTCCTAATCTATACTCATTGGTTTTACCCTCCTTAGGGAGAATAGAGGTAGTCATTCCCACCATTGTTTTGGCTTGCTAGTGTTGGCTTCATCTTTCACTGTCTCCACCCATCCATTAACTTCCAGTTTTGTTTTGACGACTTACTACTTGACTTGTGGCATGGAGGACCTTTCCACGCAAGAACCATTGTTGGACAAACCTCCCTATTTATATTGTGTCTCGGCTCTGAGTTGGTGACAGAACTTGCCTTTGGTGAGTTGGATTGTATGCCTAAATCATTCTAGTCGATTGTCACGATGTTTGGCACTGTGCAGAACCCCCCCTGGTCGCTTGAGATGTTGTTGGCTAAAACTAAACTCTCATGTACTACTTGTATTGGAAAATGTTATATATGCGCCCATGGAAAATGAAAAATGCTAAACTGTGTTTCTTAACATATGTGAAAAAGGGCAAGAGCAATGAAATGCTAAAATACCCCTTGAAAGGTATAAGAAAAAGGTCCAAAAAAACAATGGTTAAATATATGCTATATCCAAATATTGTTGACCTTATAAAGTTGAATATGTCCCGGATGAAAGTTGCGATTAGCTGTGCTTTCAAGCACTGGTGAAGTCCCAAAGGATCATATAGGCCAAAAAAGCCATGGAAATAAAATTGATGGTCCTAATGAAACTGGATCAAACTTGATGTAGACATGATGCCTAAGTTGAATAAGCACTCTCTGAACAACTCAACCATTTGTGAGGCACTGCCATTCCCTGCGTTGTTGTTTGTCCAGCATTGGTTATAGTGAGTATTTCCCTGCCATATCCAAAGTGTCTTGATGTTAAGTAGGAAGTCATCCCTTGCCTTAGCCTTGTCAATTTCATCCTTCACCCTTCACTAGCAAATTGACTACAACTATGAAGTGAGTATAGTTCTGAAAGTCTGGTCTGAGTAATAATAAATCAAACCCTATATATGTATTTGGTTGATGTACCGCCAATGAAATGACTGCTAGTTGTTGTGATTGTTGCTTAAATGATTTGTAGAGAATGTCTTAGCCTTATAACACTTGCAGCATATGGATGATAGTCCGAGTTATATTATTGGTATTTGGTCATTACAGATGGTTATATTGTCTATTGGATATGGTTGATGCAGGTAGAGACCTGGAAAGGGTATGAGTATACACCTTAGATGGATTTGGACTCTTTGAGTCAAATGAGATAGTTTATTTTCAGTTTCGGGAAATTGCAGAGATGGTCAGGCTCAGTTTACTCTTTTGATGCAGTTTTGCTTCACAGGATGATGTGTCCGAGCAGGGAGATGTTTTTTATTGGATCTCCTAGGGCGTTGTAGGGGCATAGGCGGTGCAGCCACTTGATTGTACCATAGTAACCCCATCCAAGAGAGCTTGGTGGGCTCAGTTGGACAACGCAGGCACTCTAGGAGGTTCTTTTGGCAGGTTCACATTTCCCGAGGCAGATTGAAAAATTATTAAATGGCTATTGAAAAAATCGATTTGGGCTACTGAGGCAAGGAAATGACATGGGATGAGTCATGATGATGAGAGTTATGTCCTCCGCACATTTTCCAACAGTTGCAGCACCTGATTGGGCCCACGCTTATTTTTTGGGCATTTTTATATTATTTTCTGGAGCTTTTGGGAGGCTCATGATTTCCTCAAGGAGGCACAAAGTCAAAGAATTAAAATATTATATTATTTTATTGTGCCATGGGGCACCCATAGGGAGTTAATTAACACTCGATGGACCCACCATGTGCTTCTTTATTTCTTGTTCAGTCCGGTACCCTCTTTATGGGTAATTTAGTCCACTTTGGTACTTTATGGTTATATTGATCCATGTACTGTATGTTGAGCTCATCTCAACCATTGATTAGAATATTTTATCTTTTAATCTTAGCGACTCGTTTTGAAAGTGGTTAGGATTTTGATTCTCTCATTTCTATTTAAAGGAGAGAGCTTCTCATTTGTAAAGGGTCTTTGGCTCTTGGATTTGATTAATAGAAAGATTTTTTGTGGATATTTTCTAGATTTGCTTTGCATCTGATGTTCTTCGATGGTGATTGGAAATTCTTTTGCTTCCTAGCATTCAGGAAATTTTTATGAGATCTATATTTTTTGGGGATCATTGTCTTGTCTACAGGAGGACGACTTTTGCTTCGGCGGTTTTGCAGGGGGACCTTAACTCGCTTGGATTGTCTTCATTTTTTATCAGGGAGTTTTCATTAGTGTTGTGGTGACCTATGATTTCTTCTTGCTATTTTTCTGCAGCATATAGCTTCTTTCTCATGTCACAGCAAATCTGATATGGTTGACGTTTGTTGTGCAGGAGAGAGGGCACATTGACTTCCTCGGGCAAACACTAGACATAGAGCTCACTTCAATCTTCTCAAATTGATCGGGATGGCAGGGATCATCATCATCAAGGCATCTACAAGCATTTCCAAGTAAGATCTAACAAGTAAGTCTCTTCTCTTCAGATCTCAATCCATTGTACCTTCTTTTCTTCAATTTTTTTTGAAAAAACTCCTAAATAATAAAAATCCAAAAAATATTTAATCGGGGAACTGCTTGATCTTTGACCAAACCATTTCTGGGTTTTGTAGATCAGGCATCCCCCTCATTGAATCATGCTCAACGCTGCCCTAATTGTGACTGGTTTGCCCTAGATCTGACTTTCTGATTGCTCAAACCCCAACGCCCCACTGAAAATTTGACTTTTTCTAGAAAATAATTACATGGGTTTGTAGATTAGGTCTTCCTCATCCCGGAACAACCCCAACGCTGAGCTAGTTCCTGCCTGGTAGCCCTAGATCTGAAAATTTGACTTTCAGCCTTCTAACCTTCCTCATCAGATTTTGACTTTTCCAGATCTAATTTTTCCTGAAATTTTATGACTTGGGTTTGTAGATCGGGCCATCTTGATCTCATTTCCACTCCAACGCTGAGATGATAGTCTCCTGGTGGCTCTAGATCTACAAATTTGCCTCTCCAAACCCTATCGCTAGCCCTCCTTCTGTTGATTTCTCTGTAACCTGAATCTTTTGGGCCAAATCCTTTTCTGGGTCCATAGATCAGGGCATATCCCAGGTGGGTTCACTTAAACGCTGTGTTGATACTGACTCCATTACCCAAGGCTGAACAGGCACTGATCTCCAAGCATAGCGCTAACCCCTTGTTGACCACTTTCCCCTGAAATTTGACCGCTCCTTGATAACTCAGGTAACCTGGCATTTTCATATCTCTCACTAAGTCTATCTCTTTGGTAATAGACAATCCCAACTCTGTGCTTACTCACCCTGTCTCAGTTACGTTTCCCAAGATAGTGGTTATCCTCAGCAGTTGCTAGTACCTTAACCCTAGATCTAGTATTACCCCTACAGGTCACTTTGGATCAACCCTCGTATGACTGAAGCCCTCATCCAAAGCCCAACTCCACTTACTATTATCATCCATAGATCTAGAGTTTCTAATTACCTTACACCTTACGTACCTCAAACCATTATTGATCTGATCTGGTGTCTAGGTCTGATCTCTCCTGTCGAAAGTAGATCTGGGTCTCCCCCGTTGTCTTAAGGATAGTCATTAGGTTTTTATTTGTGGACTCACCCAGTCCATTACCCTGTGGATAATAATCAGATGGGTGGGATAGGATAATGCCATATTTAAAATAGAGATCATTTACTTTTTTGGAACCGAAAGCCTTGGCATTATCGGTTGTTATTTTTAGGGGAGTTCCGAATCTGGTGATGATTCTTTCCTCGATGAAATCTATAACAACCTTCTCAGTGGCATTTTTAGTGGGTATGGCCTCTACCCACTTGGTGAAATAATCGGTTGTCGTAAGGATCCAACAAAAACCATTGCTAGAGTTATCCTTAAATTTACCGATAAAATAAAGCCCCCATTGTTGAAAGGGGGCAAGGACCACAACAGGTTTAAGGGGAAGCGCAGCCAACTTCTGCTTCCCAGTGAAAAGCTGACACTCTTGGCAACACTTGACATGTTTATGAACATCCGCGAAAATAGTGGGCCAATAATATCCAGCACTCAAGATCTTGTGGGCAGTTGTATTTGCTGCATAATGGCCTCCACAAAATCCTGAGTGAAATTCCACCAAGATTTTCTTGGAATCTTGTTCGTTTATGCACCTAAGTATGATACCATCTGGGTTCCTCCAACCCAGACCTTCTTGGGTAAGGCAATACCTAGCAGTCTTGAGTCTCAAAGCCCTACGCTTGTGACCTTTGAGGTGATTCAGGCAAGTGAGATGGAGAGGAAAGAAAATGATATCAAAATACCAATGATTGTCAAGCTCTTGAAGGGCAGGAGTCATGGCTGGCTCAGGAGCTTTATTTTCAGCAATTATTTTAATAGCTTCTTCATTCTTTTGGGTAAGCATTTTGGCAAGGCCCTGACCTTTGATTAACTTGGTGGGATTTATTTCAAGGTCATACTCCTGGATCTTGGACACCCATGTGCCCCTTACTCCTAAGCAATCCTATTGAGACAGGATATCTTTCACTACAGTGTGGGGAACATATCCAATAACTTTAGAATACCCAATATAGGTCCTGAAATGTTTTAAAGACTTAACCAAGGCATAAGCCTGCTTTTCCATGATGGTATACTTTAATTTGGAGTTCTACAAGGCTCTACTTATGAATGCTATAGGTTGCTCGAACCCTCCGAAGTTCTTTTGGAGCAACACACCGGCAATAGTGTCTTTTGAAGCAAAGGAAAAGATCATGAAATATTTCACGTAATCCGGGTTGACTAAGACTGGAGACCTAGTAATGGCATTCTTTATAGAATCAAAGGCTTCCCTTCCTTCACTAGTCCATACAAACTTGGCATTTTTCTTAAGTAAGGCCTGCATAGGTTTCATTAATTCGGCCAAGTTAGGAATAAATCTTCTAATAAAATTTATATGACTATTGAAAGATTGGAGGGCTTTCACACTCTTAGGTAGGGGAATATTTCTTATGGCCTCTATTCTTTCAGGGTCAATCTTGACACCGTCCTTATTAATGATGTGTTCCAAGAGTTTTCCTTCTTCTATGCCCAAAACTGACTTAGCCGGATTCAAAGAAATACCATACTTCCTACATCGCTCAAATATCTGCCTGAGATGACCAACGTGGTTGGACCTTTCTTTCGAAAATACAGTAAGATCATCTTGATAGATCTCAATGATTTTACCAATCAACTCCTTGAAAGCATAATCCATGGCCCTTTGGAAAGTAGCTCCTACATTTAAAAGGCCAAAGGGCATTCTCGGATATTCAAAAGTGCCCCAAGGAGTTGTGAAAGTGGTTTTATGCCTATCCTCTTCTTGAATGACCACCTGATTATAACCAAAAAAACCATCTAGCATCAACATCATGCTTGATCCAGTGACCCGTTGGAGGAGGGTCTCCATGTTGGGGAGGGTGTAATTGTCCTTCTGACATGCTATGTTTAGATTTCTGAATTCTATACATATCCTTAAACTCTCATTCTTTTCTCTAGCTACTACCAAGTTAGAACACCACGTTGAATGTCTTGTAGGAGCTATAATTCCTACTACTAACACTTTTTCTAACTCCTTTTTTATAATTGGTGGTAATTTAGAATTTATTTGTCTAAGTTTTTGTTTGAAAGGCTTGCCCTTTTGACACTCTGGTTTCAAGGGAATGGTATGTTGAAAGACATCTTCCCTATATGCTTTGAGTTTGTCATAAGTAAAGGGAAATATATCCCTATACTCTTTGACCAAGTTTATAAGGTTGTTCCTTTCTTTTTTGGAAGTACCTTTTCCAATTTTTATTATTTTAGGTTTCGTTTCCATCCCATTGTTGATTTCAATGTAATCCCCTGGTTTCATTTGCTCAACATTACTCTTTTTTCTGTCCTGCATGTCAAAGATATTTTCTAAGGCAACTAGACCATGTGGGACATGATTATTAAATTGGTCGCCTTCTCCATGGTACTCTTTATTTTCCTCTTGATCATTTACTTTAATGTTTAGGAATTCATCGACATTATCAATAAATCTCAAAATTTGTTCATCATCTTTGAAGACCTGCCAATGTTCTACATTATTAGGAACAGAAGGTCTGATGCTAATCTCTTAACGACAATCCCCCTCTAACATCTCATCCGATGGCTGAAAAGTTGACGCTGAAACCGCAAGCTTATCAGAGGCACTATTCTGATCTCGAGGGATTGCTTCTATATTAAGGGCATCAAAGAATTCCATTGTATCCCAGATTGCATTTCTATAGTTTTGAAGTCTTTGACACTTACATGCAAACTGACCCTTAACTTGTTGGACAATTAAGTCAGAATCCCCTTTAATACTAAGCAACTTGATCCCCATGTCCTTGGCAATCTCAATGCCTAGTTTAAGTGCCTCATACTCCGCCACTTTGTTTGTTGCTTCAAATTCTAATCTGAAAGCAAAGTTGAAAACCTTACCCTCTGGTGAAATAATGACAACCCCAGCCCCCTTGCCTGTTCTAGAGTAAGCACCATCAAAATTCATCCTCCATAATTCACTAACTTTTTCATTTTTTATTTCTTCTTGGAGGGGTTCCAAGAAAGTGGAGTTGATTTGATAGGTCCCATGTTCATCAGTGTGGTAAGCATACTCATTTAATGGTCTTTGAGGGTTTTCAACATGGTGTCTTTTTTCCTTTTCAAAATACAACTTTACAAGTGAAAACTCCAATGCTGGTACAGTGGCATAGGTCCAATCCATTTGAATTGATCCTCCTAAAGTGGCACCCCATTTCCTAGAAAGCAACATCCCCCACTTGGATGGCACATCAATAACAAGGATGTCCATGGTGATCTGGATATCTGGATACTTAGCCAATCTAACTAACTGATTCTCAATCATCCCTTCAACTTTAACCGGTCTAGAATCCATGGCACATACATTTTGGTATGGTCTTGTAGTTCTTAAGTCAAGTTGCTGCATGACTTTTTGGGTCATGATGCTGGAACTAGATCCCAAGTCTAACATACAATTGTGTAGAAGAAGATCACCCATCATCAATGATACATAAAAAGGGGGATGATCTTCTTTTCTTGGGTCCCTAGTATGTAGAACTATAGGAGGATCGGCAAAGACATTATTTGAGGTTCACTCCACGGTATCAGAAAAAGTGACCTTCTTAGGGGTAAGGGGCTTTACAGGTTTTGAAGGGCTTTCTTCAGTTTGAGAATCAACATTACTTGGAGGATCTAAGATTTTCAAGAGTCTCTCTCTTTGGCCAAGGATTTTACATAATTCAAGAACTAGAACAAGAACTTTTGTATTTGCTAGCCAATTACCTAAGTCAAAACTTAAATCAACAATTTCTTTAGTTTCTACTTCTTTGGGAGGATTAGGAGTTGTTACCTTGAGAATATTCTGTGCAGAAGACCCCTCTCTTGCTTTTCTTTGATAAGTTATTCCTTTGAAGTTTTGAGTGTTGTTGATCTGCTCGGCCGAAAGTATCTCACCATAGTATTGAGTTAAATTGTCAACCTTCTTTTCATAATGATTGGCTTGTGGCCAATTTCCTGTGGAAATGCTAGGGATGTCATCTATGTTGTTGATGTAATCAAGTTCGCTTGTTGACGTACTAGGACCACAACCTTCAGGGTGACCATGCTCTTGAACATAGCATGCATAGTAGCAACCAGATTCTTCGTGGAAGTCTCTACATGCCCTACAGAATGGCTTGTAATTATTAACCAGGTTAGCAGCCTCTAGCTGATGAGGAGGCCTCTACTCATGGTTGGGAGGCTTTCTTTGCCAAGTTGGCTTGGTAGGAAAGGTTCTTGGAGCAGGCTGAGTTTGAATTCTTTCCATAGTTATCACCCTATTATGTATTTCCTTCAACTACACTAAGTGTTTCTGTTCAGCTTCCTCCATGTTTTTCCTCATTTCCCTTTTCATTTCAATCATCTGCTTTTCATAAGCATCCTTCATAGCTGCAAAGGATCCTTATCTTTGGGTTCATTAACTTTCAAAGGTGTTGAAGACCTTGAATAACCCTAGAGGTTGGATTCACCTGATGACTGCATGTTCAAGTCAATTTTAATTGCCATTTCTTGAGCTTGGACCAAGTTAGCAGGCTCCTTGTCTCTTATCTGGTATTGCATCTTGCCACTAAGTGCCTCAATGTAATAGACCAGAATGGTTGGTGCAGTTGGGGCATAAGCAGTAAGGATAGCTTTTGACAATTCGGTGAATCTAGTATTGAACTCATCCATCGTTTCAGTATCCTTTTTTATGTTGGTCAGAGATGCAAGTTGATGCCGAGGTTCTTTCTTTTCACCGAACTTATTGGTGAAAGAGGTTTTGAAAGCAGCTAGAGTATCAAAAGCGTTGTCTGGTAAATTGTTATACCAGTCATCGGCTTTTCCATCCAAAGATAGAGCAAATAAATTCATGTAGACATCATCATGCTGGCTTACATGATCACTAACATAGGCATTGATGCATCTAGAAAAGTTCCTGAGGTGCATGGCGGAAGTTGTGGCATCAGTGCCGATATACATCAGGAGTTTCTCTACAGCTTTGTCTGGAAGACGATGGGGTTGACCTGCTATCTGAGAAAAATCGAGTTGAGTAAAATACTCACTTATTATGTCGGAAACACAAGTGTTAATGTTTTCTTGAGAATTATTTTCTAAAAATAAACTATGGATGTCCGACAAAGACTGAGATCCAAGATCTTCAAGGATCCTACGAGAAGCAAGTTTATTTACCCTCCTCCTATAAACTATTTCAGGCTCAGGGATAAAACTAAGTAAACCTTCAAAGTTTCTTCTAGTTGAATACTTTGGTAAAATTAAAGACAGTGGAGTCGCCAGATGGATTTCAAGTCTAAGATCAGTGAGTTGATTAAACTAAAATATCTATCAAAAAGGTAAAAACTAGAAAAAACTAAGGTCGTCCAAGAACAAAAAATTTGTCCTCGACAACAACGCCAAAAGATGTTGTCCTCTGATTGCACACCAGCAACAAAAACTTTCCAAAAGCTATCTCCTCACTTGAGAAAGTGGGAGAGGTGTGACCTTGGGGGCAAGCACAGAGCCAGGTACTGTCACCTACTCCTAGCTCCTCTGTTTAGGCTAACGCCTAACGAAGCCAAGGGGGGTAGTCCCTAACAAAGAGTTTTCTATGGCTCAATGTTTAAGTTAAGTCTTTGATGTTTGAATGCGGATGGGTGTTATTTAGGAGTTATTGTGATTAGAAATGATTAAAATTATGAATTTCAAGCACAAGAAAAAAGCAATCCACGTTGCTGCACTGGATTAAAAGATGAACAATATATCAAGACTTTATAAGATAAAGATGCATTCACAGATAAATATTTGAATAAGCTAAAGACAAGTGATCCAGATGTAACAATCACGCATAGATTAATAGACCAGTGTCTTGATGGAGTCGAAGCTCTGCAATGCTTTAGGAAATAAAACCAAGTCCTGAAATAAAGCCAGTGGATGTAACATTGTGCAAGTGCTCTTGGTATATTTTAAGTGTTTTTAGATGATCTTGCTTAGGGTTTCAACGAAAGGTTTTCAATAGCCGGGAAAATCTTCTAAGTTAATCCGTTGGAGACATGACGGCTCGCCCAGTATCCAGGATGGTTTCGTGAAGATTGACCAACTAGCTGAGAATCTTAGACAGCGAGTAGTTCCAACGCCTTTACTAAGAAAAACTTAGGAAACTTTCTACAACACCGGTGCGTTGGTTATGGGTAAAAAATTTTATTGTGTTTTTATTTGCGAACTTAGCAAGTCCGTTCACCGTTCTGAGTACGAGCCCAACTCGAAAGCCGGGAGAGCATACTAGGTGAAGGATAATCAACGAGATAAATTAATTAGGGGAATGTGAGTTGCAAATTTTATTAAGTAAATTAATTAGAACCCTCCGACAGAGAGCGCTCTTGACCTTGTCTTATGACAAAGGTTCAAGAGACTTTGCTAAACTATATGCTTGATGCAAGGAAATGCAATGGGTATGCTCTCCAATAAAGAGTGCTCTTGACTTGGGTTTCAGCAAGTTCAAGAGACTTTAAGAATTAATTGATTAACCTCAAGAAAATTAAAAGAATTAATCTACCCAAGAATCTCTTTCAGGTTTTTAGGCCCTAATCTGGAGAGCATGTGGGTAAGTAATAAAAAAAACCACGATAAAAAAAAAGCAACTCTCCGATAGAGAGCACTCTTGATCCACCTTATGGTGAGATTCAAGAGATTTTGGTTCTTTTTAAGTTTTGCAATATTATATCAAAAGAAACAAAACTTGACCTAACTAAGTAATGAAACAGAAAACTTTTCGATCTAACTTTTATGAAAGCAAAATTCTAAAAATGAAACTACTCTTTCCTATTCTACTCTAGCAAATTATTAAGCAAAACATGAAAATAAAGAGACGATACAAGCTTCCCCCAAATGGGGGAAGAGGGGTGTGGGAGCCTTAATCCCACTTGCTCTTTTATTAATTTTACAATGCTTTCTTTGGCTTTGCTTTTGCCTTTTCCTGAAAGAACAAGATGAGAAAGGGATGGAAAGAAGAGGGAAATATTTTGTCTTTTTGTGCTCTTTGCTTGCTTCCTTGCTTGCCCTTAACCTTTGGGCTTTTCTCGATTCTTCCTGAAAGTAAGAGCTTTAAACACTTCAAACGTTATATGTTAATAAAAAATAAAAAGAATTAAAACTACAAACTAACACTTAACAGAGGGGTAAAATTCTACGGTGAAAGAAGAGGAAAGAGAGAGGAGAAAAGGCTATGAAATGGGAGAGAGAAAAGGATAAAAGGGGGCTGTCCAGAAGGCAAAAAGAGGGCTGTAAAAAGTAAAAAAGAAGGCAGCGAACTACGAGAAGAAAGTGGAAAAGAGGGCAGCGAAAGGGAAAGAGGAAAAGCAGGCCAAACAAGGCAATTGAAAGGAAGCCAAAGGGTGGAAAAAAGTAAACTAGGGCTTCCTAAAGTAACCGGTAACCAAAGAAAAGATAGATTTGAAATTTGAAGATGGAGCTTTGGAGTAAGATCTCCTTGTGTTTTTCCTCTTGGAAAAATCCCAACTCTGTAGGTCCTGAAAGACAACAATGTTAGAAGGTTCTTATGATGATGGAGATGAGATTGATGCAACTGAGCTCGCACCCTTCTCCAAATGGCAAAATCTGTTGAGACAATCAAACTCGAAACCCAGTGAAATCAAACAAAATAACTAGTATGCTATTAATAATTAAACCAAGATCAATACTTCATATAACTGAATACTTGTACTCATCTAGATTACGATAAACTTTGCATAATAATCCAACTTGACAGCTACAAATGGAAGATCTAATGTTCTAACAATAGACTTCTAAAGCTAGTTATTTGATTCAACACATGAGTAACAAATTGAAAGCAAGGAAAGATATCACCTCATAATAGACACATCGACCAATGAAGAAACAATCACATAGACCTCCAAAGTCGAAAAGCTTTATTCAATGAAATACTGATTACAATTTTTGCAGAGTTTCTATGCCCAAAAAATCCATCCCAATAGAGCTAAAAAAGCCTCTATTTACACAATGAAGGAGTGTTGAAACCTTAAACCCAAGGAGGGCCCAAACCTAGCTTTGTAGCCAAGTGAGAGAGCCAAACCAAAAATAAACAAGCTCAGAGTGAAGGGAGGCCTCCACCTAAGCAAGGCACCCCCACTCCAAGCCTAACCACTCCAACCACCATCCATGTGAGCCCTCCATCATCAAAAGCATGAGGCTCCAAACCTAGGGCGTGAAGGATAAGAGATGCACACGTGAGGCAAGGTAGAGAAGGTGTGAGGTCTTGAAAGAGCTTAGAGCCAGGTAAGGAGGAGCCCATACCTAAAAACAATGAACACATGTCACTCTGTTGCCGCCTAATTCACACTTTAAGATGCAGGAAAGTCACAACCTGCTATGTGTGTCCTTGGGGGCAAGTGAGAGCTGGGGACCACTGTCACCTCAGTCCACAACTCCTCCGTTTAAGCAAGATTCCAACAGAGCCAAGGGGGGTAGTCCCTATGGGAAAACTAAGTTCCAGGTTTATTAATTAATCACTGATTAATTAAAGGGATCGTTTAAAAGGAAAGAGGCTAAGACCTTATATAAAACAAGACCAGTGCCTATTACAATGGAGTCTAAAGATAGATTATGTCTTTATGAACTTTACAAATAAAATTCAGATTTTAATCTACGATTAAACTATAGCTTCAGTATTTAATAATGAAATATATGAATAAACAATATGATTATAAACAGTAATGAAATAAAACAAATGTATGGACAAATGAAACAAATTTACGAAATAGCAGAAAATTGTTATGAATACAGATTACTAAACCAGCAGTAAATTAAAAGTATGGAAAGATTTCAAGCAGTTAACATTCACCACATGATCATTTGCAGAATCGAAAGTAAATAAATGTACTGAGAAATAAAGTGCTGGAAGTAGAAATTGTAGTATTGTGTTGGAGTGAGAGAGTGCTTGAAATAGTAGAATGTTGTAGAACCGGTTTTGAATTGTCTCTTGGTTTATTTTAGTTGATTTTATTAAGGTTTTTCTTCTTGGATTTAAGTTTTAAAATCGGTGGTGTGACTACCCCGATCTAGAACTTCTCCAGCCAAAGAAGGACTACTGTTGCGCTCAACAAAGTGGGAGCAAAGCCCACCCGTAGCTCACAGGTCAATCCCCAATGCCCCGGTGCTCAACAAGGAGGATGTCGAAGCGCTTAGAGACCGCCCACGGTCTGCTACCCCTTCTAGCTTCCTGAGGTCACTGTTTTTAGTTGACAGAAAAAGGGCTAGATGGATGCCTATTAAACTAAGACTTCCCTTTTCCCTGGTCGTATCTCGGAGTACCCCGGAGGGTGATAACCGAGTAGAGGAGCAGGATGTGGGAAGTTGTTGTTGGTAATTTTTAAGAGTAAATTTTAATCTTGATGGTTAAGATGCAGTGTTTATTTTAAAGCGATTAACAAATGACTTGGGAAATAAAATACTTGATTGTAGATTGTAGTACAAGAAAAGGAAAGTTATTC
Source organism: Pseudotsuga menziesii (assembly GCA_001517045.1). Classification (NCBI taxonomy): domain Eukaryota; kingdom Viridiplantae; phylum Streptophyta; class Pinopsida; order Pinales; family Pinaceae; genus Pseudotsuga; species Pseudotsuga menziesii. The sequence goes on from LPNX011133099.1 coordinate 337,752, forward strand.
TAATTACCTAAGCCCCCACTTCCCCTGCTTTTCATATCCGGCTTGAAGTCCCTAAAGGGAGATGACAAACAGATAGAGGATACACAGGTTTGATAGGTTGTATGAGTACTTTTAAACAGAAAATTTAAGTTGCATAAACTTGAAAGAAATACACAACTAACTACAGTAAACTCACCTCACAACAATCTTTGTGACAAAGATGATAGTCTGTCACAAAGATAGGTGGGTAGCTGGAAATAGAACTAGTTATCTACCTCTTCCTAATCTACTTACTTATAAATTACAAATGATTACAAAACTTTACAGAATACCCCAAGAGACTCTCTTTGGGGTTTACAATAAACTGGAAAAAATATGAAAGAGAGGGTTGAGGGTTTGAACCCCTTTGAAGCGGTGGAAGTTTGAAGAGATCTTGGGCCTATTCGGGCATCAAATCTCCTTCAAAATGTGCATAACCTGTCATAAACCAGCGAGCTATTCTTCACTGGAAATCACATAAAAACACTAGAAATTGTTGTTAAAATACTAGTACAATATTCACAAATTTACATAAAAAATATGAGTGTAAAATATTGCAGAAATGAGCGATTTAAAGGGCTGGAAACTATTATGCAGACTGAATGACGGACAAATATTTATTACAACTTTGAGCGCTTCGTGTTCTGATCTCAATTGCTTGATCTCAGACGAGGGATACCACGATTAAGCTCAAAGTGTAGATAAATATAGGCTGGAAATTATATAAATGCAATATTCAAAATAACTGTAAGAATCGGAGAATAAATATCGAAGAAACTTAGCTAAACAATGTTTAAACAGCAGAAATGTAAGCCCTAACTAATATATAAGAGGTTAGGGCCCTAAAACAAAGGTTACATCCACTATACAGTGAAATAAACCCCTCTTTAGGAAGGCTGAAAGTAGATGGCCGAATTTAAAACTTTGCCGGAATGATATTTGGAGAGATCTCCTTGCTTGGACAACCTGCAAATAAATCTATGCCTGCAAAACTTGTGATTCTAGTGATGAATACCTAACACTTCCTGCAAAACACTTTGTAAGAAATGTCAAATCATTCACAAGAAAGAATAAAAACACTTTTATTCTTTAATCTCTCCACAAAACACTTTGTGGAGAGCTAGCTAGAAAAATACAATAAATGCAAACAAGACAAATACAAGGTTACCTTACAAAGATTCGGATTATGAAAGAGCTTGCAGCATAGTATCCCTCCAAAGAAATTTTTATTTAATGGCCCAACTTGGGCAAATCTTCAATACAAAGTATAGCAAGAGAATATGAGAGCAGGAAATTTCCGGCAGCATAACAATAGCATGAGAGATCATGATTAATGAGGGAGTGAGACCCTCATTAAATAGTTGAGGCAATCCCCAATCTCTTGAAGATAAATGGTTGAGATTAGATCTAGATCTAGGGTTTAATCTTCACCGCTAGATCTAGGTATTTGGCTTTCTATTCTTCTCCATTAATCTCCACCCTTAGATTAATTTTTAATCAATGGGTGAGAAGCTTAATCCATGTCCAAGTATTCTACATCTTTAGATCTAGGTCTTTGGATAAATATCCACCATTAAATGAGCTTTTAAGTTAAGAAAAAAAATGGAAAAATCATGGGCCCCAAGGTGGGCGCCCTCCTCTAAATACGGCAGAATCCTCCAAGTCTGGCGTCCTCCAAAATAGTGTAAAACGTGGGCTTTAAGAGATAGCGCCCTCCTCTAAATACAATAACGCCCATCAAAATAGCGCCTCTACTAAAAACATGGCGCCTTCTCCACTAAGTATGGCGGCCCCTTTAAACATTAGCGCTCCTCCTTTTATGGGCGCGTCCTCTAAATTTAGCGGCGGCTCTCTTTAAATGGTGGCGTCTTCCAACTTTAGCGCCTCCAAAAAATGGTGTAGCGCCCCTCTATTTTTGACTAGCGCTCCTACTAATATGAACGCCCTCTTAAAATACGTGGTGCCTCCATATATATGGCCGCCCTCCATTATATTTAGCGGCTCCTCCATTTTATTAGCTAGCGCCTCCATTTTGGTAGGGTTTCTTCATACTATTAGCGCCTCACTATATGGTGACGTATCCTCCATTTTTTATGGTAGCGCCTCCAAATTTGGCCCCTTTTTAAGTGACGCCCTCCTTTATGGTGGTTTTAACCCACGTTTTGGTGAAGATCTTCACTTAGACTTGGTTCCTCTTTAGCATATAGCGCCCCACTATATATGGTAGGGGTTTTTACATTGATGTGGTATTTAGACTTGGCTTTAACCTTAGCCTTTTGCTCCAAAAAATAATCTTTTGACCTTAGACTTAGGCTAAAATAAATATTCACCTTAGATTAAAATTTTCAATTTAATTTTTTAAATTTTCCAATTTTGACTTAGGAAAATTAAAAAATAACTTGAAAAAAATATATCTAGGCCATGGGGGGGTAAAAAACTTTGGAATAAGTTTTCCTAAGCTTAGGAATCCCCAAACCATCTTACCATGGCATTTCTTGGTTTTTTACTTCAAAATCAAAAATGTGAATTTTGACTTAGGGAAATTAATTAATTCCCTAGGAAAAATAAACCTTTCTTAGACAAAAATGGTCTATCTCCTCAACCACTCATCAGAATGACCTGGGACTCGAAGCAGTGGCTTAGGGGGTTTCATAGCAATTAACTTTGCATTCATAGCCCCTATTACAAAATGTCATGCTTGAGCGATTACATTATTATATCAAAATTGAGTTAATTAATCACCAAGGGATGAAATTAATTAACTAGAAAAAATAAATAAAATACAACAACACAACGAAACTCCGCAAGACTCTAGACAAATGCCTAGCATGGTCATGAATCACACTTTAAAGCCTTAGCCACCTCATGGAATTGACTGGTAGAACGCCCGTCACCACTTTGGAGGATTTTGAGTGAAAACCAAACCGATTAAACTCGTTTGTACAACAAGATCAATTGGAAAGGGAAAAACACTCGATGAGGGGACTTCCCTAACAACCCGTTCCATGGTGTGGCATCCGTATCATATGACCCATACTAGCACATAAAATTACATTAATTTTCCCACGCAGGGGAGCGGACATTTCGTTTTACAAAGGGGCAATAGCCCTGCAGAAGTGAAAAATCCTCAGATTTTTCTAAGGTACAATTATGTACAATTCATGTACATGGAGTTGCCACCTAGTCGAAATAGGTGCGCAACACACTCCTTAACCTCGAACATAACACCAAGCCAATAGACAAGCTCCACCTCACCCAGATGTGGTCATCACTGAAGGAGGCGAATTGGCTAAGTAGCTGAAGGCTCAATGATCACTGAATGCTCATTGAAGCCGATTTGTGTTAACTCCAATCATCATTAATGCCCGAAGCCATGTCTTTCTGCACTTCATTTCGTTCAATTCGGATTAATTTGGAGAGATTTAGATTTTCTCCAAAATAATCATTTTTATTATTTAATCAATAATTTCTCCAAAACTGACTTTTTTGAGAAATTATGAGTTATGTGGCTGAATGATGATCTGAAACTTGGAGCTAGCTAGCTGGCTGATCATGAATTATTTTTGGCTTAAGGTTAGAGCCTTCAATCACTGAAAACGGACCCCGGATGGTTGAATTATTACAAATTGAATTTTTCCATTTAAATTATGGAAAACTTTAATTAAAAACTTAAGAAAAATTTAAAAATTAAAATTTGACGTGTCCGGTAAAAATGAATCAGAATTTTTTCTGAGGGTCCTAGTGACTTAGGACATGACCATAGTCTATTCTAATAATGTCTAGTAGGTTTATACATACTCAGTTAGGCTCTAATAACCCCCCAAGGCCCAGAATTCAAAATCGGGCATTCCAGCTTTGGAGGAAGCAGGAGAGAACCTCGTTAATTATACTCAACTATAGGCAAAGCATAATTGTCAAGGGCAAAAAACTCCCTGGAATACCTTAGTTGAAATTCTACGTCTTAGGAGACCGAACCACTCAAAACACCCTACTAGGACATTTTATTACAAAAACCCCGCAGAGCCATGGTCATAATTATTCAAAACAAAAACTGACTAGCCAAAACTGGCTAGGCACAAAGGCGGATCATCTGATACACTGGAAACAAACATTTCTCATGTTTGTAAAATGGCGGTTCCTCAGCTAATCCAACCATGGTACAAAAAGTTGGCAACACGATGCTCAAAATCTGTGCAGAGTACCTCGAAATTCGTGCCATGTCTGTACTATTGTACAGTCCTTAAATTATGTGCCCAACTCTGCTATACAAAAATCTCCTCAATTTTTGTGCCCAACTCTGTCCTCCTCGATTTCTGTGCCATAAATGTTTTCTCTCTCCTGCTGGTTATGAACTCTCTTCAAACCCTCACTCCTCTTCTTCTTCTTCTCTTCAAAAACTTTTCTTTAAAAAGTGAATGATGAATTGAGTTTACCTTGCCCTAGTCCCTTTTTGTTCATGGCAACTTCCTCTTCAATCTAATGGTCAAGATTAGATTAGATGAAGGGCTCTCATTAAATGCTCAATTAAATAATTAATAAATGACATTTAGTGCACCTCATGTCATTTAATAAAGTATGAGCACCCCCTTTTTAATTAATCACTCACTTAACTTTTACTAAATATAAACTTAGGATAAGCCATGACTTTTAACTTTTAATGAAGTCACTTTAAAATTATAAAGTACATCTCACTTCAATAATTAAACTTAACTAGGGGTCACCATTTAAAGTGTCCCTGTTCACCCCAAGGCAATGCTAGGTGAACAAACACTTCCTAGGTAACTTTTCAACACTCCCTCTTACCGAGGAAGGTGTTTTTCACCACTCCCAATTTATCTCTGAAATAGACATGCTTCCCTCTACCCAAAGCCTTCATGAGAACGTCAGCTATATGCTCATCTATAGAAACATGCTGTAACTGTACAGCGCCTCTCTGAACATAATCTCTGATAAAGTGATATCTGATCTCTATATGCTTCGACCTTTCATGAAATATTGGATTCTCAGAGAGCTTAATGCAACTCTGATTATCACAATGTATAACCGTAGGACTCAACTCCTGACCAAACAAGTCTACCATCAGCTTGCGAAGCCACAAATCCTCACAACTAGCCTGATTGGCTGCCATGTACTCAGCCTCAACAGAACTCAATGCTACAGACTTTTGCTTCCGACTGAACCACAACACAATTGCTGAGCCCAAGCTAAAGCAACAACCATAAGTGCTCTTCCGGTCCGAAACACTACTTGCCCAATCTGAATCTGTAAAGCCAACCAATCCCACTCCATCAGATCTCCTGTAGTCCAAGCCATAATCCACTGTACCAATAAGATATCTCAAGATGTTTTTTGCAGCAGTCCAATGCACTCTCCTAGGCTCCACCATGAATTGACTGAGAGTGTTTACCGCAAAACTCAAATCTAGTTAGGTGTTAACCAGATACATCAACGAACCAATAAGCTAACGATATAGAGTAGGACCTACCAACTCTCCCTCGGAAGCATGAAGCTTCGTCTAGTTGGTGATCATGGGTGTAGACATAGGTTTGCAATCGTCCATTCGAAATCTCTTCAGAACATCTGCAGCATATTTTCCTTGCCCCAGGAAAACATGGCCATCCTCCTGCCAACTCTCCATCCCTAAATAATAGTGCATCAGCGCAAGGTCAGTGATCTCAAACTCTGAAGCAAGATTCTTCTTGCAAGCATCAATTAGGTGCTCTCCTCCAGTAATGAACAAATCATCAACATATAGCAGAAGAATGAGCAGAACACCACCAACCACAATGTAGTATAGGTTGGGATATGCCTCACTCTTCTAAAACCCAATCAAAAGCAAGTAGGAATCAATCCTGGAATACCAAGCCCGAGGGGCTTGCTTCAGACCATACAAGGCCTTTTTCACCCTGCACACATGAGAATCTCTCTTATAAACCTCAAATCTCTGTGGCTGCTCCAAATACACCTCCTCTTGTAGAAGACCGTTGAGAAAAGCAGTCTTCACATCCATCTAATGGATCTTCCAACCCATCTCTGCCACGACGGAGATCACTGCTCTGATCGAAGAAAATCTAGCCACTGGCACAAAAGTCTCATCATAATCAACTCCCTCTATCTGTGAGAACCCACGCGCAACAAAACGAGCTTTGTATTTCTCGATGCTGCCATCTGCAGCATGCTTGATCTTGTAGAGCCACTTGGAAGTCACAACTAACTTCCCCTCTGGTCTTGGAACCACTTCCCACACCCCATTCTTCATGATGGAATTGTACTCTTCCATCATGGCATCTCTTCAAACCGGGTGTACAAAAGCCTCCTCATAAGTAGTAGGTACGGTATCACGCAAGCTAGTCACCTGTTCCATATAGCTGGAAAATCCCTCAAGTGCCTTTCTCTCTCTAACCTCCCTCCTGGGTGGTCCGACAGACTCCTCTACTTCCTTCACAAGCTCCTTAAGCCAACTTGGCTTTCTCTTCTTGGAAGAAGCATCCTATCTCAGACCCTGCTTTACATCCTCATTAGAAAAATGTCTCCCTGAAGAAGTACCAATAATCTGAGATCATGTCCCTGGTGAACCTGAACCTGTACCAAGTGTATCTGAATCACCTAAAGGCTATGTTGCACAAGTTTCTGGAACGTCAGTACGTTGGGTAAGCGGACACGAGTATCTGATACGTCTAGAAGCTTCGCTCAAATTTGCAGGAAACGTACGGTTGGGAGCGGCAATAATATATATTAATTTTTTAAAATATATTTAAAAAAAAATAAAGTTAAAAAAACATAATTGATTAATTTCATAGCTTAAACTATTTTATCCTCTTAATCCTCTAGTATTGTCATGAAATTCATTCTTTCTAAATTTGCTCGCTCCTTTAGGTCTACATTATACAAATCTCAATGTATGAGTTTGTAAAGGGCCTAAAAGCAGGTTGCATATATGTGTAAGAAGCACCAATAGCTTCATAAATCATAAGATTCAATATTTTTCTAATTCCTTATTCCAGCCCCATCTATATTATTGCTCTTAAGATTGCTTAGTCTTTGGGTGCCTCTGCATTTTTTTTATGGTAACTACTACTTACTTTTAATGTGAATGAACTTGATAGTTTTAAGTTCAACTCACAAACTTTCAATTTTTTTGGTATCTTGAATTTAATATGGTTTATGATCCTAAATTGCTATATCAGTCAGTATGAATAACGTAAGCTAGCTATAATCATTTGAGATATGAATTAAAGTTGTTCAATACCTTAGTATTGTAAAAGATCCAATTGGATTCACTTAAGTACACTTGCACCATATATTTGAGAGTGGGCCCTCTTTATTTATATAACCTTAAATAAAAAAATGGCATTATTGGTAGATTCAATTGAAATTTTTATTATTGGTGATTTCTTGACACAATAAACTACAATCATTTAATTGATTTTCAACATTGTTCTTATGATTTTGGCCTCCACATTGTCGGGAGCTTGTAGAAGCTCCTTGTCTGTTTGGGAGCTTTTGGAAGCTCCTGGAAGCTCCCAAACAGACAGGGAGCTTCTACAAGCTCCCAATAAAAAGAAAGAGGCAAAATCAAGTTCCCAAAAAGCTTTTGAAAAGCTCCCAAGTTCCCAAAGAAGCTCCCATCAAAAAGGGGACGTTTCGTACCAGTTCCCAAGCTCCCAGGAGCGGGGAAACTCCAGGTAGGGGTTGCCAAAATCCTGGGAGCGGTACCCATGCAACTATGCCTAAAGGTGTAATCTGTGAACCTGTCCCTGTAGACTGAGTCCCTAAAAATGATGAACCTATAACCTGTGACCCAGTCACTCCTAAAACCGGTGACCCTGTGCCCTAACTCGCAGAACTCTGTGATGCTGTCACCTATGAAGTACTTTGTTGCTCCTCTATCTCAGAATCTAGAGATCTCCTAAAGGCTCATTCCTCCCTAAATCTCACCTCCCTCCTCACCACAACTTTCCTCTGTGTAGGAAGGTATATGCAAAAAGCCTTCGAAGTCTCGTCATATCCAACAAAAATACCCCTCTCTCTTGTAGCCTCCAACTTTGTCCTCTTCTCAGATGGGACATGTGAGTATGTAAGGCATCCAAAGATACGAAAGTGACCTATCTCAAGCATTTTCTTGGTGAACATCTCCTCAAGATCCTTGCACCCCAAGGCACGGTGCGGACTCTTGTTCAGTACATAAACATCAGTACTACAGGCCTCTGTCCATAGAAAGAAAGGAAGACTCCGATCATGCAGCATGGCTCTAGCTGCACCCACTATCAAACGGTTCTTCCTTTCATCCACTCCATTCTGTTGTGGAGTGTAAAGAACTGTTAACTGCCTCTTGATACCCTCATGTCTACAGAACTCATCGAATGCATGCGAAGTATATTCACCCCCATTGTCTGATCGAAGTACCTTGATCTTCTTTCCTGTCTAGTTCTCCACAAGAGCTTTGAACTCTTGGAACCGAAGCAAGACTTCCTCTGATCTCTTGCTTCTAAGGAAATAGATCCAGGTCTTCCTAGAAAAGTTGTCGATGAATGTAACATAATACTCATAACATGTCAAAGAGGCAAATGACATGGGACCACATAAATCTGAATGTATCAACTGAAGCACTCCCTCTGATCTGGTATCGCTGCTCGAAAAAACAATCTTGGTGTACTTTCCCAAAGCACACCCTCTGCATACACCACTCGGCTCTGTGCTGAAATCTAGCATACCTATAGTCATGTCTCTTAGGAGTCAGCATCCTCAAAGTTGGATGATGAAGCTTTGAGTGTGTGACACTGCATGATGTGGCTGGAAGAGAAGCTTGTACAGTTCCCCGCATCTGACTCCAATTGCATATGAAGTAGATGGACCTGCTGCTTTGGGAAAGATGTGAACTTTCCCATCTAGGACATATACTCCAAAACCTTTGTCCTCAATCATGGAAACTGAAATAAAGTTCTTCTTCGGCCCAGGGGCATATAATACATCCCTCAGAAACATAGATTGCATGGACTCCCTGTCAAAACGGACCGTCCCATGCCCAACTGCTCTCAGCACTGTATCATCTCCCAACACAACCTCCAACTCCAAATCTGTCTCTGACATCTTGACGAACATGTCTCGATCACCTGTCATGTGACTCGAAGCTCCATTGTGAATGTACCAAGTGGAGAAAGTAGTGGTAGCACTCAAAGAATGTCCAACAATCATGGAATGCTCCATGTGACCCTCAATGTCCCTACTGGTTATGGATGATGCCCTCTCTACACTAACACCAACGAAGAGAGAATAATCTCTCTCAAATCTAGCAGCGAACTCATCAATCTCTGTTGAAGCTGTTGTCTGTTGTTTCTTCTTCTTCTTGTTTGGACACTGTCCAACATAGTGTCCAAACATCTGGCAAGCAAAGCATTTCACTTTGCTCATGTCTTTCTTCTCTCCATCATGTTGCTTGGTTCTATCTTTGGAACCCTTCTTGAACTTCTTCTTCTTACCTTTCGCTGCCAATGCCACATTTTCCTCATCATCTATGTGATGTGATGAACTGCCCTGTAAGTATCCCCTACGTGTTTCCTCATGTATGAGATCATCCCATTGTCGATCCCATGTGAGCATGTTCTCTATACCAATGATAGTCTACACAAACATACTCCACTGCTGAGTCACGCCATTTAAGGTTGTACGCACCATCTCAGCGCTCTATATAACCTCTCCTACAGCTGCAAGTTCATCTCTTACTTGTGTAATCTTGGTAAGATAGGAAGCCATGCCTTCCCCTTTGCTCATGTGCACATTCTTCAACTTCTCCCTTAACACCATCTTCTTGTTTTCATTTGAACTCTGGTAAAGGTTTGTCAAAGAAGTCCCCATCTGAAAAGCATGTCTTTTTGCTGATATGTGAAAGATTACATGATCCTTCATGACATCAAGTATAACCCTCTTTTCCTTCACATCTCTCTTCATGAAAGCAGCCTTAGCAACTGCATCGACAAGTACTACTATAGAATTTGTTGTTGTACTGTGTACAATGTCCCATAACTCATTTTCTTCAAGTATCAACATGATTCTAGCCTTCCATGGGCTAAAATTTGTAGCCCCATCCAATCTGTCTTCAACTCTAGCCCAAACACCATGGCTACAACCTGTAACTCTCAAGCAACCTGTTCAAGAAATTTTTCCACAAAACCCTGTTCTTCTGAATGTTTAAGTTCTGACTTTCAACTGTGCTCTGATACCATGAAAGTTTTTGAGAATCCCAACCCCAGTTTCAAGCTTGATAGCTTCTCGGCATGGTTTAATGCCCAAACCCTTGTATGCACAATTTTCAACAAAAATTGACTAAACTGAAACACATGGAATTCTTTTTCAAAATTAAACTATTCAGAAATTTCCTCTTTCAATTAAAAATTTCAAACTCAGAAATTTAAAACAGCTAAGCACACATGAAAATTAACACTAATATTTTTTACCAATGGTCCAAGGATAAAACCCCCAAGGGAAAACCTATTTCTGAGAGAGAGAGATTGTATTTCTTCAGGGTAAAATACAGAAATTTAAACAACAATACTTTTCATTTTTCTTCTCGAAATTTGAACCTTCACTGTTGTTTTGAACCTCGATTTCTGTGCCAAACTTGAGCCTTGGAAACCATGCCAAAATTCTGCTTGTACAGAGATAATTAAATTATGTATCTTTTCCTCGAAAATTGTGCCCAGTCTGTACTATTGTACAGTCCTCGAATTTTGTGCCGAATATGTACTATTGTACGGTCCTCAAAATCTATGTAGAGTACCTCGAAATTCATGCCCTGCATGTACCGTTGTATGGTCCTCGAATTTTGTGCCCAACTCTACTGTACAAAAATCTCCTCGATTTTTGTGCCCAACTCTGTCCTCCTCGATTTTTGTGCCATAAATGTTTTCTCTCTCCTATTGGTTATGAATTCCCTTCAAACCCTCACTCTTCTTCTTCTTCTTCTCTTGAAAAACTTCTCTTTGAAAAGTGAATAATGAATTGAGTTTGCCTTGCCCTAGTCCCTTTTTGTTCATGGCAACTTCCTCTTCAATCTAATGGTCAAGATTAGATTAGATGAAAGGCTCTCATTAAATGTTCAATTAAATAATTAATAAATGATATTTAGTGCACCTCATGTCATTTAATAAAGTATGAGCACCCCCTTTTTAATTAATCACTCACTTAACTTTTATTAAATATGAACTTAGGATAAGCCATGACTTTTAACTTTTAATGAAGCCACTTTAAAATTATAAAGTACATCTCACTTCATTACTTAAACTTGACTAGGGGTCACCATTTAAAGTGTCCTTGTTCACCCCAAGGCAATGCTAGGTGAACAAACACTTCCTAGGTAACTTTTCAACAACCAAGATGCTATCCATGCTCTATAATGGGGGGGTGCCCTATGGGAAATCACCAACAAGACATCCATAAGCATGAAGATCATCAAATGAGCAACTCACTAGGCAAGAAGAGGCCTCCACATGATCCACGTAAACCATCCAATGGACAAGAGACAGGGGCGCTCCAAGGAGAACCAATCCATATCATCAAATCATGCCAAATCATCTTCAATAAGCTAGAGCACTCTCATGGAAGAGCCTCTCAACAACAAATCCAATGAGCATGCCAAGAGATAATCCATGTCCTAAACAAGTGATGCATGAGTGAAGTGCAACATCCATAATTATCCATAGGCACTACATCATGAAAAGACATATCCCATGGCTACTAGGCCAAATGTATCATCCATATGCTAGGGCATCATCAACACTAGGATATCATCACAACATGAAGCAAAAATCTAGCATCAAGGAACCAAGGCCATCCATACTTCCATCAACCTGTTACCCCTACTAAATGTGTGACAAAATCACATGTGGAAAACCATGTCAAAATGGGAGGTAACATAGTGCAAGGTCAACTAGAAAAAGGATTCTTCCCAAGCATATAATAACTAATGCATCTTCAATGAGCTAAATAGTTTTTATGAATACCACAGAATTTAAAATTTAAAATAAAATTAGAATTTGTAAGCCAATTCCAAGGGTTAGCTCAAATGATAACGACCTAGACATGAGATCTCTCCCCATGTTAGGGAGGTCAGGGGTTCAAATCTCTTGATCCCCTTGGGGTTAGGTGCATAGAACTTAGGCACTAGAGATTTACCTTGTTTAATGTTTGTGGATCATGCCGATGTACCAAGAGTTTTCTGCAAGGTTTTCTTTCGAAAAATAAATTTAAAAGTTGTAATATATCAAACATAAAATGATCAATTCCAAGGGAAGATTCTGTGTTCATAAAATAGTACGTGTACAAGATTTATCTGAGCATCAATATGAAATTACATGTTACAAATCTGAACTTGAAAATCTTGTTCACTACCTTCTTTACCAAGTTTGATTGTGAAACAATAAATAACATAGTTTTTGCCTAACATCCACTATCAAAAGAAACTATGAAGGAATATAAAAAGTAATAAATCTCATATCTAATTGCTACAGTACCTTTATTCTCAAAAGAATGAAAGTCATCAGCATCAATGAACATACAATGTATGGCATTCGCAAGACGTGACCCAATAGTCCTGTTTGCCCAAACAAGTGAAAAAAATAGTGAAACTAAAGCCATAAATATTTATAACATTTCCTAATGCATAGAAAAGTTGCTATTGATTTATGTAGGTTGTAAATAACATCGAAAAAAATCAGGTTGTCAATTCGATACACTAAAGGAATAGTTAGTATTAGATATTAGGGGTTATCTAATTGCATGGAAATCCTTAAAACATAAGTTTGTTGCAAAAACAAAATAATAAGATAAGATGATTATATTAATGTCCAATGAATGAGCAAAAATGTATTCAAATGGGATTAAAGGAAAAAGTACAATCAATGATAAGCCCCTGCAAGAATATCAAAGGCTACTCCAAAAGCATAAAGTAAGCTAAGTTAATAGATACAAGATAAATACATGAAAGAGCATGATCAAGTAATGTAAAAATAAATAAAGAAAAGGAGTAAGGGCTAGATCTAATGGTGAGGCCCTAGTTCAATATTAGCATCAAAGATAGAAATACAAGTTGGAGCATAGAGAGGAGAAGGGGAACCCCTATCACCATATGTCAATGAGAAGGGACCAATGTGAAGACCATCAATGTCATTTGAAGATTCCAAAGAACACCCAAGGGGGTACGTTGTGAGATCTTGGGTGGACAATTGCCATATACTAAAACTCCCCTCATACTTGAACTCATCGGAAAGAATTAAATAATGGAACACTAGTGCGAATTAGTCTATGAGAGTGTAATGTCCTCATCCGATTAGGCAACAAAACACCCACTAACCTACTTAATCCCCATAGGTTCGAGCGGGTACTGCATAAGAGGGGATTGACTGAAGACATTTGGTACTTAGAACAACTCAAGACACACATTCAGTACTAAACTCAGTAGTAGGCTAGAAGAAGCCTTTTCTCTTTAGGCTTAAAAGTCAACATCAAATTAGAATCGCATGCATGCAAAAGTAAAAGCACAAACCCTAAAAGTGACATGCGAACCCTAAAAGCGCATAAGGATCTATTTAAGAAGAATGAGGGAGCCTAAAGAGATACCTATGTTTATTATTGATTGATTTGGATATTGGAGCAGCAACACAACGTGCAGCTACGACAGTTGGGGTTGAGGATGGAGTCTTCAACTAACGAGGGTTTGACAGTGCAATATTTGCCCTAGTCTCCTTCAGGATAAACCATCCAGGTTTGTCACCACATCTGTTACATTCATCATTATTCAATGTTCCAGTGTATGCCAAAAGATTATTTGCAGGTTCATCCGTACAGCTGGGGATATTTAGCTGAAAAACCCAAGTCATTCACCGAGACTTCGGATCACCATATTTCTTCCATATGTGGCCTGCATCCTCACTGACAGGATCACTCTACTGCCTTGAGTGATTATCGGCCACCGAATTGCTCACTTGGAGCAGCTAGAAGTAGAATACAGAGTTGTGGGGTCGTGAGCATTAGTCAAGTAGATCAATTCGCTAGGGTATCTGGAGAGGTCCAAACTCCTGCATGCTTTGGCCATCCTCTCAGGCACGGTCACACCTACACTCCAACCAACTTTCATCTGAAACTGACCATCCCTTCATCAAATACGTCATCCTTAGCTGATTCAGACTGTTGGGGGTGTTACGGAGGAAAAAGAGGTTATTTCTTCATCAATTCAATTTATCTTGCATGTGTATTCTCTCTTGAGCATTTTCCCGGCTTATCAGTGCTAAGTGTTCATTCTATCCTGCAAACCCTAACCCTAAATTCAGCTATAATATAGGGTAATTTTGCATGCCCGGCTATTTCGAAATTTTGCATCAAATTAGAAAATATCAGTGTTTGGGATATTACAGTGGTATCAGAGCATGTTCCTCGCCAGCTGTGGGCTTGAACATGAGAAGTAGATGAATACAGAAGAGGACACTTTTGTCACCTATAGGAAAAGAAGGGGTAGGTACACGGAGGACTTTGAGGATATCCAACTAGAAGATACCAACTCAAACCTGGACCCAGTAGGTATACACTTTGACAGGGGAAAAGGAACAAGAGAAGATGAGGACAGGATGGATTTTCGCAACCTAGTATCTGCATTACAAGACCTAGCCAAAGGGCAAAAAGTTGTACTTAATACAATCAACAAATTATCGGCGAAACTAGAACCAGGTAACAGTAGTACACCTCCTTCACCGGTAGATAGAGGGTCTACAAGCAGCAGGGGGAAGGTTGCATACACCAATATACAGAATACACCCCACATATATACCAGACCTTCCAACAGGCCTACTATGCCTCACTTCTTGGCAAATGCCGTAGGAGGTCCAATCATGCAGGTAGAGCCTAGCAAACCCTTTGGGGTTTATTTGCAAGAATACATGGACTTAAGGGATGAGTTTCATGCAGCCATGTCTTTTTTGGATTTTTGTAACATGAAGAGTAGGAATAGGCCCAGGAATTTCAACAAGGGATTCAATCATAACTATGAGTTGCAGAAAACCTTAGGCAGGTTGACCATCCCAAACTTTGATGGGACTCACGGAGGTTCAGCGAGGATATGGGTTCAAAAGTTGGATACATACTTCCAACTCAATCCCATGACGGAGACAGATGCCATTAAATTGGCTACACTCCACCTGGATGGAGAGGCTCATGAGGTGTGGTACCACAGATTAGTGACATTGGGTCACAACACCATTCATTCCTATGGTGAGTTCACTCAGAAACTCATGGAGAGGTTCGATAAGAAGGATCCAGAAATACATTTCCGAGAGTTGGCTCAACTCAAACAGACAGGTAGCGCTAAGGCCTTCATCTCAGAATTCCAGAGGATAGCGGTCTTGGTAACAAATGTGTCAGAGAGCAGGTTGACGATGTTGTTTATTGAGGCCCTAACAGAGCCACTACGGGGATGGGTGAAAGCCTACAAACCCCCCTCTACAGGATTCCATTAGCCAAGCCAGAGACCTCCAAGATTCAGTTCCGAAGAACAGGTTCCCTCTCAAAACCAACTTTCCAGTTAGGGACAAGGACAAGAAACCTTTCCAACAGGATTTTCCAAAGAAAACATGGTAAGACGAGGACACTAGGAAAGATTTGAGGCGAAAGAAATTATGTTTTACTTGTCAAGAACCATGGGTTCCAAGACACAGGTGCGCAGGGAAGGCCAAGGCTCACTACATCGAAGTGTATTCGGACAATGACAGGGAGGACTATGAACAGGAGGCAACAGAAGAACTACGAGCAACAGAGGAAGAGTCACTCCAGGTTGATACACCAGAGGGAGTCATTGCTACGTTATCTAGAGTACCTAGATTCCATACTCTCAGGGTCAGAGGAGTAGTACATGCCACAGAGTGGGAGTATTGATTAATGGGGAAGCAACCCACAATTTCATTGACTCCGCTTAGGTAGCCAAGAGGGGTATTCAAGCAGAGAAGTTCGAGGGGTTTACTGTAGCTGTAGCCAGAAACTCCAGCATGGAGTGCAACTATTGGATTCCAAAATTGAATGTCACATTAGGCAACTACCAGATGACAGATTCATTCTATGTAGTAGATGTGGTTGATACTCATGTAGTATTAGGCGTTCAATGGCTTTATTCAATAGGGAAATATATTACAGACTATCGAGCAATGGAAATGGAATTCCAGGAATCAGATGAAAAAGGCTAGTTTTGAGGGGCACGAACACTTATCCCCCAAAACCAGTCTCTTCACAAAGAATGGAGGCAGTACTCAAACAGGATGACATAGAATGGGCTACAGAATGTTTTGTCACCTTTAAGAAACCTCCAGAGAACAACACACAACACCCAAATGATATTTAGGCCTTATTACAGAAGCACGAAAAAGGTATTTCGGGACCTTCCAGCAGGTAGACCGTCAGACAGGGGCTTTGAGCACATCATTGAGCTAGAGAAGGTGACACAAACAGTCATCACCACTCCTTATCGGCATCCCAAAAGATACAAGGATGAGATCGAGAAGACGATCAAAGAATTGTTGGAGCTTGGATACATTCGGCCTAGCTCTAGCCCCTTTGCATCATCAGTGGTCTTAGTCAAGAAGAAGGATGGTAGACTGCGAATATGCATCGATTACCGAGCACTCAACAAAAAGACCATCAAAAACAGGTATCCCATCCCTAGGATTGATGAACTCATGGACGAGTTGCGGGGTGCCAAATACTTTTCAAAGATTGATCTTCGCTCGAGGTACCATCAAATCCGAGTAAGGGATCAAGACATTTCTAAAACAGCTTTCCATTGTCACTATGGTCACTATGAATTCCTGGTCATGCCTTTTGGACTTACCAATGCTCCAACCACTTTTCAGTCATGCATGAACCATACTTTCAGAGTTCAGTTACGTAAGTTTTTGCTAGTATTATTTGATGACATCTTGATTTACAACTAGAAACATGGGAGGAACATCTGAAACATCTGGACGAAGCATTGAGCATTCTAGAAGAACACTCACTTTAAGCGAAAATATCCAAGTGTGAATTTGGCATGAAGGAAATGTTGTATCTAGGGCACATAATCAATGCAAAGGGAGTACAGGTTGATATGGAGAAAATTCGAGCTATCAAGGATTGGCCCGCGCCAAAAATAGTCACAGAATTGAGAGGCTTCTTAGGCCTTTGCACATATTACTGGAGGTATGTTAAGGCGTTCTCCCAATTTGCCGCACCCTCACAGATCTCACAAAGAAGGGAGCCTTCACCTGGACAGAATTAGCACAGAAAACTTTTGAGGAGATGAAAGTCATTATGATTTCTTGCTCAGTTTTAGCATTACCAGACTTCTCACAACCATTTGTAATAGAATGTGATGCCTCAGGGGAAGGGCTAGGAGCAGTATTGATGCAAAACCATCACCCTATTGCATTTGAGAGCAAGAAACTGAAGAACTATGAGCGCCACTACTCCATATATGACAAGGAGATGCTAGCCATCTTACATGTTCTCACGAAATTCAGACAGTACCTGGTGGGCAACAAGTTCAAAATCAAGACAGATCATAACAGCCTCAAGCACTTCTTGGAGCAGAAAGAACTGAATGAGCGCCAGCAGAAATGGGTCAGCAAAGTACAAGCCTACGATTTCGAGATAGAGTATGTGAAGGGTAAGAATAATATAGTAGCTGATGCATTATCCAAACAACCCGCTTCATTATCTATCATGAGTATATCTACAGATTGGAGGGCTCTTCTCTTAGTAGAGTACTTCAAAAATAAATTCACTTGCGAATTATTGGATGGGCAGGTTCAGGATGACAGGTACAGAATTGTCGATGACATCATCTATTACAAGAGCAGGATATACCTCGTCCCAAAATCAGCTTTAATAAAGAAAATCATACAGGCGGCACATGACTCTCCACTATCAAGAGATCAGGGTTTCTTAAAGACTATCAGGCAGATCCGAGAGAGGTTCTTATGGAAGGACCTCAAGGGGAAGATTATGCAGCACGTGCGGGAATGTAGCATTTGTCAACAGAACAAGATTGAGCACATCCATCCAGCAAGGTTGCTTCAGCCACTACCAATTCTGGAACAGAAGTGGGAAAGTATCTCCATGGACTTCATTACAGGACTACCCAAGGTCCAAGGGCGAGATTGCTTATATGTCGTGGTTGATCGACTGACCAAATTCACACATTTCTTTTCTATATCATCTGATTACTCCACAGCTCAGGTAGTTGAGTTATTTTTCAAAGAGGTCTTCAGGTTACACGAGTTACCCAAGACTATTGTCAGTGATCAGGACAGTAGATTCACAGGTGCCTTATGGCAGGAGCTATTCAGGTTAGTGAGAACCGAGCTTGCTACCAGCACGAGTTGTCATCCCTAAAGTGATGGACAAACCGAGATTGTCAACAAGTGGATTGAAGGGTATCTAAGGAACTATGTAACAGGGCAGCAGTGAACCTGGATTAAATGGCTACACTTAGGGGAGTACTGCTACAATACTACCTACAACATGTCCATTAGGATGACACCTTTTAAGGCATTATATGGTTATGAGGCCTTGGACTATGCAGATTTAGCATTCGAAGACAGCAGGGCTCCTAAGGCAAAGGATTGGATACAGGACAGTCAGGATATCCTTAAAATCCTGAAAGAGAACTTACAGACAACCCAGAATCAGCAGAAGTTGTATACAGACAGACACAGGGTTGAGCGGAGCTTTGAAGTAGGAGATATGGTATACTTATGGCTCCAACCCTACAAACGGACTTCACTTAAGACGAAAGGAGCGAAAAAGTTAAAAACTCGCTTCTACGGACCCTACAGAATAATCAGAAAGGTGGGAGAGGTGGCATATGTTTCACTTGTCAAGAACCATGGGTGCCAAAACACAGGTGTGCAAGGAAGGCGAAGGCTCACTACATCGAAGTATATTCGGACAGTGATGAGGATGACTATGAGCAGGAAGCCACAGCAGAACTACGGGCAACTAAGGAAGAATCACTCCAGGGTGATACACCAGAGAGAGTCATTGCTACACTATCTGGGGTACCAAGATTACATATTCTCAGGGTCAGAGGAGTAGTACAGGGTCACAGAGTAGGAGTATTGATTGATGGGGGAGCAACCCACAATTTCATTGACTCCGCTTGGGTAGCCAAGAGAGGCATTCAGACCAAGAAGATCGAAGGATTCACTGTAGCAGTAGCCAGGAACTCCAGCATGGAGTGCAACTACTGAAATCCGAAATTGAATGTCACATTAGGGAACTATCAGATGACAGATTCATTCTATGTAGTAGATGTATCAGATACTCATGTAGTATTGGGTCTTTAGTGGCTTTATTCAATAGGGAAATACACTATAGACTACCGAGCAATGGAAATGGAATTCCAGGGGCCAGACGGCAAATGGGTAGTTTTGAGGGGCATGAACACTTATCCCCCAAAACCGGTCTCGTCACAGAGAATGGAGGCAGTACTTCAACAAGATGATATAGAATGGGCTGCATAATGTTTTGTCACCTTTAGGAAGCCCCCAAAAACCAGCACACAACACCCAAATGACATTCAGGGCTTGCTACAAAAGCACGAAAAGGTTTTTAGGGACCTTCCATCAAGTAGACCGCCAGACCGGGGCTTTGAACACATTATTGAGCTAGAGGAGGGGACACAGGCAGTCATCACCACTCCTTATCGGCATCCCAAAAGATACAAGGATGAGATCAACAAAACAATCAAAGAATTACTGGAGCTTGGATACATTCGACCCAACTCTAGCCCCTTCGCATCCTCAGTAGTCTTGGTCAAGAAGAAGGATGGTACACTGCGAATGTGCATCGACTATCGAGCACTCAACAAAAAGACCATTAAGAACAGGTATCCCATCCCTAGAATTGATGAACTCATGGATGAACTTCAAGGAGCCAAATACTTCTCCAAGATTGATCTTCGCTTGGGGTACCATCAGATCCGAGTAAGGGACCAAGACATCTCCAAAATAGCTTTTCGTTGTCACTATGGTCACTATGAGTTTTTGGTCATGCCTTTTGGACTCACCAATGCTCCAGCCACTTTTCAGTCATGCATGAACCATACCTTCAGAGTTCAGCTACGTAAGTTTTTGCTAATATTCTTTGATGACATCCTGATTTACAGCAAAACATGGGAGGAGCATCTGAAACACCTGGACGAAGTACTGAGCAGTCTAGAAGAACACTTGCTTTACGCAAAAATGTCGAAGTGTGAATTTGGCATGAAGGAAATGCTATACCTAGGGCACATAATCAATGAGGAAGAAGTATAGGTTGACATGGAGAAAATCCGAGCTATCTGAGATTGGCCCGCGCCAAAAACAGTCACAGAATTGAGAGGTTTCTTAGGTCTATCCACTTATTACCGACAGTATGTTAAGGGATTCTCCCAATTTGCAGCACCCCTCACAGATCTCACAAAGAAGGGGGCATTCACCTGGACAGAATTAGCACAGAAAACTTTCGAGGAGATGAAAGTTATTATGAGTTCCTGTCCAGTTTTAGCATTACCGAACTTCTCCCAACCATTTGTAGTAGAATGTGATGCCTCAGGGGAAGGGTTAGGAGCAGTATTAATGCAAAATCATCACCCTATTGCATTTGAGAGCCGTAAACTGAAGAACTACGAGCGCCACTACTCCATATATGACAAAGAGATGCTAGCCATCTTACATGCTCTCATGAAGTTTAGACAGTACCTGGTGGGCAGTAAGTTCAAAAGCAAAACAGATCATAACAACCTCAAGTATTTCCTGGAGCAAAAGGAACTAAATGAGCACCAACAGAAATGGGTCAGCAAACTACAAGCCTACGATTTCGAGATCGAGTATGTAAAAGGTAAGAATAATGTAGTAGCTGATGCATTATCCAGGCGCCTCGCCTCACTATCTCTCAGGAGTATATCCACAGATTGGAGGGCACTTCTTTTAGTAGAATACTCCAAAAATAAATTCGCTTGAGAATTATTGGATGGACAAATTCAAGATGACAGGTACAGGATTATTGATGACATCATCTATTACAAGAACAGGATATACCTCGTCCCAGAATCCACTTTGAGGAAAAAGATCATACAAGCGGCACATCACTCTCCATTATCAGGACATCAGGGTTTCTTGAAGACCTACAGATAGACCCGAGAGAGGTTCTCATGGAAGGGCCTCAAAGGGGAAGTTATGCAGCACGTACAGGAATGTAGCATCTATCAACAAAACAAGATTGAGAACATCCATCCAGTAGGGTTGCTTCAGCAACTACCAATTCCAGAACAAAAGTGGGAAAGTGTCTCCATGGACTTCATTACAGGATTGCCCAAAGTCCAAGGGCGGGATTCTTTATATGTTGTAGTTGATAGACTGACCAAGTTTGCACATTTCTTTTCTATATCATCAGATTACTTTGCAACTCAAGTAGCTAAGTTTTTCTTCAGGGAGGTCTTCAAGTTACACGGGTTACCTAAGACCATTGTCAGTGATCGGGATAGTAGATTCACAGGTGCCTTCTGGCATGAACTATTCAGATTAGTGGGGACCGAACTGGCTACCAGCACAAGTTATCATCCCCAGAGCGATGGACAAACTGAAATTGACAACAAGTGGATTGAAGGATATCTGAGGAACTACGTAACAGGGCAGCAGCGAACCTGGATCAAATGGCTACACTTAGGGGAGTACTGCTACAATACTACCTATCACATGTCTATTAGGATGACACCTTTTAAGGCATTATATGGCTACGAGGCCTTGGACTATGCATATTTAGCATTTGGAGACAGTAGGGCTCCTAAGGCAAAGGATTGGATACAGGACAGTCAAGATATTCTTAAAATCTTGAAGGAAAACTTATAAACAGCGCAGAATCAGCAGAAGTTAAATGCAGACAAACACAAGGTTGAGTGGAGCTTTGAGGTAGGGGATTTAGTATACTTGAGGTTCCAACCTTACAGACAGTTTTCGCTTAAGAAGAAAGGAGCGGAAAAGTTAAAACCTCGCTTCTATGGACCCTATAGAATAATCAGGAAGGTGGGAGAGGTGGCATATGAACTAGAACTACCACAGGAAAGCAAAATTCACAATGTATTCCATGTGTCCAACCTAAAAAAGACCCTTAGGCAACACATTGCTCCATCAACAGAATTACCTCCTTTAGATGATGAAGGACTACTGATACTGATTCCTGAACGGATCATACAAACTAGAGAAAGGAAACTTAGGAATAGGGTAATTAGGGAATACTTGGTTCAATGGAAAGAACTACCGCCAGAGGATGCCACATGGGAAGGTGAACAAGTATTGCAGCATCCCAGTTTGCAGTTGCTTGAGGACAAGCAATCTCAAGCAGGGAGGACTGTAATGTCCTCATCTGAATAGGCATTAAGGACCAAAACCGCTAACCTATGTGATTCCTATGGGTTCGAGCCGTTACTGACAGTTAGGGAATCATCTAAAGACTGATGCCATCTATAGAAAATCTAGGGCATCAATATGTTATCACCATTAGGTCAAGGAGGGCCATCGGGGCCAAAGGCCACCGTCATGCATGCTATCTAAGCATTATTTAATGATGCATGCACCCATTTAAGTCTCCATGCGCATGCATGCAAGTCAACTGCAAATTAGAAATTAAAGTGACCTAATTAGGTCAAAAGTTAGGGTTTTCGCAATTGAAAGTTATAAAAGGGAGATAAAGTGAACGGAGACTTACTTCAGATGATTATTGATTTTGGAGCTCTTGAGTAGCAGCACAGCTTGCGACACAGCAGTTGGGGTTGGAGACGGTGTCTTCAACTAGCGGGGTTTCGACAGTGAGATATCTGCCCTAGTCTCATCCAGGGTAAGCCATACAGGTTCACCATTTGCTCTCCAATTTATTCATAGTTATCCAGTATACAGCAGAGATTGTTGCAGGGGCATGTGTGTAGCCGTAAGGGGTTTTCAGCAAAGCCCAAATCATTCGCTGGGTCTTCAGATCTCAGTTTACCTTCGGAACCCAGGCACCATTCTCATCATCGGTATCTTACTCCAGTACCCGGTGATTATCAGATCCGATCGTGCTCATCCTGAGCAGCTATCATCCAGTTCGAGATCAGGGGGGCGTGAGCAGCTGCACCTCTAGAGCAATTCGCTAGCCTGCCTAGAGACCTTATAATTTCCGCATGTGACAGGCATTCTCTTCGGCACGGAAAGGCTATCAGTCCTGCAAATCATCAGCTTCATCGGACACCTCCTTCACTAAAAACGTTGCCCTTAGCTGATTTGGGTTCGTGCCACTGGGGTATCACTGGAAGCAGAAGATACCAGGTCATCTCCGATTTAGCACTTAATGCATGGATATTCTCTCAGGAGCATTCCAGCCAGCTTATTAGTGGTAAGTGTTCATTCTATCCTACAAACCCTAACCCTAAATTTTGCTATAAAATAGGGAATTTTGCATGGCAATTTGCATGCCCTGTTGTTTCAGTATATTTGCATAAAATTAGAAAATATCGGGATTTGAGATATTACATTGAACGCCATCTCCAAGCTTCGGTAGCTTGTCATAATGGGTCCTAGGGTGTTGAGCCACTGTACTCCCAAAACCACGTTGATCTCTCCTAGATCCACAATGCAAAATTCATCTGTCATGGTGTAGTTCCGCATCGTCAATGTCAACTGGGGAGCTTTATGTACACAGGGCATGATCTATCCACTTGCTACTTCTATGCCAAATCCCTCGAACTCCTAGGACTGGATGCCCCACCTAGCTACTAAGGCAAAGTCAATGAAGTTGTGGGTAGCCCCACCACCAATGAAAATTGTGACTCTCTGCCCTCGAATGACTCCTCTGACACAGAAAGTGTTGAACCTAGGAGTGGTTGATAAGGTAGTAATGTTCCCCCTCTAAGACTGTACTGGTGGTTGTTGTGCCTGGGGCTGTGGTACCTGTGGTTGTTGTTGTACATGTGACTGTTGTACCTGTGGCTGTTGTACCTACGGTCAATGTACCTATGGCTGCTCCCTATCCAATTCCTACTCTGACACCTCATCTTCATCACTATCTGACACCACCTCTATGTAGTGAACCTTGCCCTTTCCCATACATCGATGACCTGGTTTCCATGGTTATTTGCAACTGGAGCACAATTTCTTTCTTCGCAACTCATTCTAGGTTTCTTCATCCAACCTATTGTTCTCGGATCCTCCCTTTTGAAAAGGCTTCTTATTTTTTCCCTTCTGCGGAATGAAAGGCTTGGACAGGTACTTATTCTTGGGTGCAACATCCTCCATATCTCGAGTGTGTGTGATAACATCCTGTAGAGTAACAGGCTTTGAATGTTGAAAAATTACCAAGGAAGTGTTTGTTCACTTTGTGATGCCTTCGAGTGGACTAGAACACTTAAAAGTTATGGTCCCTGGTATTTTTATAGCGCGAATGACTTTATGTTTATAAAGAGACTTTAAAAAGTGAGTTTGAGTTATTAAATATTTTAAATGTGACTTTATGAGAATTAAAAAGGTGGGTGAGCATTAAATGTCTCATTTAATATTTAAAAGTGAGTTAATGCTTTTAATGAGAAAAAGTGAGATTTAATAAAGGCCCTAAATTTGATTTAGTTGGCTTTTAATCATAGCTATTGATTTCAAAATGGTGGTTACTCAAACAAAAAGGCTAGGGAAAGGCATTTTCATTTATTATTGTAATCTGAGAGATTTGGAGAGCAAGAGGAGAAGAAAGAGAGAAGACGAGGGTTTGAAGAGAATTCATCCTTGAGGAAGAAAGAAATTTTCAGCACAAATTCCAAAGTTTTGAGATTGGTACAAATACCAAAACCACAGCAATAATGTATAGCATGATTTCCAAGGCAAAGTACAACAACCATAAATAGCACAGAAATCGAGGAGAGGTCGTACTGTTGACTAAATTGTCATTGATGCCAACAGGTGTGTGCTAATGTGTTTTGGTGCTCCTTGAGAAGCCTCTGAGGGTTGAGTAAGTGTCAGTGTCAAAGGAGGCCTTTTTGACTTTGTCCAAGCCCAAGTTTGAAGCCCTT
>LPNX011133110.1:622-20059 GCA_001517045.1 Pseudotsuga menziesii
AACACTGGTCGAAGTACTCAATTTTCTAAGAAAGGAGAATGCATCCTTATCAACACAAAAACATAAACAAGGAGAGGATCAGAGAGCTTGAAGAGAAAGATAAGTCCACTAGAGATTTTAGTTTTAGTTAGATGAGGAAAATATGAAAGAAGATTCTTTAAGGAATAAATTAGTAGAAGCTCTAAAAAAGGTGAATGCAACCCCTTCTAGTAGCCAACAAACAATGCATACGGAAACTTGGAAACAATGTCTTTGCTTGAGAAAATATTACAACATAAATAAAAAGAATGCTAGCAATGGAAGACAACAATTACTGATAATTTAATGAAAGTAGTCCAAATGGAGGAGCTAGCCGATAAAATGAAGGATGACCTTAATGTTTAGGGGGTAGGCTTGATACTGCCAAGTAGATAATATATGAATTGAGGAAAAGTCTAGCATCCTTGGAAGGATTAATAAATGAGTGGTAGGACATGGATGTAGAAATGTTAGCATAAGCCAGAATGGTGAAGACATTGTCCACAACTATAGAAATAAAGTGGATATAAATATCCAACAATTTTCCCACAGTAAGACTTCATTTTCAATTTCTATTCAATTTATCAAGAGGTGAAAATTATTTGGAAAAATACCAAGAGGTTATACAATCCAAGTATCAGACTTATATGGTAGCAAGGGTAGTTGTGAAACCATTGAATCTAGATCAATTAAAAGACTTGCAAATCCATGGCATAACATCATCACATATGTACATTGAGAGCAGTATAACAAGTTACATGGTATCGAGATCATAAAGAGAAAGATGAAAGAATTTGGCGTATTAATTTCCCACTTTTCCAGAACAATTGGTTACATGGTCAAGAATGGCCTCCCATACCCTTGGGGCACTAATCTCAAGTTATATTCAACAATGAACTATACTAAGATCATGCAGAGTTCATTGTCTGGGCTCATTTTGGTGGCTGATAAATCAACTATAGCTACAACCAATGAAATTCTAAATCATCTGAAACCCCCAATTGAAATTG
The DNA here is from genome assembly GCA_001517045.1 of Pseudotsuga menziesii. Taxonomy (NCBI): domain Eukaryota; kingdom Viridiplantae; phylum Streptophyta; class Pinopsida; order Pinales; family Pinaceae; genus Pseudotsuga; species Pseudotsuga menziesii. The sequence goes on from LPNX011133110.1 coordinate 1,651, forward strand.
CGGCTTTGTCAAAGGAATTAATACAAATTATGGAAGAAGTGGATACACTCCTCAATTTTGAATTGGATAAATACTTAAGGATTTTGAAAGAAGTAGGGGCTTATCTCCACATGAGTGGGTCAATATGCATGCACTGGAGGATTTTCAAAAATTTGGACAACTTCCCTGCTTACAAAGCACCCAGCAACACTTTTTCATAAGATATATGTAGAAAATCAGATTATGCTGACTAGTGTAGAAGGGTGTGTTCGATTTGTTCTGGAATGCATATTAGATTGTATTCTTTCTTATACAGTCTTGTCCAGATTGCTTAATACTTGATCAGTCCATGAACAGTCGTAGATATTGTTAAAAGCAAAAGAATATTTCATATCTTCAAGTACTATGTTATGACAATACTTTGACATAATGGCATGGCAACATGTGCACAGGGAAAGCTAAAATGGGAGAAAAAGAATGGTACTTCTTCAGCCTTAGGGACCGCGAGTACCCAACAGGCCTTCGGACTAACAGGGCCACGGATGCTGGATACTGGAAAACAACCGGGAAGGATAGAGAGATTTTCAATTCACGATCATCTGCACTAGTTGGAATGAAGAAAACGCTGGTTTTCTACAAGGGCAGAGGTCCTAAAGGAGAAAAAACCAACTAGGTAATGCACGAGTATCGTCTCGAGGGAAAATTTTCCTATCACCGCCTACCCAAAAACTGCAAGGTGCGTTACTCTTAGGTTAAAAACTTCTAATACAAAGATATTTTTAAATGCTACAGCCATTAGAAGCAGAGTATAAGCTATTTTTGTCAGAGATAACCTGAGTTTACCTCTCGCACAGTGGCCAGTTCCTTGGCTGAGGAAGGGATTCGTCGCTTGCTCTTCCGAGAGCAGCTTCAGCTTGAGCGATCCAGATGAGGTGCGTTGCTCTGCCTGGCTTTTTTAACAGCAAATGGTCGTACCAGAATGAATGGCCATATCTATTCCACTTGCTCTTCTAGTAAACAGTCAGTAGCTCGAATCTGAACAGGTGGTCGCAGGGGATCATTGCAGAACAGGTGGTCGTGAAGCTTTTGGACAGCTGCAGGGGATCATTGCAGGGCGAGGGGATCATGGCCCCGCGTGGGATCATTGCAGGGCGAGGGGATCATGGCGCGGCGTGGGTTCACGCGAGTTTGAATTGTGGCGGGAGCACAGGATGGGACGTGACGGAGCTCCGACGGACGGACGTTCGACGGCGTTGGCGACGGGTGCCGGGGAGAGGAGGCCGCCGGCGGTCGGAGCGGCACGGCGACGGGGTTGAAGCGGCTGCCGGCAACGGAGACGGGCGGTCGCCGGCGGTGGTCGGAGCGCCGGCGCGACGATTGCCGCCGGGCAAAATCGTCGCGTCGGTAGCCCACTCCCTAAATATTAGAGGGTTGGTTGCAAGGTGAGTACAATCAAGAGATCATGGTTTCTTTCTGGGGAAAAAATTATGGTGAAATAATTAAAAGTACAATAACCTCGACGGGGTTTCGAATTCGTGAACAGATTGCGGACATTCGGAACACTCACGAAACCAGCAACACAAATGCAAAGCACCCTCACAATGCCCAACATATAAAAATGGCATCCTAACCAGTAGAAAAGAGTAATTGGTGTTGTCCTGCAAAAATGATGACGAGTGTTACGGTACATTTATGCAGAAATTAAAAGACTGCGTACAAAAAATACATCATAAACAGTGAGGAGATGTATGGCCATTGGCCAACAAATCGAGAAATTAAAAGACTGCGTACAAAAAAGACATCATACGATGTATGAAACAGTAGAATTCAGACAGAGGAGATCAAGATGTATGGCCAACAAATCGAGCAGATCAAAGTTAGCAGAGCAGTCATTATTTGAAGTTATTTTCCAGTCTTCGATGAGCAGGAAGGAAGTGACAGACTAAGGAATAGCCCAATGATATGGACGTAAAGTTGGAACTTGGCCATAATGAAGTTCCATCGCCATCATGTACGTTTTACAACGGCTAGGCCAAACATCAAGGAATACATTTATCACTTGCAATGGCTTACCGAAAATTGGTGGAACCTTGTATATTATGATTCCAACCAGAGCTTCTATGGTTTCCTTCTTGAATTGGGAAAGTCATAATTGTAAATGTGCATTGCATTTTTGATAATGTGTTACAACGGAGTGAGTTGATAAGTTTACAAAGTTTTTTTATTATGTTTTTCTATGTTAGATAAATTTTTATTGGGATATATTGTTAGTTATTTTATTATTATATTTTATAAAATAGTTGGTATGGTTAGTGAAATAAAGAAATGTAATTATTACAAACTATAAATATAAATCAATTATAAGTCAATTATGTTTTACTGTACATCTTAATTGTTTTTAATGAAACTTTTTTTAATAAAAGATGAAATTGTTTCTGTGGTTGGATGTAGATGTCAAACTTTGTATTTATTGAAAATTGATTTTGAACGAGTTGTAAAATGTAAATGGAAGAAGCTTAAAAAAAAAAATGGTTGTGATACATTCTTTAATAAAAGAAGCTTATGAAAATTTGTGGGATAATACCTTGTTATGGTCATAGAGCTAAACGTCTATCTTTGTATCTATCTACACACGTTTCATTGTAACAAAAGTTTCCGCGGTTCTTTCTATCTTTTGTGTAAAGATGCATTCTTTGATAAAAAATCAAGACTAGTAGAAACATTTTAGAAGTTAAGAAGGGGAACCATTAGTGTAGAAACATTTTAGAAGTTAAGAAAGAGAAAAGATGCATTCTTTGATAAAAAATCAAAACTAATAAGAAGGAGAAGCATTGGTGTATAAACTTTTTAGAAGTTAAGAAGGAGAAGCACTTGTGTAGAAGGGGAAGCACTAATGTAAAACATAATAAAATGAATTAAACCATTTGTATTATGTTATTAGAATATAATTAGTGTTTCATCATAATTGAGGTATATGTATCAAGGAGTTAAGTGACTTCTTGTTTGAAGTCTAATGAGAATGTGAGAGCAATTCTGGATGGACAAAGGAGAAGTCTAGGGAAAGCAAGCTATCCTAAAAGGATTTTATGAAGATGACTTAAGAGGATTTTATGAAGATGTTTTTTGAAAAAGTTTCCAATGTTATATTAGTCCAGTAATATAATGTAATATAATGAAGTTTAAAAAGTTTAAGGTATTTTATTTATTTTGGGTAACTTTAAAAAGTACAATGAAGTGCTTCTTTATAAAGGTTCAAAGTCAAAAATTGTTGGAGATAATAGTTACATTAGAGTTGGTTTGGGTTTGTTAGATGCAGAAGAAATCTTAGATCCTATTTACTGTGTGGTTAAACTATTCTCTCAATAGGTTGCTGACAATGTGTGGGCTTTGCTTAATGTATAAATATGTATGTAATCTAATAAAGAAGACAAAATTTGTATATAATCTGTTTTTCCAATTTGGTATCACAGCTAGTAGCTGTAGGTAACTTCCTTACGGGAGGGCCCAGAATATGTAGTTGTGTGATTAAGAGCCTGTCTGGGCTTAGATCCCTCACGAGAGTGCCGGGAACCGGTAATAGGTTAGAGCTGGAGTGTACTATTGTGTGATAATTTTTCTGTGTGTGTGTTTTTAGATTGAATTCGCCCACCTGAGTTGTTGTTCTACAGTCAGCTGCGTGAATTCCATGAAGATCACTGATTGAAAAAGAGAAACATGGAAGGGAGAGGTTCATTATCAAAGGAGCGTTGTTTTGTTTGCTGGAGATAGAGTTTGAAAGGTGGGCGACAGTCCATTGGAAAATCACTGAGCTGAGTTCATTTGAATACGCATATACTCACGGATATGTGAACGTCACGTGAAATTCTAAAATTCAATTCCGTTTTTTTTAATACAATCACCAAGGAAATACCCATTGATAGTGTTTACGGCGAATTCAAGTTGTTGGGTTGAAAATTGGAAAGCGCCAGTTGTCGGATTAAGTCGTCTTTCATAAAGCCGATCTGCTGAAGTTTGGTTCTATACTCGAGAATTGTTTTGATCTCTTGGGAGGCCTGCAAGCAACTATGAACGTGGCATCATCTGCAGATGTTGTTTTGCCTCGATCAACAATTTAAGCACTTGATAGAGGATGCGATGGAAGCACTTGATGTGGAATATGTTTTATTGTGTGTTATAATTATTTTATGTGTAGAAGAACCATGAAGTCCAATTATAGAACATAGTAACATAAGCTAAATTACTGGTTTTTGACGTAATTAGGTCCCATGTAGGAATATATTGCTAATTTTCTTATGTCTACGCTGTGTTATATACTGGTGGATCTTGTTGTGAGTCGGGTGTCAAGAACAATAGTTAGAGGTCAGTTTGTGTGTTTGTAAGAGTAAAAGGTCATTTTGCAAGATTGATAGCTGGGAACATCCAGTATTCAGATCACTTTTTTTTATCTGTTGAAAATTGTTTTTTCTGGAATCTCAGAGATGGAAGTGTATCTATAGGGTGATTTAGTATTATGATTATTCTTTGAGGTAATCAAGAATATTCAATCTTGCAAATCTATCAATGATGGTGAGAGGCGTTTACATACTTTAAATGAGTCAAGTGGGAAGCTTGAAAGTGTAGTGAAGAAAAGAGCAGAAACCATGAGATTGTTGAGTGGGCGTAAGTGTTAATGAAAACCAACTAGACAAAGAATCAGACAGATGACATGATCCAGGTCGTGCCTAGGTGCACGTTGGGGACAACAGTTCGTTTGAATGAATCAAGCACTGTTATGGCGGAAGCTTAAAATAATAAGTAAAGCAAGAAACACACTACATAGAGAGAAAATATGTGCACAAACAATATGCAAGAATTTGAACCAATTTCTATTATTATTTCTTCTCCATGAATGTTGATTGATACAACAATGTACATGTTTATATAGAATGCTGAGACGTTTGGGTGCCTACCCGTTACGTTCAGTTATAAAAGAAGTTATAACGGTTCAGAATTTCAATTCTCGCAGACGACTGGAAGACAGAGAGACAATATGTTGATGATCGACAGTCATCGGTGCCGACAAGGCATGTCGAGATGTTGTATGTCGAACGTGAAACATATCGAGGTTGTTGAAGTCGGTTGTGTCGAGGTTCGGACTTATTGAAGCTGATACTGAACATGTCGAAGTAGTCAAAGTCGGTTGTGTCGAAGTAGTCAAATTGTTGGACTTTGTCGAAGTTCGACAACATGCCAACTGTTGAGTGGATCATTCCTCCTTCCTTAAGAAACGATGGTCTCCATTGTGTGCTCATTCAGGTGATGAAACTTGGTGGTTAATTCAGTAGCAGAGTACCACTTTCCTTGCGCAAGGAGTTGTCCATCTTTAGCCACTTGAAACAAGGGAATGGAGTTCATCCTTGTATGGCGTATGCGTTGTCCCACAATGGTGTCATAAGGAAGAGGTTCCTGAACATCTGGATGGATGTCTTCGGGTTCTGATACTTGCAAATCATTCTGCTCCAATAATGGTGCATGGTATGGTCAGAGTAAGTCTACATTGAAGACTCAATGTAGGCCAAGGCATGCAGGAATGTCAAGCTGAAAAACATTTTCTCTCAAGGAACAAAGTTCCTCAATAATCGAATAACTAGAACAAGTAATGTAGAAAATCCATAAATGGCTAAGCAAACAGTAAAAATGTAATGTGTGATAGATAAGTAAGATGTTTTACAAGAATTAGTGTCAGGTATTTTATACCTTAAGTGGTAAAGGGGGTGACTTTTCAAGTCACCTCTTTAGTAATTAATTAATTACCCTAATTAACCTACTTAGTATTAAATGTTAATATTTATAACATATATATTTGTTACATTTCCTTCCCCTTAAGGAAAGCTTTGTCCTCGAAGCTTGTATCGTTAACAATGTCTGAATTTCCTTGAACTGTCATCTCGGGATCCTTTCCTTTTTGTAATTGCAACACTTGATGAAATAAGACGATATGAGTTACGGATTCCCAAAGAGAATTGTCGCATGCTATCTGTTGTGGTCCATCCCAGATCTAATTTTATCGGAGCTCTGAGATCATTTTATGGAACGGGTCGTTTCAATTGTTTCTTAGCATGTTGATATTTTCTCCTGTCAACATAATTCTTCTGCAAGTGCTTGTTTTGACCCTGTCGTTGGTCAAAATTACGATTATAATTAGGATGTATGTAAAGTGTATGGGTTGCTTGTTTTTCTTTATTTTGAAGTGCGGCGAGGACTGTCTTCACTTTCTTGATTTGATTTTTGGATGCATCTTCCTAGATTTGCACTTCTTGGTTCTCCTGTAGATTGTTATGATTCTGAATCTTTCCGAATCTTTCATCTTGCAATTTTTTGTCCATTTCTAAATTCTTGATTTGATTCTCTTGTTCCTTATTACAATTCTTTAGACACTGGTTTTCTTCCTGTTTTTCTAGTGTTCTTCCTTCGAGGTCTTCACTGGAGTGTTCCCTCTTACTACTATGTTTCAGTTTTTTAATATTTGTAATCAATGTTTTGTTATGACTTTGTAATCAAAAAATCCCTTCGGTATTGCTTGATAACACATTATTGACTTTTGTTAGTTCCAACGCATGTGTCTTCTTACTGTCGTCATATTGCTGTTGGAGTTTTTCTTTTTGTTGTTGACGATGACATAACTCTGTTTCCTAATTTTCTAACTTTTTATGTAGTTGCGCCAATTCGTCTTCCTTGTCCATGACGACTTTGTTTAGACGACTAATTTCCTCTTTTAAGTTGATATTGTTTTCATACGGACATTCTTTGACTTTTTTTAGTTTTTTTATCTGGTCTTCAAGTTGTAGAATGATACCTTCTAGATGTGATATTTTCTCATCCTTGTCTGATAAAAAAAATTGTGAGTTTTTCTCTACTATCTTCCAATGATCGAATTCGTAATTCTGAGGTAGTAATCTGTTCTTTTTTAAAATCATTACTTCATTTCTGAGTGTCAAACTGGAGTTATAGAACACTATTAGCTAGTTCACACATTTTTAGCTGGGCCGAAATTGTCCGTAACTGTGATTGCAAATGTGAGTGACCTGGATCGTCTTCCATAGTAAAATATTTATATCGGACATGAGCGATTGCAATTTTTATAAGATGTCGGATATTGGAATTCCATTTCGCAATAAGAACACTTAGTCCAAAATTTGGATTTATATATGGAATCCATAATTGTTTTAATATCTTCCAAGACTTGATTTCTGCTTTTTTAATATCTTCTTTGATTCTTTTTCATTTTTGTATAAAGTAATAATTGTAAATAACACAATTATTATTAATATTATTATTATTATTAAAAAATTTATATTAATAACAAATATAATATATTACCAATTATTATTTAAAAATAATATTATAGTATATATATTTTTTGTGAATTGGGTCCAAAGGGTTTTTTTGAAAAAATATATAACAATAATAAATTTTATTATCTTAATATTATTATTGATATATATTTTTTATAAGTGTCTTGGGAATTAGGGTTTAAACCCTAGAATTAAAAAACCACTTATTAAAACAAAAACGTGGGTGGAGAAACCACTTGTTTTTTTACTCTTTTATTTTTACTTTATTTTTTGGACCTTCCTTTTTTTATGACATCATCTTCCTTCTTCTTTTTTTTACTTCTTCATTTTTATTTTTTCTTTCGACTTTCTTTTTTTCAAATACCATAATTTTAGGGACTCCCTAGTATTATGATTAAAAATCACGATATGGCCAAAGGCTTGGATCACAAACTAGCTTTGATACCACTGAAGGAACAAAGTTCCTCAGTAATCGAATAACCAGAACAAGTAACGTAGAAAATCCATAAATGGCTAAGTAGACAGTAAAAATGTAATGTATGATAGATAAGTAAGATGTTTTATAAGAATTAGTGTCGGGTATTTTATACCTTAAGTGGTAAGGGGGGTGATTTTTCAAGTCACCTCTTGAGTAATTAATTAATTACCCTAATTACCCTACTTAGTATTAAATTTTAATATTTATAACATTTATATTTGTTACATTCTCCAATCTATTTAAGGATATTGTATGGACCATATCGCAAAGGTTTCAACATTCTATATGAGCCAGTGAAGGTTTCAACCTTCATTAGATGTAACATGTTGGGTGTTATATTGTCTTAATGAATCACCAAGTATTTAATTATCGATTGGGGCTTGTAAACTTAGAGTTGACACAAAATATATGCTAAGGTAGAAGGATACCTAGAGTGTCGTAGAAATATTTTAATAAAGAAAATATCGAAAGATCTTTCAAAATGAAAAACCGAGTCAAACTTCAGAAATTCAACTACTAAGTTAATTAGACTTTTAATAGATCATAGCAGTATTAATCTATATTATTCTACTCTATAAACAATAACAGAAAAAATACTAATCTAAGAAACAAGACTTGATCTCGTAATTAGAAAGGCAATAAAAAAAATTCAGAACTCTAACTATATGGAAACAAGAGATTATATTATCTAGGCAAGATTATAGCTACTTAATATATTTAAGAAATTCAATAATTAAACTATTCATTCATTTAACCAATACACAATAAGTAAGCTAAATTATCTAGTTCCATTCTCCTTGAGGATTCTAAGGATATGCGTTCAATTTGAAAGGAACTGGAGAAGGTGTATTAAAATGACTTCCAAAGAAAATCAGAAAACTAAACGGAAATAAGTCTAATTTAATGACTACAAAGATGTGTAAACTAAAGAGTGTCAAGTTACATGTGATAGTAAACATTGTGATTTATTCTCTATCCATAAGCAAATGGATCTAGTTAAAATGAGATATGATGAACAACTGATCTATTAATCAAGAAACAAGACTATTCTACTAATTACTTTGAAGTTGGAGATATGATATTCTAGAGAAGTAAAGCATGGAATAAATTTAAGGAAATAAATATAATCTAGAAGCAAGTAGAAAACTTAATAAAGATATTTTATTTTTATTCTATGAACATCTTCAGTAATTACAAAATAAAAATGACAGATTGTATGCTAGAAATGATGATCAAACCATAAAAAACTAATGTACTGTTTAGAGAATAAAATTAACAAGTTTAATTCTAAAATCAATCTAAATCAGAATAAAGTAAATCAAACTGGAAATGCAATTGACAAGTTCTGAAGCAGTAATCAATTAAGAGATTTGAGACAAAAGGAACACAACTCAAACACAAACTAAAGCAAAAAGAAATGAAAGCTAAGAATCACTATGGAGCTTAAGGGATACTTTATGTGGTTTCAAATAAGGTTCTAAGGTTCTAATTATATATATGACTACTGGTTGACTACATAAAATGACACAATTCAAAAACTAGGAAAACTGAACTTTAACAGATATAAAACAAAACAGGAAATATTAAAGTCCGAACAATAGTTCGGATGATAGTATGGAACAATAGTCCGAATGACAATCCAGATGGTGAAAAATAGTGTAAATTATGAAATAAACAACCTAAATGATCCTGACACCAACTGGCTTATGCATATGAGGCTATAGTGCATAAAAAGACAGTAACTAACCTATTCAACAATTGAAATGACATAAGAGCACTTTTACTAATCTACCTCTAAGAAGAGAAGTCATTTCCTATTGTATAATAAAACAAATTAAAAGATAAATGCAATTAACCTACAACTACAGAAGAATCAACAGAATTGAACCTAAATACGAACTAAACCTGAAACATTAAACTGATTAAACTCTAGCTAATTGCAAATATGAAATTAGAGAACAAACTGAAAGAAAGACTGTAAATAACTATGCACAACTGGTCACTTTCCATTCTGGAAATATAAATTATGTTAACAACACTCACATAAATTAAATTAACAACAGACAATACACGTTACGAGTGACAAAGTAACATCAACTTACAGGAAATCAAATTACATACAGAAACTGGAAATGAAAACTACTTATTTGCAAAAAGGGAATAACGAAAATACACAAATGGAGACCTCTGGTTGTTGAGGAGCCCTTCTCAGCAATCAGTGGTGGCGCTTAGATCAATCAATCGCTCACAAAAATAGAGACATATATTCATAGCTGAAAATAGAATTTGTATTAAACTGAAATAGAGTTGACAGAGTTTTTATCCAAGGATGACTACTAGCCTACTTTCATCGTGAGACATCGTTTATCTAGCTTTTACAATGGAGTGAGCAGGTTGACCCTTTCAGTGGTCGTCTTCTCTAAAAATAGACAGCCTTAACTACTAAACAAACAATTGTGCAACAATTTATGACAACGCACCTAATCCCTTGCGTGTTGGTTCTCCTCGCGCGAGTTGTTGGTGTATGGATCTTCATTGACGTGGGAAGAGAGCGTGGTTTTAGGCTGAGAGGACAGGATCCCGAGTCTTCTAGAGCAAGGACTCTCGCGCTAGGAGGACGCGTGGCCAACAAAACCATGAAACCATTCTGTGCTTTTAACGCCAAAGAATATTCCAACCATCAGAGCCATGGGTTGATCGGAGAGATGTATGGCGAGCTGGATGCAACTGTGCATGTTTGGCATGAATGCATGTCCAAGTGGAGGTTCGTTTAAAACCACAGCCTGCAAAACAAATCTATATACCTCGCATGTTTACAAATGTCACATAATTGTCAATAAAACCATGAAATAATGAAATTTAACCAAGAATTGTATAATATTCAATTACATTCATACATGTTTTTGGTTGATGGTTTGAATGGCAAGAAATATGCCAAAAAGTGACAAAAGGTAATGTCAATAGAGCAAATAATCAATAAAAAATGATGACAAAATCGGGATCAACACTCCCGCAAACCAGATAGATGTCAGGTCCCACTGAGAAAAACAAAGAGGAATTTAGGAAGAAGGCTGAGTTGCAGTAGCAGCTGCCTTCAACTTAGCAGAGGAAACAGGAGATTTGAATTTCAATTTTCTAGCTTATTCCTTCAGAACTTTGTATCTCTCCTGATGAGAGTCACGTGAAGAGGTTATGGCCTTATTGAGCTCTTCAACAGTATTAACTTGAAGACGTAGCTCCTTGTTTTCCTGACAAATATCAACAACCATCTCGGCATATCTTTTATTTTGGCTTGTTGACTATACTAATTCTTGAGTCAGTCGATCTATTGCCTGCTGATTTGGAGTAAATTGCTCTGCAAGGCACTTGGAATCTTGAGGAGGACTCAATTCTTTGGATGTTGTTTCAAGGTCGATAACAGGGATTTGTTCCTCAGGAATTGTTCCTTAAGCAGATGGAGAAGTGGGATCAAGAGCATAGGCTTTGAGAAACTCAGCTGAGATGCTGGCCAGTGTAAACAAGGGCGAGTTAGAAATGGGTTCATCCACCTCGACCATACTATCTGGATGATCGTACTGAAGGGTAGGTTGAATGGTGATCTGAACGAGATTCACCTTCTTATTCTTGGTTCAAACTTGCGAAAAAGGTAAAAATTCAGTGGGCAGAGGGTCGACAAAGGTGGGTGAATGGTCATGTGGACTCGCTTCTGAAGTATCTTCATCAATATGCACTACTTTAGTGCTTTTCTTTTCTTTGGGAGGGGTCTTACTGTGTTCACAGTAATGAGTGTGTCGAGGATGCTTTCGAGCGTTTAAATGAGGGTTCAAGACCTTAATTACAAAATTTTCCCAAGTATGGTTCCTCTCCTTCAACTAATGCATGATGAGGAGCTTGATAAGACTATGGTGGTACAGACCACCCATAGGATTGACCGTATTTTTTCTGACTTGGTTCGACATCTTTTCCAAGCTCTTCAGGAAATAGAATGGAAAATTAAGAAATTGTTGATTGAAAAAATGTGCCAATAATCGGAAATGGCAAGCTTTAAACACAGTAAACTTACCTTCACAAGTTATGAGGCGGATGATAATGGCCAAAGGATTAAGGTATTTTGGCTTGACCCATTCTCTATGAAATGATTTCATACCCACAACATGCTGATACTCCGGCTTGAGAGCGAAATCATCAAACGACCGAGGAAGAAACAAATGTTTGTGCCAACGGGTACCTTCTCTTGGCAGCTTGGTTGCGAATGCAATGGTGTCTTCAGTCACTGGAAAGGTGAAGTAGCCAACCATAGCCACCTTACCATCGGACCCTTTTACGAATAAGTGTGAAATATCCTCAGGTATCACTGTAGAAGGTGGAGGAACGGGTTCCATCCCGCTCGAAAGAAGATCTCCCGACATTCTTGGAATTCCAGAATCCGGAACAAGTCCTGATAACTCTCAGGCTCTAGGCGATTAGGCATTGTTTAAGCAGGGGAAGAAATGGAGGGGGGTTGTAGAGGATACAACGCAATGACTTCTGGATGGCTCCGTGAAGACAAAGGTAAGAAAGGATGAGGGTAAGGATCATGAGTTTAAAACGCAATCTGTTTAGGTGTCTGAATGATCATGAGATTGTGATTTTGCAAGCTTGAGCAATCACACTATGGTTCAGTACTTTGAATCGTGTGCCCTAATAATTATTTCGTATGGTTATGAATGATTCAACCATATCCAAAGTAAACTTTGGATAGGTTGAATGAATTATTCATTACAGAATTTATAAAACGCATTTAAAAACCATAATGACTTTAATTAATAGAATGATAGAACACCTAGCGATTTCCGCATATGACTTGATGAGAGGATAAGGGTAATAATGGTCGAAAAGATCCTAAAATCATATCATATCAACATGGGGTTAAACAATTCATTGGATGAGGTCGAGGTGAGTCCTAATGAAATCGTAATGTTTTTATGAGCATAGGAATGAGACCTAATAGTCATGGGTATGGTTTAGTGGATTAAACTCTTTTCCCATAATTAAAACTAAAAGAAATTAACACCTTGACATATTTAATCATGCTGCTACAATGTTATGGTTTCATTCGGATCATTTGGCATTCCATTCATACCGGCATTCGACCCTTCCTATGATCCTCCATATGGACCCTCCGTATAAAAATGTGCTTTGTTGGATCTGACTGCTGCTAATTATGCAATAAATTTTCCTGGGCTGCCAGCACACAACAGAATGATGTAAACCATCTTTATTGAAGCTTAGTTGCGCTCTTCTGTATTCATCAAGGATTAAAGAAATCTTCTGCTACTTGCATTATCGTGAAAACATGTATAATTTTGTCAGAGATAATTGAATATTTTCATAAATAATCAGAAAGTAAAGACGGTTCTAACCTTCCCCCAAACCAAAAATATGACGTGTCCTCAAGCCATCAAAGAAAAATTAATTGATATTCAAATAGTTTAACAAATAATTCTAAAATGTTGTTATCATTTTCATAAGAAAAAGAAACACTAACTAGAAAATGGAGATGATTTAGATATGTACATTCATAAAAAAATAGCAGTGCTTAGGAAGACCATATGAATAATGATAGTATAACTGATGGAAAAATGCCATAGGAAAAACCAGTCATCTTTGACTCATTTTAAAGATCTCTTGTCATCCAAAGAATATATAGAAAGTTCACCCAGGAGTTTGTGAGATTGCCATAGTTATGGGTCCCATTTCTAGGATAATCATATCCTAGGTATTATTTGAATTAGATGACAGGTTCCAAGCCCCACTTAGAACCATTCTCTAATGATAGTATAAATAATTGGCCTAAATATGTATTTTATATACTCAGGTTTTTTTTCAGATGAGTCATGTGTATAGTAATGCATTAACCAGATCTCCTTTACCTAATATTTCCCCGCTAACAGCAGGTCGGTTTAGTACCTCGGCGGGTTTATGTTTGTACTAGGAAACCATAGCCCTGCTGCCAGCGATCCTGTTCAGTACCTCGATGTGTTTACTTACATTTACCGAGTTTCCATGTTTAATATGTTACTTAGCATGGACCCACTGCCAGCGAGCATGTTCAGTACCCCAGCGAGTTTGCTTCGTATAATGATTTTAGTATGTGGAAGCTGGTTGGTACTAGGGCATGTTAAGCCTGCTAAACACATAATTCAAATATTTAGAGTGAACCTTATGAGTAACTTAAATTTATTCCTTGACCTCACTCTATCTTCTTCATAAAAGATTAGTAATGTTCCCCACAAGTAGAAATTTCACTTACTCTTGGGTTACCTCCAAAAAATTCTTAAGAGACAAGTGTTGATAATGAGTCTGGGATGAAATAGTAGTCCATAGGTGTAAGATAGAACTTTTGAAACAATGATGATTAGAGTAGGTCTTAAGCAATTGTTCTAATGATAAATAAAAAATGTGCATGTCTGAATCAAATACCAAAAAAAAAAAATATAAGGAATCATAGAATAAAGTGGGTAGGAATAATATAAAGAACACTTTAACTTTCATTATAAATTTTAGTTTGCAATAAAAGAGAAAGAGTTAGAATGTATTATGAGTTCTTAGAGAACTTTCCTTTCTAGGTGATATTTCCTGAGCAGGGATGATTTTAAGGAACCATACTTATTTAAAAGTGTATAAATGTTGGCGAATATTACTAATTCTTAAAATGCCAACTATAAAATGATTGGCGATACTTTTAAAAAAATATTTTAATTTCCAAGGATTTTATATCATTTATATAATAATTTGGCGATTTTTAGGGTTAAAATATTTTACCCCATAAAAATTGGGCGAAACAGGGCTTCAAAAAATGCAAAATGGCGAATCTTTTTTGGGAGAAAAACATGGAAAAATAGCCCACTGGGCTAAAANATCAGTTGATTATAGAGATAAGGTTCTTGTAATCAAACTGAAAAACAACTTGTTAGAGGATTCAAATTTATTCTCAACAAAAACATATGTACAGAGGAAAAAGTCATATAAAAATTATCAAAATTTAGGCAAAGGAAAAGAGTCTTCATTTTATATTTGACAAAATTCCATAAGTTGATTATAAAACTGAATTCCATGTATAAACGCAGTCAGCTTGTTAGAAATGAATTTTATTTATTTGAAGAAACAAAGATATATTTACATATATACATGAAGACAACCCAAAATAATTTAAGAATTAGGAGGGGGAGGAATGCCTCCCTCTTCAACCAGATCCATCTCCTTTTGTGTAAGACATTCTGCACAAAATCTTGTTTAGATATTGGTTGATGGTAAAGTCTAAGTCTATGTCCATTTACGACAAAGGATTTTTGTGAACCATCAATTGTCCTAATTTCTACTGACCCGTTATCGAAGGATGTAACTACCTCATATGGACCCATCCAACAGGTAGTTAATTTTCCTTTCAAATTTTTATACCTTGAGTTGAATAGTAATGCCCAATCCCTGGTGTTAAACTTCTTTTGTTTAATAAATTTATTATGTCATTTTTTTCATTGATTTTGTATTAACATTGTTCTTTGGAGTGCATCTTGTCTAATCTCATCTAACTCATTAATCTATAAAACCCATTGTTTCTGTGCCTCTTCCAAATCCATGCCTAATTGTACAGTCATACAAAAAGTGTTAACTTGGAATTCAATAGGTAAAAGTACTTGTTTCCCATTTACTAGCTCATAGGGTGTATGTCCAATAGTGTTTCTCCATGTTACTTTATAGGCCCACAAGGCCTCTGGGAGTTTATTTACCCAATCCTTATGATGTAGCTGAATGGTTTTGGTTAAGATAGTTTCCAATACCTTGGTTGACTCTACCTGGCCATTAGCCTGTGGGTGGTAAGGTGAGCGCTTGCAATGTCAAATTCCATACTTCGTGGTAAGTTCTTTCATCAATTTGGAAGTGAATTGAGAACCTTGGTCAGTGACAATTTCCCTAGGCATACACAACAGAATTTCAACCCAAAATCGGACACCTTGCATGTATGAAATTCAACACTTCTCTGTCGCATTTTCGACACATACACTTTTTTTGTCATCGGTGGCATAACGTCGGATCTTCAACATTCTACTAATGTGGGTTGAAGATCCGACACAGCATTGTGTCGCATATTTGATTGTTTTTCCTTCCAAAGTGCCAATCAAAATTGCATAAACCATCGGAAATCCGACATCCTCCGACCCATGAAGCGTCGGCCTTCCGACGGACAGAAGTGCTAGAGGAAAAGTGACGCCATTGGTATTTTTATCCAGAGAGTGTCGAAAATCCGACGCCATTTGACACTGGAAGAGTCGGCCTTCCGCTTCCGACGCGGTCCGACACTTTAACCATCGGACGACCAACGGGCGGAAGCGTAGGAGTCATGACACGGCCGTCGGATGGGTTTACCAGAGTGTCAGAAAAGCGACACCTGTTGGTGGATTTAAAAAAAAATCCAAATATTTCACTTACCCCCACATGGTTTCAGCCTAGAATTTGACCACTGAAGGAAACTTGTTTGGACCAGACATTGGTGAGTTTACAAGCAGCTCAAATGATCGAGTAGAGGTTAATATGTGGAGTGTGTCAAAGGGATCAAAGAGAGAGTCTCTACATTCAAAATTGTCAGACATTTTGGGAGCTGAGTTTGAGAATACAAGTGAGAACAAACCTGAGTTTGGGATTACAGGCAAGAAGAATTAGCAAGTTTTTGAACAGTCAGTGATGGATTTGAGAGAAAACACTAAAGAGCTACCAATTTTGTCAAATTTCTCTGAGCAACATGGTTCATTGTTTGCAGTCAATTCCTCCTCAGTCATGGACTGCAGGCCTGCAGAAAACAAGTATGTTGAGTATGTTCCCATGATTGGGGCTTCTTCCAGTAATGGTACCTCACCATTATTCTGAGATTTTTCTCTGTATAAAAGACAACTGTTAGAATTGACCCTGACTGAACTATCTTAAATGTTGTTTCATATAAAACCCAAAAAAATTAAAAACAAAACTAAGTTTAAACTTGCAATACCTTACTCTCTTGCAAAAGGTGTTGATGTCCTTGTCCAAGGTATCAAGAAGACTAATAGCCTGTATAACCATGTTATCCACTCTATTGACATTGAATTTCACTTTGGCTCTGTTGTAGCTGTGCCCAAGACCCAATTGAGCCTTCTCCAAGTCTATGTGATTCAATTACAGAGGTCTGTTTACTCGTTTTTGCATGATTCCTCAATGTCAAAACTAAATATCCATTCAGTTGATGCTATGACCCATTTTGCTCCAAACCAAGCCAGGATTACTACATATCAGCACTATGTACATCCATCAATTACAGTTACCTAGGATATGTATGAACAGAATTAGTCAAGCACATGCAAAAATATTATAAATGGACAAATAGAAGAAAACAATGTGGTTTAGACATTCCTTAATTTCTATACTTAGATTTATAATACGATCACACTTTGTCTCTTAGGAGACAAGTCACTAACGAAACAATGGAAATACCTGAGAGAGAGAGAGAGAGATAGGTAGTTGTAGGGCAGAGTGAGACAAATATAGACCACAAGGTCACAGATCAATACTGTCAACCTCAAAACATATATAAAAAACAAAAAACTCTATTTGCATTTGCAGTAGATGTTGACCCAACAGCTCTCCACCCACAAAACTCAAAATCCCTAATCGAGGTTCTACACCCAGCTTGATGAGATTCAAACCAGATTCAGTTAATTTTTTTAGGCCTTTCTAGCCACAAACAACTGCACCTAACTGGACTAAAATTTTTAACATCTACACTTATTGCCTCATGGCTTGGGGCTTGAGGTCCAAACTCCACTCAGCGGCATCCATCCACAGTATCTATATTGACCAAAGAAACACCTTATCCTGCTGTCCTGCAAGCAACAAATACAGCAGAGACAACAATTTACCTTCCCAAAGCTAAATCACTATGTATCCTTGCTCAACTGCCTTTCAAAGATAGCGATTCCCTCTGTCATTACTTAGACAGCAAAATAGTGACAAGTGGATCCCTGGGAGAGGCTAGCAATGCAAGAAAAACATTGATCTCCCTTATAACCCAATTTATCCAAATTTATCATGCATTTCCCTTTGTAATTTATTATATAAGCTTTCCATTTTTATGCTTTGTGTTGCCGTTGTGTTTTCTATAGGCTGGGAGTATGAGTTTATAGCATCCAATCCTTTTGCAGCTAGTGAATCCCTTTATTTTCTAGGAGAGATGGCAACAGAGCTTTTATGAAATATTTATTTATAAGAAGACCAATGATCAGTGGGTCAATTCCTTTGATGCAGTGAATGGAGTCTATGAAAGCTTTGGCTGCTAAAACAAATAGATATTGAAGATGAGATATCTCACTGTCTAATAATAAAGTATTTGCCGGAAGAAGAGAAACTCTATAAGGCTTCACAGTTGCTTTTTACTACAAGCAAACATAATGTTCTATTATAACCAACATTGGCATTAGAGGAATTTTGGGGTCTAAAATGGGCCTCCTAAAGAAAATAATAAAATAATAGTTAAAATAATAAAATAATGTTGATTAATTTTGGAGGAAGAAAGAAAAAAACTACTTTTTGTGTTCGTATTTTCGACATATCT
>LPNX011133110.1:20164-184456 GCA_001517045.1 Pseudotsuga menziesii
TTGGGGTAGCGGGGTCCATCAAAAGTATGCAGTGTGGGTACTCGTTGGATGCGGAATCAAGTTCCGCATTCAACGAGCTCTCCCGATCGAAATTTGAGTAAAAACACAGGGAGATATGTCGAAAATACGAACAAAAAAAGTAGTTTTTTTTAATGACAAATATGTCAATTCAACCATTATGGTTGACTTATTTTATTGAAATTCTATTGGTTCTTGAATTCCAAATCACAAAAACTTATTTTGGCATGTTTTCTTATAAGGCCCATTTTAGACCCCAAATTTCCTCTAATGTGGCTAAGTATTAACCACAACGATTACCATCTAACTACTTTGTATTAGCTATTATGCACAGGGCAAGGAATGCCTTATTGTCTATGACTTCGTACAAAGAGGAAATATTTAAGAGGGCCTTCATATTGAAGAGCATAAACCAATGATTCCATATAAAGACTAGTTTACAATGGCTGTGGAGTTGCAGGAGCATTAGATTGGCCCATTTTTGACAAGCAAAATGAAGCCCACGAAAAAGTTGATCACAAAAATAAATTGTATGTTTTTTCAAAGTTTTTGCTTAAAACTCCTACTCTAGATTTGTTAATGCATTCTAATGATATAGGCTTGCCTATGGATTCAAAGGGGAAACTTATCAAATATATTACTATTTCTTCTTTGGATTTATGGTAAAATGATGGGTGAATTCTAGGGTTTCATGCACATGCAAGATTGATGCTAGCATTGTTGGAAGAACACAAGGACAAGGAGGATCTAGGGTTTTCTTGGTTGCTCCATTGGTAAAGTTTGGTGAAATTATGCTTCTATGGATTGAATGGTGGTTGTAATGCTGCGTTTTCTCTGAATTAGGGCTTTTTACCAGCTTTTGTCAACTTTTACATGTTATAAAACATCCTCTTGAAGGAATTTTCTCTTGTTTGTCCTTAGATCTCTGATTTTTTCCCTAATTAGGATCCTCCAACAAACCCTAGAGGTAAATATAGTAGTATTTCATGTGTAAATATACACATTTGCGTGATTAGTGTAATGTTAGATTAAATCTGCGTTTTTATAAACTAGAAAACCTTAGAAATTTATAAAATTCAATAATCCAAAAATAACAACAATTTTAAAATTATAAGCCAGCCTCAAATTTTGGTCTGCCTATTTATCCCTAGATCCTCCAGTGCGTCACCTATCTTCTTGTCTACATCCACGGGGCCAGTTATCACGATAAATCAAAATATTAAGGTAATTGTTTAGATCAGATATAACAAAGTTCGCCTCTATGTATGGTAATCATCATCAACAACTAAATGTATGTGTGTGCACATGCATAAATACCCAATACACAGCTCAATCAAACAAAAGAAAACATATTATTATTATTATTAATTACTATTATTATTAAAAATTTAATAATAATAACAAATATAATATATTACCAATTATTATTTAAAAATAATATTATAGTATATATATTTTTTGTGAATTGGGTCCAAAGGGTTTTTTTGAAAAAATATATAACAACAATACATTTTATTATCTTAATAGTATTATTGATATATATTTTTTATGAGTGTCTTGGGAATTAGGGTTTAAACCCTAGAATTAAAAAACCACTTATTAAAACAAAACCGTGGGTGGAGAAACCACTTGTTTTTTTACTCTTTTATTTTTACTTTATTTTTTGGACCTTCCATTTTTTTATAACATCATCTTCCTTCTTCTTCTCTCTTTTTTTTAACTTCTTCATTTTTATTTTTTATTTTGATTTTATTTTCTTCAAATACTATAATTTTAGGGACTCCCTAGGATTATGATTAAAAATCACGATATGGCCAAAGGCCTGGATCACTAACTAGCTTTGATACCACTAAAGGAACAAAGTTCCTCAATAATTGAATAACCAAAACAAGTAACATAGAAAATCCATAAATGGCTAAGTAGACAGTAAAAATATAATGTATTATAGATAAGTAATATGTTTTACAAGAATTAGTGTTGAGTATTTTATACCCTAAGTGGTAAGGGGGTGATTTTTCAAGTCACCTCTTGAGTAATTAATTAATTACCCTAATTAACCTACTTAGTATTAAATGTTAATACTTATAACATTTATATTTGTTACATTCTCCAATATGTTTAAGGATACTGTATGGACCATATCGCAAATGTTTCAACTTTCTATATGAGCCAGTGAAGCGCTCCTTCTTTAGATGTAACCTGTAGGGTGTTATATTGTCTTAATAAATCACCAAATTTTTAATTATCAATCGGGGCTTGTAAAATTGGAGTTGACACAAAATATATGCTAAGGTAGAAGGATACCTAGGGTGTCGTAGAAATATTTTTATGAAGAAAAGATCGAACGATCTTTCAAAATAAAAAAACGAGTCAAACTTCAGAAATCCAACTACTAAGTTAATTAGACTTTCAATAGATCATAGCAGTGTTAATCTATACTACTCTACTCTATAAACAATAACAGAAAAGATATATATAATACTAATCTAAGAAACAAGACTTGATCTCGTAATTAGAAAGGCTATAAACAAATTCAGAACTCTAACTATATGGAAACAAGAGATTATATTATCTAGGCAAGATTATAGCTACTTAATATATTTAAGAAACTCAATAATTAAATTATTCATTCATTTAACCAATACACAATAATTAAGCTAAATTATCTAGTTCCATTCTCCTTGAGGATTTTGAGGATATGCATTCAATGTGACAGGAACTGGAGAAGGTGTATCAAAATGACTTTCAAAGAAAATCAGAAAACTAAACGGAAATAAGTCTAATTTAATGACTACAAAAAGGTGTAAACTAAAGAGTGTCAAGTTACATGTGATAGTAAACATTGTGATTTATTCTGTATCCATAAGCAAATGGATCTTGTTCAAATGAGATATCATGAACAACTGATCTATTAATCAAGAAACAAGACTATTCTACTGATTACTTTGAAGTTGGAGATATGCTATTCTAGAGAAGTAAAGCATGGAATAAATTTAAGGAAATAAATATAATCTAGAAGCAAGTAGAAAACTTAATAAAGATATTTTATTTTTATTCTATGAACATCTTCTGTAAATACAAAATAAAAAGGACAGATCTTATGCTAGAAATGATTATGAAACCATAAAGAACTAATATACTATTTAGAGAATAAAATTAACAAGTTTAATTCTAAAATCAATCTAAATCAGAATAAAGTAAATCAAACTGGAAATGCAATTGACAAGTTTTGAAGCAGTAATCAATTAAGAGATCGGAGACAAAAGGAACACAACTCAAACACAAACTAAAGAAAAAAGAAATGAAAGATAAGAATCACTATGGAGCTTAAGGGATACTTTATATGGTTTCAAATAAGGTTCTAATTATATATATGACTACTGGTTGACTATAGAAAATAACACAATTCGAAAACTAGGAAAACTGAACTTTAACAAGTATAAAACAAAATAGGAAATATTAAAGTCTGAATGACAGTCTGGATGACAGTATGGAACAACAGTCTGAATGACAATCCGGATGGTGAAAAAACAGTGTAAATTATGAAATAAACAACCTAAATGATCCTAACACCAGATGGCTTATGCATATGAGGCTATAGTGCAGAAAAAGACAGTAACTAACCTATTCAGCAATTGAAAGGGCATAATATTACTTATGCTAATATACCTCTAAGAAGAGAATTCATTTCCTATTGTATAATAAAACAAATTAAAAGATAAATGCAATTAACCTATAGCTATAGAAGAATCAACAAAATTAAACCTAACTACGAACTAAACCTGAAACATTAAATTGATTAAACTCTAGCTAATTGCAAATATGAAATTAGAGAACAAACTGAAAGAATGACTGTAAATAACTATGCGCGATCGGTCACTTTCAGTTCTGGAAATATAAAGTATGTTAACAGCAATCACATAAATTAAATTAACAACAGACAACACACGTTACGGGTGACAAAGTAACATCAACTTACATGAAATCAAATTGCATACAAAAACTGGAAATGAAAACTACTTATTTACAAAAAGGAAATAACAAAAATACACAAATGGAGACCTCTGGTTGTTGAGGGGCCCTTCTTAGCAATCAAGGGTGGCGCTTAGATCAATCAATCACTCATGAAAATAGAGACATATATTCACAGCTGAAAATAGAATTTGTATTAAACTGAAACAGAGTTTACAAAGTTTTTATCCAACGACGACTACCAGCCTACTTTCATCGTGAGACATCGTTTATATAGCTTTTACAATGGAGTGAGCAAGTCAACCCTTTTAGTGGTTGACCGCTCTAAAAATAGACAGCCTTAACTGCTAAACAAACGACTGTGTAATGATTTATAATAGCGCACGGACGTCTTCCTAATCCCTTGCACGTCAATTCTCCTCGTGGGAGCTGCTGGTGTATGGATCTTCATTGACGTGGGAGGAGAGCATGGTGTCGAGCTGAGAGGGAAGGATCCCAAGTCTTCTAGAGCAAGGACTCTCGCACCAGGAGGACGCATGGAAAACAGAACCATGAAACTGTTTTGTGCTTTTAACGCCTCGAAATATTCCAACCATCAAAGACACGGGTTGATCAGAGGGTTGTATGACGAGATAGATGCAACTGTGTATGTTTGGGATGAATGCGTGTCCAAGTGGAGGTTAGTTTAAAACCACGACCTACAAAACAAATCTATATACCATGCATGTTTACAAATGTTACATAATTGTCAATAAAACCATGTTTGCATGGACTGGTCTTTCCATTTCCTTAGTTGTTTCCGCTCTTTATACTATTTTTCAAGATACTTTGGTAGGTAGAACTCCTTTCAGATGTACTCGACAAATTTTACCCATGTGTCTATGGGGTCACCTTCTTTTTCCATCTTTGTCAGTAAATTCTCCCACCAGCAATGCACGGAGGTTGACATCTTTAAGGATGAAATGGTGATCTTGTCCGCTTCGTAGAGTTTATTCATGGAGTAGTAAGATTCCAATTGTTGTACCCAATTGTCGACAGATTCCACGTCAATCTTTCCTTCAGATTCGTCATGTCTAGATTCATTTGCACTTTGAAGGGGTTGATTTTATTGGAGTGGGTTCTCGTTGAGGATTCTCCGGATGTCGAAGCGAATCGTATGATAATATTGCTTAACTGGGCGAACATTTCAGTTCCCTGGAGAGCCAGTGCTTTTTATATGAGTTGCTTTGTCTAATCGGTTGCATGTCTATTGTTTTCTTCTTCGGCCATCTTTTTTGAAGTTGAAGATAGTGTTTTCTTGTGTTGTTGAGTTTGCGAGCGTGTTTGAACATGCATAAGTTAAATAACTTCGATGGAAGTGCTTATGTAACTCAATCTCTAAACAAGATCAAGCTCTGGTACCAACGATCCAGTTCATTCCCAGGTGCACGTTGGGGACAATAGTTCAATTGAATGAATCAATCACTGTTATGGCAGAAGCTTAAAAGAATAAGTAAAGTAAGAAACACACTACATAGAAAGAAAGTATGCGCACAGACAATATGCAATAATTCGAACCAATTTATATTATTACTTCTTCTCCATGAAGGGTGATTGATACAATAGTGTACATGTTTATATATAATGTTGAGACGCTTGGGTTCCTACCCGTTACGTTCCGTTAAAAAATAAGTTATAACGGTTCGAAATTTCAACCACCGTAGATGACTGGAAGACAGAGAGACAATCTATCGATGTTCGACAGTCATCGGTGCCGACAAGGCATGTCAAGATGTTGTATGTCGAGTGTGAAAGCCATCGAGGTTGTCAAGGTCGGTTGTGTCGAGGTTCGGACTTGTTGAAGTTGATATTGAACTTGTCAAAGTAGTCGAAGTGTTGGAGTTTGTCAAAGTTCGACAACATGCCAACTGTTGAGTGGATCATGACAAATATTGTAATTTGTGATTTAGTATTGTAAGTTTTACAATGTAATCATTAAAGGGGGATTTTGGAGATAATGGTTACAATAGAGTTGGTTTGTTTTTGTTAGATATAGAAGAGATCTCATATCTTATTTTACTGTGTGGTTGAGATATTCTATCAATAGGTTGTTAAGAGTGTGTGCATATCTTGATGCAATGCTTAATGTATAAATATGTGTGTAATCTAATAAAAACAAGTTGTGTAATCTAATATGTATAAAGACAAGTTGTGTGTACAATATGGTTTTACAATTAAAACAAGTTGGACATGAAGTTGCATTTGCTTATAAGATTATTGATGCTTTCATTTTGTATTAAAAGAGTATTTCCCAACAAAATAAAATAATTTAAAATATGCTCTTGAACTTGAACATGGACATGTAGAGAAGGTGTGGACATGATTTCAAGAGGAGAAAAAAAAATTTCCAAAAGAGTTTAACCATATTTGTTCTCTCCATGTGTATTAAACATGCAGCATGTTTCCTTGAAATTCGTTTAGCATTCACTCTTATTTGCACATGTTTTTTTTTTTCTCTACAAAGACTAAGTTGTCGTATTTATGCCATTTCCATTAAACAACCAAGAGTTGGATGAGATGAAATTCCTATGAAAATTGAAGGCATGAAAACATGAAATTTAATTTAGTGAAGAAAACAAAACTTTCCATGAAAATGTACGAGATTGATCTCTTCGTATTAAATTCTATAGTCTATAAAGACCCAATGTATATATCTCATGCCCAACAGAATGATATAGATATATAATATGCATTTATTGCTATATATTTTGTTGGTTAAGTATGTAAAATATATATTATAGATTTATAAACTTGTCTTCTTTAATATTTTTTACAATTATATGTATTTTTTAAGTTTGTATTAGTAGTATAAATCCATCTTAAACTTGGATCTATCAAGCATGTATATAGATCCAATTTCTTGAGGTGTTATTTTTTTTAATCTTAATTTTTTTACACCTCAAGAAATTCGATTCCTTTCGATGCTTGATAGATCAGTATTTAAGATTTTAATAACTTTTTATTTGGCTTAAAAGAATTATTTTATGAACCTATGGTTAATTTGGTTTTATTTTATTATTTTATGAGCCCTCATATTTTTTTTAATTATTTTTTTTTATTTTTGGTAGCATAACTTTAGGACTGTGACATCTCCCCCATATTGGATTGTAAAGCACTTTGCTATTCTCAATGCAATTAAAATGTACAAATTATACATTAAAGTGTACTAGTTGTATTTTCCTTGAGGTAACTATGCTATTTATATGACTCATGTATAGATTGGTTTCAATGAGATTCTTTATTTGTTTCGTTTTTCTTACTCAAAATATATGATCTAAGCTTGCTCATTCAAAGGGAAATGGCTACTTGCTTCCTTATTTTAACTCATATTAAGCTATTTTTATGTTTAGTTATTTTCCCAAATTTCTATGTAGCATGTCACATTTCAATTTGTTAATTTGTTTTTAAAACCAAAACTAATGAAATTTAACTCTTTTATCCTTACATCAAGACTATTTAGATACTTTACAACTTAGTATAGGGTAGATGTGTGGCTAAGGTGACCACCACCACGACGACAATAACAACAACAACACCAATTAAAAATTAAAAATTATTAAACAACATATCTTTACTTAAATTTAAAATTTACATAAAACTAAAAATAATTAAAATAAAACCCACATAAATTCATCCTAAACCAAACCAAGATTAATTTTTTTTAATATCAATATTTTTACACCATATAAACAAATTCTATACCTCAAAAAGTTTGATGCAAGTTATAAAACTTCAAACCTATTTTCATATACTAAACCAACTTCAAAGAAAAAATAAATTCAATCACAGATCAGCTTCAATGATCGATCGGCTTCAATATCAGATTGTCCTCTGATAAATCAGCTTCAAGAGATATGCTTCGATAATCCTCAAAGTTGCACTTCAATGAATCCAACTCTTTCCCAAAGAATTAAAAAAAATTCCAAAATGCTATATATCCACACAAGCTTAAACCCTAGATCATCGTTGAGCTGAAAGGTTCGTTTATAGAAAGCGACGCTTCAAAGAAATAATCAAACCCTTACTAAATATTGTTTCAAAGGTTCTTCGAAAGAAGTAAACCTAATAATAAAACAATCTTTGTAGAGAATAATAGAACAGTATATAGTGCGTTTGTGACAAACTACCATTGAATCATGATGAAGCTAATGAGTAAGAAATTGTTCTTTTTTATTAAATATTTACCATTTTGTGATAATTATGGCATAAGTGTTGATATCTTATATTTTATATTTTTTTTAGCAGCTCAACAAGATTATTTTGGTTGTAATAAGTGTACAAGTGAGATTCATTTCATGGTGGTCATATCTTGTTATGCTTAAATGCATCTTGATTAAGATTTAAATAAGCTTCAGTTAAGCGAAGATTAAAGAAATGAGTAACTATTTGTTTTTCTTGTATGAATAATGGATAAAGAATAAACTAATATTATTTTATAATACAAATTTATACATTTGAGCCTTTGTTTAACACCCAACCATGTGCTTATATAATTAAAAATTTTGATTTGTAATCATACTAATACAACTATTTAATTTGTGGTTGGTGAACCTGCATAGACCTCAAGGTAAGTACCACTAAATTAAAAGTTCTCCATGCATCAACTATCAATCCACCCCAAATTAGACATTACCCATGCATTCATGCATTAGCTACGAGTTATTTACTTATCAACCACGAGATATTTTTACGCCAATAGGAATTTAGATATTATGTGAGATTTTAGGCTTTCTTGACTAGATCAACAAGATTGACTCGAGTGTAACAAGTGTACAAGTGAAATTCATTTCATAGTCATAGTATCTTGTTATGCTTAAAATTTAACTGCATCTTGATTAATATAAGCACAAAACAAGTACTATTTAATAATAAAAAAACAAAAAAATAGATATGAAAAATACAAAAACAAATTGTTACCCCTTCCTTTAACCACCCTTTAAGTGAAGCTTATGTAATCTTAATCAAGATACAATGAACATGAATTGAATCCTCATTGTACACTTGTTACACTAAGAAAAAAAATATCCATTTAAAGTATAACATAATATTAAACTAAGAAAAAAACATAAAACAAATACTCTTTAATAAAGAAAAAAAACAAAAACTGATACAAGGTATAAATCTTTAGTGAATAATAGATTTATAAATAATTAAATAGTGAATTCGAAAGTGAAGCTTATTTAAATATTTATTAAGATGCATTTAAGCATAACAATATATGAATCACAAAGGAAGAAGACATAGGTTGAATGGCGGATTCACGAAAGCTCTCAGAAGATCACTGACAGGGTCGGTGCTGCATGCATCATTGAGCACTGCGCCACCCTGTAAATCAATATTCGCGGCATCCCTTGCGCATTGGCAGGTGGCGAATGACAATGGGGGAACCTAAGGGGTGGGATTCAAACCCCTCCCAAGCAGAGACATTGGAAGGAGGCCCAGATGCAGATTCACAGCATGCATCTAACTCAAAAATGGTCGGTAACCAGAAAGAAGAAAGCAAGAAAAAATAAGGTTCGTCCTCCACAAAAAGCAAAGGAAAATGCATTACGAAAGAAAAAGAAATCCCCACTTTGTAAATCCATGTTGAAGTCATCTGGGAACATATTCAACATATGAAGGATCACACCTTTATTAGCAAATTTGTGGGGTCTAGCCCTCATAGAAAGCCTTCCTGTGGTGGACCAATGTCACATGGAAACCCCAGGGACACTATGACCTCCACCTGGGGGATAAAGGATTCTTCACGGTTGTTTTCCTGAACCTCGAGGACAGAAATGGAATCTTTGAAGGAGGGTCGTATTTCTTCAACTCTCTTGGACTCTTTCTGAAACCCTGGAAAGAAAGGTTCAGTTTGGAGAAAGAGGATATGACCTTTGTTCCAATATGGATCAGACTATAATCCTTTCCCTCATAATATTAGCATGAGAGCATTCTAGAAGCCCTGGGAAACGCAATAGGGGAATTTTTCAAAATCGCGGAGCAGACCAAAAAATTGAGATATACATCGTATGTCGGCATTTGCGTTTATATGGACATAAATAAAGACTTACCTGAAGGCATCAACCTAAGTTGGGACGATGAAGAATGGTTTCGACTCATGGACTACGAGAAGATACCTTTTAGATGCAGGCACTGCCATGAACATGGGCACCTATTCAAAGAATGTTGAGAAATCAACCCAACAATCCAGCAGAAAGGAAAAGAGATCAAAGATGTTGATGGTTTCACCAAGGTGTCTGGTAAAAAACATGGATAATTTTAAGGCTATATTAAGGGGGTTACAAAAAATTACTGGGCTATTTTCTTATGTGGAAAGGGTTTTTTCAACTAAAATATGTTCGCCCAATATTTATTAAAAAACAAATAAATCCAAAATGAATAGCCTCCCGTATATTAATTAGGAAAATGAAAAAAAAGTTATTTTCGCCCTAGCAAATCTTTCTCCAATCTATATTTCTCCCCCAATTTCTAAAACAAATCTAGTGAAATCACTCTTTTGCCCCCAATTTTCAGCAATGGAGGCTCCCAAGGGTTATTTCACCCTCCATTTTCCTTATCATTTAGGAATATGGTTGCATTTTCCTATATTTTTAGTCAATTTCATGTGATACCTTCTTTCAACACTTGATTTCCAGTATTGGAGGGAAAATCAAGGGTTATTATTTTCTATTTAAAGGCTATAGTGATTCATGGTTCACCCACATCATATTGCACTTGCAGGGTGAAGGTTTTGATTGATGTGATTCCACTTTTCATTATCAGCTTTATTGACATCTTAATCTTTGCATAACATCTCCATTACTGAAATATTAGGTCTTGAAGGGGCATGCCACACATGCAATTTATCAGAGAATACAAACTCACACCATGCTTTTTGTTAGGATATTTAGACACTTAGGAGTTAGTTAATATCAACTTGTGTAATATATCCATTAGGTAAAGTGTGTTTCTTTAGTATGCATTAGTATGCATTTGTAAATATTCTAATCTGATGGTCACGATATGTTATAGACATAAAGCGATCCGACGGTTCAACTTCTCTTAGATTATACCTATCACTGATCTGTGGCTTAGCACCTGATTGGTCCATGATCTCTATTTAAAGAGCATGGAGGGTCCTTGGCTAGTTGATCGATTATGAGAAGCTCATGTAACTTTATTTCTTTTGCATAATAAATTGCTCCAAGTATCTATTTGGCTGGGGCCGTGGACTGTTTCCCTCTCTATGGTTTTAACCACGTGACAAACATCGATGTATTGATCTGTGATCTATTTGTGTGAAGTGGCTGCTCTAGGTGTTTGGTATTTTGGGAGTACCCTATGTACCTGAACATTGTATCAGAGCATTTATGAAGAGCCGCTTCCGTTTGTGATCAAGATCTGGAATCGGTGTTGCCAAAACTTTGAAAGGGTTTCTGGTTCCAAATTTTCTATGCATTTTTTGCCTATGTGAGCTATTCCATTGCGTTCGGAATGCCGTTTCTATTGGGAAATAGTTTTTGTTTCATCGAAAATCGTTTTTGTTTCATCAAAAATTGTTTCCGTTTGTTCCAAAAACACCCATTTCGGCAAATCTGAAGGTATAATGTTACAGTGACGGATTTGTTTTTTTTTTTAAATCTCTCATATTTTATCAGTTTTATTATTAGATATTTACTGTTTTAGTCTCGGATTGTTGCATTCCCTGGCTGCGTATGCTCTTTGTCGTGCACCTTACACGATCGTGGCGAATCATAAACAGAAAGGGAAAGTTTTTTTCTTGTCTTATTGGCTATGTATGCTCTTTGTTGTGCACCTTGTGTGATCACGGCGAATCAGAAACAACGAGAAAACTTGAAAAGGTAGACTTTTCGGTTAAACTAACCAAGATCTAACCCCACCCATAGTGTGGAAATTTTTTTTTTTGTTTTTTCATTTTTTTGTATGTTTTGCAGGAAAAAATGGCAAGCATGGAGAATGAGAGAGAAGAGATAAAACAAAAAACAAAAAACAAAAACAAAAATCCCCTTACTCTTTCCATTATTTTACGTACCTTGTAAACTTAGCTCACTTGGTTCAAAGTTACTTTCTTCCTTAATAGGTCTTGAGTTCAAGTCTTATTAAATTACTTTTAGTGCATGCAATTTCTATTTTCAAGTTACTTTATTGTAAAAGTGCATCTCACATAAATAAAATAAAATAAAAAGTGAGTCACTTAAGTCTTTTAATTTATTGCCGCACTATTTAAAAGTGACATTATTGTAAAAGTGAACATCACTTATTTTACAAAAGTGATTCACTTAAAAAACAACTTTCTTGTAAGTGATTGTCAAAGGTTCATCTTGGGAAGAAGGGGGTTCTTTTTTTTAGTTGGTCAAATTAATATCTGCCATGTTACTATTTGGGACATCTTCAATATTTTCTTTGATCAAGCATAACTTCATCATCCAAAATCAGTTTCTAGTGCCGTTTTTTTTAAACAGCATAATTTTTCGAGCTCTTTGCGTCCGGACAGTTAGTTTATGTTTTTTCAGCCGTTATGTCATAGTATGGCCACCCCTTGTGATATTCTACTTACTAGTTCTAACTATTTCTCATGGAAATCTCGTATGGAAGATGTTCTACGAAGTAGGGGACTTTTTAGAATTACCTCGGGGAAAGAAACAGAACCCTACTGATGATGATAAGAAAATAAAATGGGAAAATAGATGTGATGAAGCTCGTGGATTGATTGGGATGTCAATCTCTACTGATTTGCGATTCCACATATCTGGAATTGATGAACTTGATAACGCTTGGGAAAAGTTGGAATCTGTGTTTGGTAAACACAATGAAATTTGAGGTCATCAACTTGAGAATGAGTTGATTTCTTTGAATCCAAGTGATTTTTCATGCATTCAAGATTACTTATCTAAGTATAAAACTCTTAGACTCTTATGTGAAGAATGCAAGATTAAGAAAGAAGACAAACAATGTATTTATCATATTCTTTCAAAACTTGGACCTGCATTTTCTGTTTTGTGTCTACATTTTACTCCATGAAAGAATACTTGAATGCAGCTAGCTATCAAGAGCCTACTCTTGAATCCTTTTGTGATTTGTTAATTAGAGAGCAAGATAAGCTCATTCATCTTGGAATAATTAACAATGCAGATACATCTAGGAAAGCCTTATTGTCCCAATAGAAAGAAAAGTCCAAGCCTCCCAAGAAACAGAGTTTTCACAATAATAAGCCCAACAAGGGTCCCAAACCCTCTCAGTCGGCTCTTTCTTTAAAAAATGACAAAGGATCCAAGCCAAAAGGAAAGAAGACTAATCGTCACTGTAATTTCTATGGGAAAGATAATCATAATGAATCTAAGTGTTTCAAGAAGATGGCAGCCTTGGAAGCAACAATGAAGAAGCACCACATCAGCCTAGATTCGTCTTCAAAATCTACCTGTCATGGACATGCACTTTGTGCTTCTGGTTACTCTTATACTGCATCTTCTTCTTCTACTTCAAATGAATGGCTCATTGATTCTGGAGCATCTTATCATATGGCTAAGGATCAAGCCATCTTTTCTACTATGCATGAATGTAACACCAAACAAATATTTGTTGGTGATGATAGATCTCTAAGTGTTGTAGGATCTGGAACAGTTCCAGTAGAAAATGGTCACTTCAGTGATGTACTATGTGTTCCAAAAATTTCATGCAATTTGTTATTAGTCTATCAAATTACTCATTCGGGTGAAGGTAAAACTGTGACGTTTACACCTCACCAAGTTGTAATCAAGGATTTTAAAAATCCTCAAAATGTCCTTGCTACTGGAACTGTTGATGATATTACCAGGTTGTACAAATTTAACAACTTTGGGTCATCACCTTTTCCTCCACTTTTTGTTGCTCATAGTGATAAATTGAGCAAACTTTGGCATGAGCGATTTGGTCACTTAAATTATCGCTCATTGCAACAACTATGTAAAGACAATATGGTGACCGATCTTCTGATGGTATCTTGAAAGGATGGTGTTTGTTCTGGTTGTGTACTCGAAAAACATCCTCGGGATAGTTTTGATAAGCGTGCCTCTTGGCACGCCTCGGTTCCCTTGGAGCTTGTGCATAGTGACTTATGTGGTCCTCTTCCATCTGCTTCATTTTCTGGTTTCAAATATTTCTTAAATTTCATTGATGACTACTCCATATGCACTTGGGTTTACTTCCTAAAACTTAAGAGAGAAGTATTTAACATGTTCTTGGCCTATAAGGCCCTTGTTGAAAAACAATATGGTCATCAAATTATTAAGTTAATATCTGACAATGGAGGAGGATTGTTAACAAAAAGTTCACTACTTTCTGCACTGAACAAGGAATCCAACAACAACACATTGTTCCATATACACCACAACAAAATGGTGTAGTTGAACGGAAGAACCACACTTTAAAAGACACTTTAGAATAAATGGCTAATTGTATGATCCAATCTAAGGGACTAAGTCTTCAATATTGGGCTAAGGCAATAAATTGTGCAAATTACATATTTAATCGCACACTAACTAAAGTTTTACAAGGTATAACACTAGAAGAATCATGGAGTAAAATTAAACCAGATGTAAGTCACTTCCGTGTGTTTGGTTGTGAAGCATGGGCTCACATTTCGGATGAAAAACGGAAAGCATTGCAGCCTAAAAGTGAAAAGTGCATATTTGTTGGATATTCTAAAGATGTAAAAGGTTATAGAATTCTTCAGCCACATTCTCATGATATAATCATTAGAAGAGATGTTAAATTTGATGAAAATCTCTTAGCCTGCGATCCTAACTTGGCGGGTGTGCCATCTTTGGCCTGCGAGCCTAATTCAGCGATTGTGCCTTCTTCTTCTTCTTCTAGCTTCCTTGATAGGTTTCCAACTCCAGTTTCTGATGATTCCAGTAAGGATGAAAATCCACCTCCCCCTGCTCATGTTCCTCTAGTTGCACCAACACAAATGCTTCCTCGATGGGTCCGTTCAATATGTGAAGCAACTGGTGATCTTGCCGGTGATCCTAGAGATCAACGTCGAACACGTTCTCAGTTTCAGCGAGCCTCTTCTCTTTTGGCTCAAGTTTTCAAGAATCATGATCCAGAAACTTTTGCAGAAGCTTCAGGAAATCCAGATTGGGATGCAGCTATGGATGAAGAATATCGTTCCTTAATGGCGAACGATACTTGGGATCTTGTTCCTCTTCCAAAAGGAAGAAAACTTGTCAGATGTAAATGGATCTACAGAACTAAGTATGCATCAGATGGAAGTGTTGAAAGACTTAAGGCAAGGTTAGTTGCCAAAGGTTTTTCCCAAGTTGAAGGGATTGACTACAATGAAACCTTTGCCCCTATCGCAAAAATGAACTCCATTCACCTTGTTCTTTCACTTGCAACCTTACATAACTGGGAATTCCATCAAATGGAGGTCAAGTTTGCATTTTTACATGGTGATTTACAGGAGGAAATTTACATGGAACAACCTCCTGAATATATTCAGGATAACTCTAGCCTTGTATGTCTCCTTAAGAAATCCTTATATGGCCTTAAACAAGCTCCTAGAGCTTGGTTTGCCAAAATGGATAGCTTTCTCCTTGACACTGGTTTTTCTAGATGTCATTCTAACCCCAATGTCTATACCAAGAAAGTAGGAAACCATCTCATCATACTTGTTCTTTATGTTGATGATCTTATCCTTACTGATAGTGACCCTAAACTTTTAACCCATGTGAAATCCAGTCTTAAGAAAAATTTTGAAATGTCAAACTTAGGACATTTTCATTATTTTCTTGGTCTCCAAGTCTTGCAAACCAAAGAAGGAATCTTTCTTTCCCAGTCTAAGTATGCTTGTGACCTTTTTTGTCTCTTTCACATGGAAGATTGTAAACCAGCCCCCTCTCCCTTGCAATCTGGAGTCAAACTTTCTGCCACTTGTACTTCCCTTGAAGTAGATGCCACCTTGTATCGTCAGCTTGTTGGTAGTCTCTTATACTTAACTCATTCCCATCCTGACCTTTCCTTTGTTGTTGGCCGTGTTTCCCATTATATACAAACACCTCATGAAAGTCACTGGAAAGTATCAAAACGAATACTTCGATATATTCAAGATACAATTCAGTTTGGGATTCATTACAGTACAGGAGGGAAACCTTTGTTGGTTGGTTTCACTGATTCAGATTGGGCCGACGATCCTGATGATCGAAAGTCTACTGCATGTTATGTTTTCAATCTGGGATCTGAACCTATCACTTGAACTTATAAGAAACAACAAGCTCTTGCTCTTTCTTCAGCAGAAGCAAAATATCGAGCCGCAGTTAATGCTAGTTAGGAAGCTTTATGGCTTCGATAGATCCTTTCAGAGTTTCGATTCAAGCAGCAGCAGCCTACTCCACTTTGGTGCGACAATGTGCCATCAAGCTTGCCAAAGATCCAGTTCTACATCAACGCAGCAAACACATTGAGCTACATATGCACTTCATCAGAAATCTTGTTCATGATCGTGTTCTTGAAATGCTCCATTTCCCTATAGATGATCAAGTTGCAGACATCTTCATCAAGTCTCTTACATAAGCGAAGTTTTCTAAAATTCGATCTATGTTAGGAGTTCAGGAATGTGTCCTTAAGGGGTGGTAAGCTCTAATGCCTCCTTCCTTCTCCTAATAGTGTCACTTTTGTAAATCCTTCAATCCTATCCCAAGTTGTTCTTAAGGGGGGATGTTAGGATATTTAGACACTTAGGAGTTAGTTAAGATCAACTTGTGTAATATATCCGTTAGGTAAAGTGTGTTTCTTTAGTATGCATTAGTATACATTTGTAAATATTCTAATCCAACGGTCACGATATGTTCTAGACATAAAGTGATATAACGGTTCAACTTCTCTTAGATCATACCTACCATTGATCTGTGGCTTAACACCCGATTGGTCCATGTTCTCTATTTAAAGAGCATGGAGGGTCCTTGGCTAGTTGATCGATTATGAGAAGCTCATGTAACTTTATTTATTTTGCATAATAAATTGCTCCAAGTAGCTATTTGGCTGGGGTCGTGGACTGTTTCCCTCTCAAGGGTTTTAACCACATGACAAACATCGGTGTATTGATATTGGATCTATTTGTGTGAAGTGGTTTCTCTAGGTGTTCGGTCTTTTGGGAGTACCCTGTGTACCCGAACATTTTTCATCCAATAATTGACATGGTATTCTTTTTATGAGACTTATTATGATTTTTATCCATAGTTACAATATATTATTATATTGTAATTTTACCTTTTATCATGTTTTTTTATCATTGATGCTTTTTAAGGTTTGTTGAATTTCGGGGAACTTTTGATTCTTAGGGCTCATTTATTGGTATGAGGGTTTTATTCTATCCTAAAAGTATTGGTTAAGTGAATGTGTTATAGAGCTCAAAAGATATGATTTATTTTATTCATTGTCATGTTTAAACTAACGACTGCCATTTATATGTTGTTAGTGGATGATATTCTTGCTGGAAAGATGCCATATGGTTTTTATATATTCAAATTGAATTTAACCCAATTGTTTAAAATGTGTTTTTATTAGGATCTTTCTCTGCAATTATTATTGGATCTAAGGTGTTAATGAGAGTGTATATATGCATATGTTATGTCTGTTATTGTTGATAATTGGAATGTTTGTAATATAAATGAATGCACACTGATTATAATGGTGGGGTTACAGTGGAATGGTAATTATTTTGGTTGTCTTATTGTAGTGTTTGTATTGAGAAGTTCATGACTAGTATATTTTTTTATCCGTATTTCAAATTTCGTCAATTTTATTTGTGACCTAAATTTGTTGGTTTCAATACTTGTTTTAAGATATTTTGTTCTTTGTAAGTGTCATTCAGAAGTGAAATGTTTTTTGGTGATTTGTTTTTATGTGAATTGCTATCATCATCGAGAAATGGATCTAGTTATGTATGATAAATATATGATTTAGCTGGAACATTTTACTTCATTTCCATCATGATTGTATATAATATGTACAACACATGTTTGACATGAGATGTAAAAATTATGTTATTTGATATCTAGTCTTTTGCATTCAATGAGGATGATAAAAAAAATTACCACATTTTGCATGCTTTCAAAAATTTCAAGGACATAGATCCAAACACCTTCTTAGTTTATCTGAGAAAAAATAGTATTTAACATAGCGGTTCTAATGATATGCGTGATGATGCATTAATCTGATTTATATTCTTGTTATTGTATGTTCTTATTTCTAATGACCATTTCAAGTTTCTAACTAAGTCTGAAAATTCTAAATCAATTGACATAATTCATATTTTGATTGTCAACAAAAGAAAGGAAAAAGTGGCATTTGTATCTTTAAACAGATAAGAAGGTTATTTTTTCTTAAAGGATAGCTTAAAAATGAGATATTTGGAAAATAAGCTAATTAGGAATTTATACACTATATTAAGGTTGTGGGTCTTGATAATACTGCATATTGTAATAATGGTTCATGGGTTCCATAATCATTCCACATTGTAAAGTGTTCAATTCTATCAGTTAGTTGATTTGTCAAAATTTAGGTCCCCAGATGTCCATTGGACCATTAAGGGACGAGATAATAAGTGGAGTCCCCACTTTCCCTGAATCTAGTTAGTGTAGTTGTCTTTCACGAACACCTCTAGTTGTGACTGACCCAATACTACCTATGAAATGTATAAATAAATCCCTCCTCTCTGCATTCATGCATTTATTCATTTGAGGGTCTAGGAGTTGAGAGATTCGATCTAAGGTATATGCTCTTCTATTGGACTACCTTAGTAATCTACATAACCAAAATCTGATTCTTCCTAGCAAAAGAGTCACCAAGACATTACAATATTTTATAATTTCATGAAAGATTTGCCAAGTTTTTACAATACTTTATAATTCAGTGAAATATTTGCCAATATTTTACAATATCTTATAGTTTAGTGAAAGATTCGCCAAGATTTTACAATATTTTATAATAGAATAAAAGATTAGCCAAAAAATTATATATATGTATTATATTATTGATGTACAATAGCCTTCATTTTTTCCTATATATTAGGGAGATTCACCCATTTATTATACATATAAATTTTAGGGGTGTTCTTAAAA
Organism: Pseudotsuga menziesii; assembly: GCA_001517045.1. NCBI lineage: Eukaryota > Viridiplantae > Streptophyta > Pinopsida > Pinales > Pinaceae > Pseudotsuga > Pseudotsuga menziesii. The sequence goes on from LPNX011133110.1 coordinate 39,298, forward strand.
TCATCCCTGGTAAAAAAAAGAATGACAAAAAGAAATAAAGAGCCAGAGGTAAATAAAAATCCCCTATCCTCCAACGCTTTAGATGTTCTCCAATATGAGCAAGTGTAGGTCATCATCGACACAGACGGAAAACACAACATCATTAGCAACAAAGAGGCAAACAAAAGGGAAAAAGAGAAACCCCAGCCCAATCCCCCAGAATAGAGAACCGATATGGACATGATGGAGGATTAAAGCGATGATATGGACATTGGATATCTATATCTAGACGGGCTAGGAAAAGCAGTTCAAGATCTGGAAAAAGGGGCTATTCCCTCACAACAAGTGGTCTTGCTCAAGGAAGTCGTCATCAAAATCAGAAAAGCGAAAACCCTTGGGGTGGGCTCTGAAAATCTTGGCACCAAAATCCATGAAGTCCTCAAAAAATAGGGCAATGAAAGACATGGAAGAAGAAGCAATCAACAACGCATTAAGGATAGAGGGGAGAAGTTGATCGCCCCGAGACAATTTCCCACCGTAGAGGAAACATATTCCTTACCTCGCAAAAATTCCCAATGAAGCTTATATCCTAGAATATCAGAGGTTGCAGTGAGCCTCACAAAAAATAATGCTAAAAAGGAAAATTTCTTGGGAAAAACCTACGATTATGTTTATACAGGAAACTAAATGCTCAGAAGGAATATTCAAAGCGATGGTGACGAAAATTTGGAAAGGAATTGAATCGATAGCCATCAATGCTACAGGTGTGGATGGAGGTATTGGTATAATATGGAACCCACTAGAGATAAGCCTCTCTAACTTTTTAGCAAACAGATTCACCATTTAGGTTGATTTTCACATCCTCAGCACCAGCCTCAAGGGCATTCTCACCAATGTCTACGATCCCTTCTCATTAGCACCCACATAAGCCTTCCTTCATTCACTTAAGCTTATGCATCATTGGTTTGGCCAAAAGAACTGGATCCTAGGAGGATATTTCAATCTCATCCAAAACCTCGGGGAAAAAAAGGGAGGGATTCACTCCTTAGGCGCTTTAAACATTGCTTTTGACACCTTAATCAGTGATTTATCCTTGGTGGACATTAGTACGACAAAAAACTTACATACTTGGAACAATAAGCACACTTGAGATATACACATTGCCTCCATACTAGACCACTTCCTAATCTCAAAATCCATACTCACAGGAGATGCAGACATCTCGTCCCTTATCCTCCTGTCAGTAGGCTCAGACCACTGGCCCATCAGTCTCAATTGGATCAGAATAGGGGAACATCTAAGGATACCCTTTAGATTTGAAATATTTTGGCTTACTCATCCTGATTTTTAGCCCCTCATGCAACAATGGTTGAGCGACTTTCAGCCTCGTGGCAGGAACCCTCATGTACAAATTTCAACAAAAACTGAAATATCAAAGAGCAAGTAAAAATATGGAACAAAGAGCACTTTGGAAACATCCATATGGAGAAACAACATATTGAAGGCCAACTTGTGGACATTCAAAGAACTATTATGCAAGGTGGATAAAATGACTCCATCAAAAAGGAAGAAAAGTACCTGCAGGAATCTTTGGAAGCGAGAGAAATAAAAGAAGAAACCCTATGGAAAACCAAATCCAGAATTATTTGGCTCAAAGAAGGGGACATGAACTCCTCTTTATTCTTTAAATCCACTATACAACATCATTAGCCTAATATAATTGTCCGCTTAAAAGCATAAAATGGCACAATAGCAAAAATTCATGGGGAAATTGAACACACCCTCACTGACCATTTCAAGCAATTAATGGAAGAATCGAAGTTGGACATAATTCTCGAGAACTTTACCACTCTAGTGACACAAGAGAAAAAAAAACTTCTAATCTGTCCCATTGAAATGGTTGAGCTAGAGGAGGTGGTCAAACAACTGAAAAATGACAAAGCCCCAGGCCCGAACGGTTTCACAACAAAAAAATTTCACGCTTGTTGGCACACCATCAAGGATGAAGTTCTAGATATTGTCGAAGATTCCAGGAAAACCGGGAAAGTCTTGAAATATTTCAACTCAAATTTCCTCCCCCTCATCCCCAAAGAAAATGGAGTTGACTCCCTAGTTAAATCCAGACCCATCGCTCTCTGCAATGTTATATTCAAAATCATTACCAAAACCATTGCAAATTGGCTCAACCCCCTTCTATCTACCCTCATATCAAAGGAGAAATATGGATACGTGGAAGGAAGACAAATTTTGGATGGCATAATTCTATCTCATGAAATAATCCACTTGCTCAAAGCCACCAAAAACTTCGGCATGCTTATAAAGCCTGATATCTCAAAAGCCTTTAACAAGCTCAATTGGAAGTTTCTGAAGAAAATGCTGCTAGCATTTGGTTTTTGCAATCAGTGGGTAAACTGGAACTTTACTCTAGCCTTCACCACTTTCTTTTCCATTCTCTTCAATGGCACTCCCTCAAAAACCTTTCCCCCTTCTAGGGGTATTAGACAAGGAGATCCACTCTCTCCTATCCTCTTTGTCCTAATGATGGAAGGCCTTGGACACCTCCTCAAAGTAAAAGTTTAGAACCAGGAACTAAAAGGCCTCTGCCCTTACCTAGGAATGGAGTCTCAAACCCATCAACAATTTTTCGATGATACCATGCTAATGGGGTACTCTTTAGTGCAGGAAGCTAAAGCTTTTAAAACCATTCTCAACACCTTTCTCCTTGCTAGTGGGCTTGACATCAACAAAGAAAAATCCCAGATATACTTTTTCAATACTTGACAAATCACAAAACGCAATATCCTCCGCATTCTTGAATTCACAAATGGATCCTTACCTACCAAATACCTTGGAGCTCCACTGACCGATTCTCTAGCAAGAAAGGTCGCTTGGAAATATCTTTTAGATAAATTGAATCAAAATCTCAGCTGCTGGACCTTTCGCTCTCTCAACTTCCCTAGCTGCTTAATCCTTGTAAAAGATGTCCTGGAAGCAATACCTTTATACATGTTCTCCATTCTAGCCGCTCCTAAATCCTTCCAAAAACACTTAGAGCTATGCAACGTACCTTCCTCTGGGGAAGATCCAAGAATCACAAGAAATGGTTGCTTATTTACAGGAACACTCTATGCATGCCCAAACTTGATGGAGGCCTTGGCCTTAGAGACCCCGCAACTAGAACTCAGATTTGCAATGCCAATATATGGTGGATATGGATCACACATACATCGGAACTATGGGCTCTCATGTGGAAAGATAAATATGCCTCCACCTGGTCTAAGTAAAACCTTATCATCTTTGACACCAATGTCAAAGGCTCCCAGATCTAGAACTCTGCACATGCCAACCGGAATATAATATAAAACTTCAGTTTCTGGGAGGTACGTAATGGAAACACTATGGATTTCTTTCAAGACTCGTGGAATCAGCAAGGTCCACTTATAGAATATCACAATCTCCCTATACTACGAGAACAATTGCTACTCATAAGCTCTTCCAAAGTAAGTGATATGTGGAAAGAGACCAAGTAGGATATCATTTCAGGAAATGGAAAAGTCTCAATTGGTGGCAGGCCATCAGTCCCACTAAATATATTCAAGCTTTCTGGGATGATCTTCAAACATGGCAAATCTAAATAAATCATGGTAATGAAAAAATAAGCTGGGGGGTCTCACAATCTGGAACCTACAGCATGAAAGAAGAATCTATTTTACTTTCCAACACCACCATGGATGGATAAGACAATAGATGGAAAAAAGTTTGGAAAGCCAGCCTATGGCCCAAAATCTCTACCTTCCTTTGGATCCTCCTTCGCAGACGCATTTTAACCTAGGAGAACAAGAAAAAAAGAGGTAGCATTAGACCAGCATGGTGTTACCTATGCAAAGACAAAAGGGAAACCATCGACCATCTCCTAGACTAATGAAAATTCACTGACAACTTCTGGAAAGAGGGAGAAATAATCTTCAAGAAATCGGCCAGAACAAAAGGACGCCCAGACATATCCATAGAAAATTGGCCTCACCAACCTTTCAACGGCATGCTTCTCAACAGAATATGGGAACTCTTCCCTGGATTTGCAGTTTGGGAAATATGGATTGAAAGCAACAACAAAATATTCAATAACAAGATCAGAAAGGAAGTAGAAGTCTAGGAAACTTTAAAGAGCCACATATTTGAAACTTTGAGATTATCATCCTGGAAAGACAAGGACCTAACCACCGACAGCAATTAAATGAAAATCGTAAAGGATTGGGGTACCACCACCATACCCGATTACATTGTCCCTTCCATCACAGAAAGGATCAAAGTGAACTCCCCAAGCCAATGGACTCTCCTCCCCCCATTGGCACCTACAAGCTCAACTTCAACGGGGCTTCCAAAGGAAATCCTGGTCCAGCAGGATTTGGTGGAGAAATCAGATACAACAAAGGAAAAATCCAGGGAGTCTACTGGGGATCTCTTGGCCACCAAACCAGTGTAAGTGGTCACTAGGGAACATATACAAGACTTATGATGCAATCATGGCTGAAATTACAAACTAATTATGAGAACTTTTGAAAGGAGGCAACATGATGGTTATATCACTTACGACCTCAAAATAGTGTTTTGGATTTGAATACAATGGTAGAAAATTTGAAGAAATGTTCCCAAGGAATAAACAATGTGGCTTCTCTACTAAGGGGATTTACCACCATATTACGATATTAATTCATGACATGGTGATCCAATTTGAACTTTCAACCAACTATTTACCACCACCTTGGATAAAACTGCACAAAACTTAAAAACCATTTCACAACAACTTGTTTCTTTACTACACAACTAAAATAAACCATGATGTAAAGCACATGTTAGAAAATAAAACAATAACCATTGTTGTTGGGGTTATGTAAAGTGCCATTTACATTGACAATGATATGAAGGAACTTATTGTTGATTTCTCACCTATAATGTGCACCTCATATGCAGATAACTATTCCTGATCTATGATCCTTGTTGTAGAAACTATGAATCAAACCTCTAAACAAGATTTGCAACATGTCTGTGAAATATTAGCTTTCTTAAATTACCGTATGCAACTAAAACCATCATAGACTACTTAGATATATCATATTGTAGTCTGGCTACAATAGTAAAAATCTTATTATTCTTCTTACACATTGTAGGAGTTATATCTTTAGAAGGGTTTTCTATTCATAAACTATGAACTAATCATATGATCCTTCATGACAAGAGATAGCTAACTCACACCTTGAATAATAAAAAAGAGACTTCAAATTTTCTATAAGAGACTTCAAATTTGCTATAAGAGAATGAAGATTATACTGGACATATGACATATTTATCGATCAATGGTTTGTTGGAGTTCATAGAAAGAGTTTTTTTCCCTAATGGAAATCGGGTTATACTAGGTGTTATCGAATTTCCAATGGAAAATTAAAGCAATGTATTGGCAAGCTAAAAACAATGACAAGGAGTTTGTGGCCGACATAGAAAATGATTATTTGATCTCTTTAACATTTATGTTATACTTTTCTCATTTGATTGTCAAATTATTTGTGTGAGTCATATTTGAGGCTCGAAACCCTCCCATACTATCAGCATGTGGATCTACTTTAATCGTGTCAAATTTCAAGGCATATAAGCACAAACTGAAAAAATTTCAACGTTTCCCCCATTCATAAGTCACTTTGTGCAAGGTCAAGAGAACATATTAGGATACTATAGGAAAACGATTCAGAATTAGGAGGGGTCAAAATTTTAGTAGGTTGAATTTTGAAAAGATTGACTATGCTCATAAACCCTAAAAAAGCTTCATAGAAGTGATAATGTGACCTAAGGTACTAAGGGAAATAAAGATAGTGTCGATGTTAAATGAACTTCCTCTAATATGCATCATAAGAAATTACCATCTCGAAAATGTATTCTATATAAGGAATGGATTAAAACTTAATTAAAATGTAATTCGTGCTATTAATCACTTGACTCGTCAAATTCCTAATTCGATCGGGAATATTTTCTGACTGCAAATGAAATGATGTGAGATAAACTGGTGTGGTAAAGCTATGTTTCACTTATATCAATGTGTTGTTAACTCTCATGTTTGAAATCTTCAAGAGTCTGAATCATAATCAAATCTCCTATTTTTACCCATTACGATTTATCCAAAAAACTCTAAGAAAAACTCCATAGATGAACCAAGGACTCTCCTCTTCTCCATGCAATGGCACCTTTGCCATCAACACTCCAAGTCCACAAATTTTCTTATTAGTGTGTGTGTGTGTGTGTGTTGGTGTGTGTATTAGAGTTAGTGACTTTTACTATTTTTCTTCCAAAATTTCCCTCTAACACACACCCACAATCATTGTTTGTACTAGTTTTCAAATTCAAATTCAAACCATTGATATTCCAAGTGTTTTCAAAAATTTTACCACAGATATTGAAAAGTCTTCAAAATTTCTCAATAATTCCAACTCCATTGCTAAAAAGGGTGCAAAAATTATGTGGGTGTGCTTATAGAAATGCACGTCAAGTGTTGTAAAAGTGATTTACAATAAAATATACCATTAAATTAAAAAAAATGTTGCTAACGATTCCTCACCATGCATTACTACATGTTTTTTAGCATGAATTCCCTAAAGTTTATTCAGCTTTGATTTCTCACGGTTTATTCAATGTGCATTCAGTGTGTATTCCACTTACATTCAGTGTGCATTCATTCTGCCTTAAACCCATACAACCATGGCATTAATTCAAACAGGGGTGTCCTCTTTCATGGCAATAATTGACTAATTAGGTTCCCACAAGGAGAAGTTCACAATAAAAAAATTCAAAGTGTGTCAATACATGGAGAGATACAAACAATTGTCCAACATGTATGATGGATATCCTAAAAAGAGTCGAGGTTTTTTAATTTAAATTTGTATAGTTCAATTTCAAAAATCATGAGATAGATGAGGCCATAGAAAATTATGATGATATAGCCATTGAATTAAAAATATTTTAACAGAGGATTTACCTAGAGCCTGCTCTGTTTGCAAGAGAAATAGAAATTCCACACAAAGGGGGAGCGACATTTAACTCCATTAAAACCCCTAAGATAGAAAAGATTGAAATAGCCAATAAAATATGTGGGAAAAAAGTAAGAATGTAAGATGTTCTCAAGGAATGCATTAAGAATGCAAGATGTTCTCGAAGGATGACCTTGATTCAACTTTTCCTTAGGATAATTATGAATCATCAGAAGCATGATATTTCCGGCGACTGCATGAGTCTAGTTATTCATTGGGTTGAAGACATGGCCATAGATGTCCCTTATATCTTGGCTAAAATATTACATTAATTCCTAAGAGAGAGTAAATTTAATAAGGTTAAGTTCAGTTCCCCGAGAACATTGCAAAAAATTATTGATTTGTATCGACCTGATGTTCAGACAAGGCCTCTTAAAACTTACATTAGGAAACCAAAAAAGAAAACCATTAAGGAAGAACTTGAACAGACTCCAATTGAAGGTGTGGAAAATTTTATTGATACAGTTTTTTGTACTAAATATATTGATGTTAGTGGTGTAGCGGACTTACATGTATGTATGGATGAAGCTTTGGAGCAGGAAGGTATGGACGATTATATAGAAACATGCAATAATGATTTTTCTATAATAGATAGAATTCCTTCTAAAGAGTTGACACTTCGGTATAATTTCGCTATTATGGGTGGTTCAATATATACATATCCGAGTTTAGATGTGCACAGTCAAACATATTGTTTTGATAACATATTTTTTTCTCACTATATAATAGAATGCTCCATTACAAACAAGTTGCAATGGAGGATTATCCCTCTATACATAGTTGGAAGGAAAAGTGAAAACTAATAGAGAAGGATATTTTAGAATGCATGAAGGAGATTGCAGCACTGCAATCAACAATTGTGCGACTAACATAACAATCAAAGAAAGACATCAACAACAAGGATAGAATTATTGATGAATTGGGAAGTGACGTATCCAGGATTAGAGAGGAATGTGTGAGTGATATAAATGCACTAAGTGCAAAGTTCCATGGAATTAAGGCTACATTAGACACATAAATTAGTAAACTTGAAGAGGAGTTGAGAAGAAGACCAGTGGTTCTTGATATACCTCCATTGGCATATGCATTTACTTCTAAGGCTGAATTAGTCAAGAAACTAAATGATAAAGATCAATTTATTGAAACTTTAAAGGTTGATTTACAAATAAATATAAAGAGGTTCGAAAGAAGCATGAATCACAGGTTAAAGAATACAAGAAAAGAATGACTAGGTTGAAAGCTATTAATTTGAAAGAGAGATATCTTGAAATTACACTGGCATAACTCAATATTAAATAACTTGAAAAGGAAAAAGATCAGCATAGTAAAGAAGGTGGTACCGAGGGTGGGGATATCGTTAAGGGTAAGGGTAAAGGTAAAAGTACTCGAAGTTGTTCATATTTTTTCTTTTGAAGATCTAGTGTGATTGAACTTAATGGGAGCATCTTTGTTGAATTCGAGGGTAATTTAAAAGCAAAGTGGATTGTAACACCATTTTCCTAGTATGCTTCTTTTCTAGTGAATGCAACAATGAGACATTTTCTTTTCAATGGGTCACTACCAATTTCTTTATCATAAAGATGCTATAGGCCATTGTAGAGAGATTTCGCAGTATGATTTTCCTTTGTACCAACTCTTCCTATAAAAAAAATGAATTGGATTCGATTGATTGTTCTTTTTCTTTGCAATAATTATGTTCATAGTTTATTGTTTCCCATTGTTTAAATTTCTTCTAACTCCAGAATATTCATCCATATTCAAAATAAATGGTTTTTCTTTTAAATTGAAAATGTTGTTGGGATCATACATCTGAGATGGCTTTTTGCAGACAAGGTCAAGATGGATATCATATTGTGTGGATTACTTCTTTGTTTGATTTTGTAGATTCAAGTTCCTCATCAAGGTGTGGTTCAATAGTTTTCGTGGAAGTGTCAATGTCACCCTATTTAGTCTTTGTTCTAGGCATGAACATTTACTCGATATTGGTTATTTGTTGTTTGTACTTGATATATGCCTCGGTCCATGTTTCGAATCTCTATTTTAACAAGTTGTAATTGTTTCGATGCAACACAAAGAGAAAGATATTTTCTCTTGCAAATTTTCCAGGATCATTTTCTTTGTTGTAGTGAATGTATCGAATGATACAAGGCCTATTTCTTTTGAATGTATTTGCTTGGATGCAGTAGTAGAAAGATGTGTACTCTACCAAGGAGACATTTTCAAGTTCAGTAGGGATGCAGTTTATTTGTCCAAAATCGATGTGGAAATAATGTCTTCAGAATCGTCAAGTTCTTTTTGTAAAAGTGATAGCTTCTTCAGCACAACTGTTTTTTTGTCCTCTAGTGCAGTATTTATGAAAATTGTCTTTCTTGAACATGAATGTAGAGGCAAGGAAAGCATGATATTGACTGCTTGTCTAATGGACATTTGTAGCATGTTCAATAACGTGGTCCCAAGCTTGCATGTTGTTTTAATTTTTTCGTTGTTCCCAAAAAGACATTCTTCTTTGATTTTTCTTAAGCAGTTGTCATAGGCCAATCTAATTTCATGATGTAAGTACTTACATATGTTGTTATAGAAAAATCATCTAAAATGAATTGTGCATTATTATTTGCTTACCACAAATTTGGCTCCCCTTTTGCAAATGCATTGATCCAAAGGTCTAAAGGGTCTCTTTTTAGTATCAAGGTAGGTTAGCTGACTAAAGAACGCAATAGCCTAAATGTATTCATCTTTGGTCATTCCAATTCTCAGAGCAAGGGTTCAAATGAAATTTTATTTGGGTATTCTCTAAATTCAAGAATAGAATATATTTGCTTCTCTTTTTCATTTAGCTTATTGGAATAATCCTCAAGCGGCTCTAGAATTGTTGTAATATCGATAAGGCACATCAGAAAACTAAATCTACAATTTTTAATGTTGATGTTTTATACATGTAGTGATGTGGTGATGCATTTGGATCTTAACAAAGCCCTTAGTAAGCATTGATGAATCTATTGATATATAATAATCAACAAAAAGAGTGATTTTGTTACTATTGTTTTTCCCATAAACTGGTGCATTTTCAATCCAAATAAGTCCATGTTCATGTTCATTTCCTCTTTGTTGGAACTCGGTTGTGAAGAAGTAGTCTTGCAATTTCCCGAAGAAGATACTATTTTTTAAGAATAGAGACTTTAATGCATTCATTGTATGTCTATAACAACGAATTCAAAGGACTAAGTGTTTTCTTATCAATGAATCAATGATATGTCCAAGCAATTGTCTGACAAGCTATCAAGCTCCTTCTTTTCAATTTGTTGCAATGCATTGCATAAAGGTATCCAAATATGTTCGACAGTTATAAAACTAACCAAAAAAGTCGGGGCGGGCCGGGGGGGGCACGGTGTAACTGTCAAATCATTTAAAATAGATCTTTCTTCACACTATTGAAATAGTTAGGAGATATTCACAATGCTTTCAATGTGTGAAATGATAGTGGAGATTTAATAATTTTTTCAAGATTGGATTGTTATTGATGTCATTCGCCATCAATTTTTTTCCTTTTTATTCTCCTATATGAATTGATATTGAAGCAGTGCTAGAAAAAAAATTTATAAGTACCTTGATTTTTTTAACAAAATATGTGTTGGGTGTGCTCCAAAGTATGTACTTTCATGATGGAGCTCCCACTGTGTTATTTGTTGATAAGGGAGTCATCCGTAAATATCATCAGGATGACTACATCCATAAAAAAGTGTCGGGAAATTTATCTCTTCAGAATACATATCTTGGAAAATTCCCAATGGCCTGTAGGTTTCAGAAGATGCAATTTATATGATCTTGTTGGTCAAATCATCTATTAAATGAGTTTCTCCATATCCATGCACCAATGTTCCAGATACTGGTTCCAATTCTAGTTCAATATCATTTTCATTTATTGATTGAATATCAACATTAGTTTTATTTGGACTTCCCTTTATGCAAATGGTTCTCCATTTGATTCTTGTTGTGCTAGTTAATGGAATATTGTTTCCCAATTAGCATTGACAGCAACGCCGTCAGTTCTGTATAGTTTTCTACAATTTTGTATCACACAAATATTTCAATGCACCATAACAATATTCAGACGAACATTTCTAGAAATGAATGCATTTTTCTACTCAAATTTCCATTTTAACATAATTTGCTATTGTCATACCATCATCCAGTTCTCTAAGCAATGTTGTGTGAACTTTTTCTAAATATGTAGGAACTGTTGGACCTAGGAAAAGGCAGGCAGGATTCAACTATAATTCTGCTAGGGAATATGAATATTTTGGTCGCATGAAGGAGGAGAAGTTGCGACAGAAGTAGATGTGGGAAAAAAAAGCTACAATAGAAGAACTAGTTGTATAGGAAGCTGCGACAGAAGCATCCACGAGGGAAGATTTAGCGATGTAGGGAAGTTGTGATGAGATCAGTCAAGACGGAAGGAACCATGATAGAAGAAGATGTGCAGCGGTTGAAAAATACATCCTGTGAAATCGTGGGTATGAAGTCAGTTAGGATAATACACGCTTTAGGAAATAAAGCATCTTTGTATTTTGGGTCGATAGTGCCTACTAACAATTGTAACTGAATGTATGATAATAGGAATAACAGCCTGTCGACTAACATAATGGAGTCGGTTGACTACAACGTGTAAGAGTCTATAAAAGGGAGAACTCAAGTTGTGTGCAGGTTAGACACATACACTCTCGATTGGTCTGTTTTAGTCTCTATTGTTTGTTGTATGTTTGTACAGTTGTAGAGTTGTAGAGAAGAGACAATCGATCCAGGCTATGTGCAAATTGATAGTAGGGTGAAGGAGAGGAAACTTCAGAGACCTAAGACTAGAGAAAATGAGAGGAGAGAGAAGTATGTATAGATTGTAGAGAATATCTAGAACAGATTCTGCAAGCTAAGTGCACAGATGAAAGGTTCCATATATTTCTCATGCCAGATGAAGAGCGCCTTTGTGGTTTTTCCCATATGGGTTTCCACGTTAAATGTTGTTTATGTGTATATTTGATGAATGTGCTTATGTCGAATGACTATATGTTGTGAATAAGTGTATGTGTATTTTATTATGCATGAGTCCTTATAATATGCATATGTCATATTCTTGTTAGTTGGAATCGATAATAAGGCATTATATTAACTGTTGTAATCTATGTCGACAGATAAGTATAGTAATATATTGAATGCACACAATAAGAGTAAGTGATATAACCATCGTCTTCGATCAAGAAAGCTAGAAAGGTACCAAGGAACAAGAAATATCCACACTATTGTAGAAACATGGTTCAAGAAGTTACCCATAAGAGATATCTCAGGTGAGATTGCATCTTCATTGCGGGTGCTACCAACTGAGCCTTGATGCTTTGTCAAGCTGATATCTTGGGCTTTGTTGAGGGACAAACAAGGGTTTGAACCTAGGTCGAAGGGAGAAACGCCAACAAATGGTTATGTTGCAGGGACTATGAATCATTTTGTGAGGGATATTTTTTGGCACCCGACGAAGTTGAAAGTTCAAGCGTGGGTGGATTTTAAAGCATTAGAGTTTTCACAAGAAGAAAGTGAAGGATTGTGGTTGAATCGAACAAAGTGGTTGGAGAAATACCTCTATATGGATACTCGTGAATTTTTTTTGTGAGTTTTCTATTTTGTTGTATGAGTGGTTGTTGAAGCTAGCAACCCAGTGAAAAAATTTCCAAGGAAGAGAACTGATAGAGTGAAGTCCTCAGCTGATTTAGTGGCTAAAAAGAACTAGCAACCCCATATCTAGGGCTGTTGATTTTCAGGTTGATGGTATTTTGGGCGAATATATCATAGAAATCGTCGTCGACACTATAAGATCATTTAGTGAAGTAGAAAGAGAATTTTTCCAAGGACCCAAAGGAAGGTATTTGACATCTTTGAAAATCTGGATCAAAATGCTCATATGTGAGAAAGGGATCCTGAGAATGGAATCCGATGAGTAAAGAACTATGTATAAAGACCTGGATATGTTGCAAAAAAAGTGCGAGAAAAATGGAGCAAAGTAAGGTGAGATGTTCCCTGGTGATAGCGGAACTGCACTAGAGGGTGGACTCCTAAGAAGTGGAAGACGATTTCGGCCGGGAAAAAGAAGAAGAAATGTGACTAGAAGAGGAAGTTACAGTATGAATAAGGAGAATACTAAGAGTTGGCATCGCACTTTGACATAGTTTCTTGTGACGAGGAAGAGGAATACCAGTCTATCCCTGAAAGGGAAGAAGAAGAAGAAGAATCCCCATATCCATAATATGAATACAGAACACCTACGACTCCGCGTACGTCTCCGGAGGTAAGGTCCATAAACTTATATCCTAGTGGGTTTGTCAATACAAGTAATACTATCTCTGGGAATAGTGGATAAGGGAATCCTGCTAGCCAAAAAATTTATACAGCAGTACCAAGGACCAATATAATGGACAGGAATGATATTAAGATGTCAATATTCAACAGAAATGGGTTAGAAGACCCAACGCAACATTGGTTTCTAGGTGAAGCAGTATGGACCGTGCGACAGGTCCAAGATGAAGCAATAAATAAGGTGCATATTATCACAACCCTGAGGGATCATGCATTGGACTAGTATATGAAGTTATATGTGGTTCTGATAGGAGTCACATAGAAAACACTCGACCAAATTCGAGCAGCAATAATAGATTAATTCAGAAATCCCAAATCTAAATCTTAGTGCATTACAGATATTAAAGAGATTAAGAAATTGTCTACACAGTCTATGTGGGACTTCAACCAGATATTTAAGACGTTGATGGTTAAATTAAGCTTCCAGATGTCGGGCATACAACACAAAGAGTGGTTCATTGCAGTGTTGTTACCGCACATTCGGATTCCCTTTATGCAACAAAAGATTGTGTCACAAACTGAAGCATTGGAGTTGGCCATGAAACTCGAATCCTCACATGTAGGAGAAACTGGCACAGTAATGATGCAAATTTAGTCGTATCCATCCAACATTACGCTGCAACTTTAGGACATGAAGAAAGGGAAGGAATTCCAAGAAGAAATATGGTGTACCATATGCAAAACTGAAGGACACCGTAAGGACAATTTCTCGACGTTCATGAACTATGTCACATTGGGATCATCGAATATGATAAATACACAAGGGATTACTTGGTGTAGAATATGCCAGGCTAGAGGCCATCGATCGGGATATTTTTTGCACTTACAGAAGATTGTAAGTGCACCGGCTAGTTTATATTGTAAATTTTGTAAATAAGTAGGCCATGATGGGAAGGACTGTAGATCATTTCAGTTGTTACAGGAGAAAATGGTCGACACCTATTTAATGAAAAATGAAGAGTAGATGCAATCTGAGTGGGCTCAAGCTTAATTACCACAAGCTCAGTATCCTCATCCCTAATATCCACAGAATCAATACCTGAAACAACAATACTCTCAACCCAAGGGAGGTGGAAAATTTCGAGGTCGAGGACAAGGAGGAGAATTTGGTCGTGGAAGAGTCCAAATCATATGTTATAATTGTGGGAAACCATGAAATTTTTCCATGGACTGTGCGGGTCCTACAAATACATGTTCGTATTTCAAATATTTTGATCATACCGTCGAATAGTGTTCGCAGATGATTGCGAAGTGGTAGGCTATAAATGTGGGAAATCCAATCCCTCTACAGAATCGCAATCCCAACCCCAACCAGAATATTCAAAAGATCTTTGATGAGCCGAAAAAACCAAATATTGTTGTCATAACAAGGGGAGGTCTTTTGACTGGAGCATACCAAGAAACACAGAACAAACAACCGCAGGAACAACCAGCAGCGCAAAATAAAATTTCATCCGACGACCAAAAAGAAAAGGAAGTACTCTTGGGCGCACAACCATAATTCATTGACAAGAATCAAGCATCCACATCTACTACTACATTACCAAGAAGACCAATAATGGATATTCCTGAAAGGTTTGATCAATTATTCTGAAAGCAACCGATGGAAAAGGTTATTAAGCTTAAAGAATTTTTTAAAAGTTGCTTATCTCTAATATGAGACAAAGATGTTGTCGCAAAATTGACAGCTCTAATAGAAGAAACTCCAGAAGAGTTGCGACTAGACAGAAGAGTTAACCATGTGGGAAAAATATTAAATATCGGTCGCAATTTAAGGATGACTGCCCAGATAGGAGATTGTGATATGGAATATATTATCTTAGACTTGGGATCTGATATCAACATTCTGACAAGACAAACATTGTAACACCCCGGTTAAGACCCCATTTGCATTAAATTATATATGATGTAAATATTGTATTTAATCATGGTGTGGAGCTAAAGGAAAAGGCCCCACCATCGATTTATTGTTTTTTGTTTTGGCAATTAAAATCGATGCCGATGGTTATCATGCTAGCCGATGGCACAATATATTTTGGACATCATGTAAATATGCAATTTAATTAAAATACCCACAACCAGCTATGTCAATGCACCATTAAAGAGATGGGGGCATTATTTCCTAAGGAATAGGGGGGGGAATATTCAAACCCTTGAGCCAATGGGGAAAATCAAAATGTCTAAGGGAAAACCCATAAAGCTGTCAACTACCCTTTTTTGTCTTTTTGGCACCCAATCATTTAGTTCTTCCAAGAAGTTGGTTGAGGAAATTATTTCCTTGGGATGGGAAAGGTATCGAGGTAAAATTCGAATTGGGAAGACCACCCTTTTTGGGGAAAAACATTTTTAGATTATTGGGCAAGTAAGAACCCAGAAATTCTTTCCTCACCCATAATGCATTCACATCCTTCATTTTTCCTCACGCGGTTGAAGCTTGGGAAGCTCTCTCCTTCGTGTTTTCTACAATTTTCCCATTTCTCTCCATGTCTGGGAAGTCGTTTTTGTGTTGCTAAGTGAATGTGCAGTAGAGATTCACATTTTGAGTGTTTGTTGAGGCTAGATTTGCTCCCGAAATGCCCATAGGCATTTTCTGATTTTGGGATTCACGATTTGGGTGTGAATGATGGTCGTTTTTGCTCCTGAATGTCCATGAACGTTTTGTGAAATCGAATTTTTGTTCCTAGGGTCATTTTTCCCCTTGTTTCCATTTTTGTTTTGGCTCCCAGGACGTTTTTGTCCATACCCAGCACTTATGCTTTGTGGTTCTATAAATCCTTGTTTGGTCTGAATTGGTTAGGAGTGGAAGAGGCCAGAATTGGCTTGATAAGGATAGTGAAGAGACAGACCTCACAGAGAGATCAAGAGGGGTTGGTTATCCTTTCTGCACACCCTGAAGAGCACTAGAAGGGAAGGTGTGGCATGAGGGAACTGTGTAGCAGTGAAGGGAATACTTCTTTGTGTTGGGTGGTGTAGTTGTTGTGGAGGCCAAGCCAAATCTTGTGTAGGTTCCCATAGCTCTGTGGTTGAGCTCACTAGATTAGTGATTCTCCTTTCCACTGCCTTAGCAGCCTAATAATCCCAACTGTGTTTGGCTTGGATGAATTTTGAAGTGTATTTGGCTATGTGTGAGCCTATTTTTCCCTAGTTCCTTTTGAAAATCATGCCCAGCTCATGGGTGGCAGTGGTGTTGAGAGATTGATGAACCCACTGGCCTATGGTTGGGTGGAACATTGCAGCGACATAGGTGGTTGCGGGAAAGGTTCTTCTCAAGATAAGTATTTCTTGTGTATTTAACCTCTGCAACTGTATATGTTTAATGAATTATTATGAACATGTTGAATGATTTAATGAAGGTATTTGGTTCCGTTGTATTATCAATTGTTATACATCTACATATGTTTTTATGTTCAATGCATTTTTATTATTATGTTCATGGGGCTATACTACTCGGTCTGATAGAGCAGCAATAGCGTAGGTCGTGTCCTCTCCATTGTCGGGATGAGGGGAGGGGACGTGACAGTGTGGTATCAGAGCATCGGTTGCAGCATTGGGCCTCAATGGGCCAAGATGAACAGCTGATAGAGGATAAATCACCCTCTATCGTCAGCAGGAAAATAAGCAGACAAAAAAAATTTAAAATTTTTTCTAAGCGTTGGAATATTGACTGTGTCGGCCAAGTTAGCTGAGTCAATCCGATGAGGATCGCACCGACCGTGTCGGCATGAAAGATTGAGTTGCCCCGATAAGAAAGAAAAAAATTTGAAATTTCTCTTAGTGTTTTAGAGTTTTTGTGTCGGCTGAACTTCCCGAGTTGAGTCGATGCATGTCAACACAAAAGGCTAAGTTGAGCCAACAAAGAAGAAAGAAAAAGAAAATTTTCGAAAAAATTTCTAAGTGTTTGAAAAATCAGCAAAATTCAGTGAGTTTTTGCTGATACGACGGCTGTGTTGGCTGAGTTTCCTCGACAAACATTGGAAGTACTTGGCGAGTTTCGTCGACGACAGAGAAAAGACAAAAAGAAAACAGAATTTTTCTAAGTGTGTACATGACGGCCAAACTTGGGGAGCTTAGCCGATACATGTCGGGAGAAATGGATGAGTTTTTCCAATGCGTGTCGGGCGAACTCGATAAGTTTCGTCGAAGCGTGTCAGGTGAAAAAGTTGATTTTTTGCCGATAAAGGAAGAAAGAAGAAAAAATTTCAAAATTTTTCTAAGTGTTGAAAATTCCATGTCGGCAAGAAAAGATGAGTTTTGTCGATACGTGTCGGGTGAACTCGATGTGTTTTGCCGACACGTCGGAAAATTTTGTCAAGTTTTTCCGATCGAAAGAAAAGGAGGATTTTTGCCGATGTGTGGGGAGCAAAATTGGAGTTTTGTCGACACGTCGAGAGAAAAATCGAAGTTTTGTCGATCGGATGAAAAGGGTGAGTTTTGTCGATACGTGTCGGGTAAACTCGGCTAGTTTTCCAACACATCAGAAGAAAAAGGTGAGTTCATGGATCGAAAAAAAAAATGAGTTCTCCCAAACAAAAAATTTCAACAGGTTTTTCAGTGGGATTTATAGGTGCCAAAAAGATGAAAAAATGGTAGTGAGTTTATGCACCCCCTTGACCCCCGTTGTGGGCCCTGAGACAGACATTTTTTGTGAAAAGAAAAGTCTGTGTTTTGACAAGTTGTCAATATATGATTTTTCCAAATGCAGGTAAGTAATGTATAAATGCTTGTGAATTTTATTCAGCTAACAATTGTGTTTATGAACACATTTTGCAGAATCATAGTCACATCAAAGGCAACATTCCACATAGTGCAGATAGAAGAAGTGGTTTTTGGCTCAACCATGAGGACCTACGACATGTATGATGATGCATAGAACCCCAATGAGCACGAGGAATATGCTATG
The DNA here is from genome assembly GCA_001517045.1 of Pseudotsuga menziesii. NCBI lineage: Eukaryota > Viridiplantae > Streptophyta > Pinopsida > Pinales > Pinaceae > Pseudotsuga > Pseudotsuga menziesii. The sequence continues at coordinate 57,646 of LPNX011133110.1, forward strand.
GGATAAAATGTCCGAGTTGGAAATGCTAAAATAGAGTCTAATGGCAAAATATTTCAAGAGACTCTGCCATATTTTGCAACCACCATGAGGAGCTTAAGGGGGGAAATGAAAAGTTACAGGGAAGATAATGAAATATCGGTTAAGGATCAGGAAGAGAAAAATCATCTAAATGCAACCATGCTGCAGATCTTGACATATATCCAGAGGCGGATGGACTCTAGGCACTGAACAGTAAGACCAGAAGGTAGTAAGAGTAGCACCAGAAGAAGGAAAATATCTTCTAGTGGATCATCTGACCCTGAAGGACCTACTGGGGGTTCAAGCTCTTCATCTCATAGGAATGAGAGGAAGAGGCATTACTAGAACCATTCACGTAATGAATTTAAAAAGGTAAGGCCGCCCACCTTCAATGGCGAGATAAAGAATGGTTAAGAAGCTGAAGCTTGGCTTCTTGGGATGAGAAAATATTTCCAAGTCCAAGACTACTCTAGAAATATGAAGGCTAGGGTATCCATCTTCAATTTGACTGGAAGAGCATCCATATGTTGGGAGCACTTCAGGCAAGTGGAAAATATTAATGAAAGGAATATTGTGTGAAAACAGTTCCAGAAGTATTTCAAGCAGAAGTACCTCTCTGACAGGTACTATGCTGATAAGATCAAAGAGTTCCATGAGATGAGATTGGGGCAGCAGACCATGGAAGAGTATGCCAACAAGGTCCTGGAACTCTTGAGGTATGTCAGATACATCAAAGATGATAAAGTTAAGATCCAGCATTTCCTGAGTGGTTTGCCTCAGTCCTACAAAGACAGAATTGAGTTTTATGAACCTAGGACTTTGGAAGAAGCAATAAGGAAAGCTAAGTACTGCTATGAGCAAATCAAAGGAAAACCTTATTATCATAAGTCCTCGAAGGACAAGAAGAATGAGAATTCTGACCAAATAAATAAAGGTTTCAAACCTTCGCATTTCAGAAATCAACAAAAGCATCCATCACAAGCTTAGAAGAAACCAACCAAAGTGGTGGGAGAAAATCCAAGAGATCCACAATAGAACAGAGAACCACTCCAATGTTGGAAATGTGGAGGACCCCATCTACGCTTGAATTGGCCACTTGAGAATGGGAATGAAAGGTCAGCTTACAACATTCAAGAAGCTGAAACAGTGGGTTAAGTAGCAAGGATCATCCCTAGGATTTATGTAGTGCTAGAGGAATTCCAAGCAGATCATCAGTCAATTGTGGTTGAAGTTGAAGGTAAGATTGTTGAGCAATCTGTTTCTATTTTGATTGACCCTGGATCTACTCATAGTTATATTACTCCTATAGTAGTTGAGATTTTTTCTTTTAAGAAGTTAAAGCATAGAAAATCATGGTTATTTCAGCTAGCCAATGGGACTAAAAGACATGTTAGTGAAGTAGTAGAGAAATGTCCATTGGTTATGGATGGATTGGTCACTTATCTAGATCTAAATATTCTACCACTTGGTTCCTATGATGTTCTTATTGGAATGGATTGGTTGGAGGCTTACAGAGTTAAGCTTGATTGTTACAAAAAGACTTTTGAGTGCTTGGATGAAGAATGCAACTCAAGTATTGTGAAAGGAATTCCAAAGGTGATTTCTATTAGGCAGATTTTAGCAATGTAGCTAAATAAGTGTTGTAGGAAAGGTTGCAAAGTGTATGCAGCTCATGTTTTGGAGGCAACAGAGAATGAAACTACTAGGTTGGAGGACTATCCGGTATTGCAAGAATTTATGGATGTTTTTCCTGATGAGATTCGAGGGCTTCCTCCAAAGAGGGACATTGATTTCACAATTGAACATGTTCCAGGAGAAACATCAATGTCCAAGACACCCTACAGGATGAGTACACTAGAAATGCTAGAGTTGAAGATGTAACTGCAAGAGTTGTTGGAGAAGAAGTATATCAGGCCGAGTGTGTCTCCTTGGGGATCACCGGTTATATTTGTGAAGAATAAAGATGACACACTTAGGTTGTGTATTGATTACAAACAGTTGAACAAAGTCGTTGTGAAGAATAAATTCCCTTTTCCTAGGATTGATCAACCTCTTTGATCAAATGAGAGGAGAAAAGGTATTTTCCAAGATTGACTTGAGGTCTGGTTACCATTAGGTAAGAATCAAGGATGAAGACATTCATAAGACAACCTTCAGAACAAGGTATGGAAACTATGAGTTTGTAGTGGTACCATTTGGTCTCACAAATGCAACAGCTGCATTTCTGTGGCTTATGAATAGTGTCTTTAGCAGGTATTTAGACAAGTTTGTTCTTGTTTTCCTTGATGACATTCTTATTTATTCTAAGAATGAGGAAGAGCATGAAGAACATCTGAGATTGACATTGCAACTACTCAAGGAGCATAAGTTGTATGCAAAGTTGAGAAGTGTGACTTTTATAAAAATAGAATCCATTATTTGGGTCACATTATCTCAGAAGAGGGTATATCTGTGGACCCTGAAAATATTAAAGCCATTGTGAATTGGCCTACCCCAAGAAATGTGACAGATGTGAGGTCTTTTATGGGACTTGTAGGATACTACATGAAGTTCATTGAAGGATTCTCCAAGGTTTCACACTCAATCACTTCTTTTCAAAAGAATGGGATAAAGTTTGAATGGACACCAAGATGTGAGGAGAGCTTCCAGCAGTTGAATAATCTTCTTACGAGTGCACCCATTCTGAAAGTTGCAAACCCAGAAAAAGATTTGGTGATGTGTATTGATGCATGTGGTAAAGGACTTGGAGGAGTTCTTATGCAAGACAACCACGTGGTATGTTATGAGTTAAGAAATTTGAAGGAGCATGAGAAGGACTATGCTACTCATGATCTAGAACTTGCAGCCATAGTACATGCTCTCAAGATGTGGAGGCATTACTTGATGGGAAGAATATTTGAGCCAAGGACAGACCATTATGGTCTGAATTATTTGTTTGATCAGCCAATGTTAAATGTTAGGAAAGCTAGATGGCTGGAGTTTTTATGTGAGTTTGATTTTGAAATCAAACACATAAAAGAAAAAGAAAACAAAGTGGGTGATGTACTCAACAGGAAGGTGCATGAAATGCATGTGGCATCTCTTAGTACTTTCCAACCAGATTTGAGGCAGCAGATTGTTACTCATACTGTTGAAGATGAATTATATGAGTAGGTAAAAGACAAATTGTAGAAGAAAAGTATTGAGAAGAGGTGTGAGGGATATAAATTGGAAGAAGATGGACTTCTTACTTACAAATACATAATTTATATTCCAAATGCAGCAGATTTGAGAAGAGTTGTTATGGATGAAATCCATCAAGCTCCATATTCTGGTCACCTAGGATATCAGAAAACAATTGCTATAGCCAGAAAGCAGTACTTTTGGAAAGGAATGAAGAAGGACATTGCTGATTATATTTCAAAGTGCGTGAAATGTCAGTAGGTGAAGGTTGAGCATCAACACCCAGTAGGTTTGTTGCAGCCTTTTTCAGTTCCAGAATGGAAATGGGAAGTTGTTTCCATGGATTTCATTACAGGATTGCCAATGACTTGGAGACAACATGATTCCATCATGGTTGTGGTGGACAAGTTGAAAAAGGAAGCACATTTTATACCGATCAAGTCCACTTATAAGACTGATTCCATTGCAAAAATATTCATGAAGGATATTTTCAGAGTGCATGGATTTCCTAAGGCAATAGTCTCTGACAGGGATCCAAAGTTCACTTCCAATTTTTGGAAGGGTCTGTTTGCATATTTGGGTACCAAGTTGAACTTTGGAACTACCTACCATCCTCAGACTGATGGACAAACAGAGAGAGTCAATCAATTGTTGGAATACATGCTTCGCGTGTATGTGATGGACAAACCAACCAAGTGGGAACCTAGAAATTCATTCCTCACCCATAATGCATTCACGTCCTTCATTTTTCCTCACGCGGATGAAGCTTGGGAATATCTCTCCTTCATGTTTTCTGTAGTTTTCCCATTTCTCTCCATAGCTGGGAAGTCATTTTTGTGTTGCTGAGTGAATGTGCAACAGAGATTCATGTTTTGGGTGTTTGTTGAGGCCGGATTTGCTCCCGAAATTCCCATAGGCGTTTTCTAATTTTTGGATTCATGATTTGCGTGTGAATGATGGTCATTTTTGCTCCTGAATGTCCATGAACTTTTTTTGAAATCGATTTTGGTTCCAAAGGTTTTTTTTCCCCTTGTTTCCGTTTTTGTTTTGTCTCACATTACATTTTTGTCCATACCTGGCACTCGTGATTTGTGGTTCTGTAAATCCTTGTTTGACCTGAACTGGTTAGGAGTGGAAGAGGCCATAATTGGATTGATAAGGCTAGTGAAGAGAGGGACCTCACAGAGAGATCAAGAGGGGATAGTTATCCTTTTTGCACACCCTAAAGAGCACTAGAAGGGAAGGTATGTCCTGAGGGAACTGTGTAGCAGTGAAGGGAATACTTCCTTTTGTTGGGTGGTGTAGTTGTTGTGGAGGCCAAGCCATATCTTGTGTAGGTTCCCATATATTTGTGGTTGAGCTCACTAGATTAGCAATTCTCCTTTCCACTACCTTAGCATCCTGATAAACCTAACTGTGTTTGGCTTGGCTGAGTTTTGAAGTGTATTTGACTATCTGTGAGCCTATTATTCCCTAGTTCCTTGTGGAAATCATGACCAGCTCAGGGGTGGTAGTGGTGCTGAGAGATTGATGATCCCACTGGCCTATGGTTGGGTGGAACATGGTAGCGACATAGTTGGATACGGGAAAGCTTCTTCTCAAGATAAGTATTTCTTTTGTATTTAACCTCTGCAACTGTATTTGTTTCAGTGAATTATTATGAACATGTTGAATGCTTTGATGAATGTATTTGCTTCTGTTGTATTTTCAATTGTTATACATCTACATATGTTTTTATTTTCAATGCATTTTTATTATTATGTTCATGGGGCTAGACTGCCCAGTCCAATAGAGCAACAGAAACGTAGGTCGTGTCATCTCCATCGTCGGGATGAGTGGAGGGGACGTGACAAACATGGGAAAGAATGGGGAAACCACAACTAGAGTGGTCTTTTATTCAGCTTAGATTAGCAAATCAGTCGAACTTCCTACCTATCGGTCGACTGACTCAAGTGGCTGTCGAAATAGAAGTCCTAAGAACGTATGTTGACTTTTAAGTAATCGACACTGTCGATGAAACAAACCCGTATTATGCAATTTTGGGGATCGACTGGGAGATTGATAATCAAACCACCATCATGTTTAAGAAAAGAATATTAACATTTGAATATTCAAAGCTAATGGTGGTCGCAACAATTGATCTGCTACAAGGTCAGATATATGTCGACCTAGTAAATAGTGAAGGACTAGGAGATTATTTGGACCATATTTATAGCATCACGTTTGCAATGGATGATTATGTAAATCCAACAGCTGACAGAAATCTTAGTTGGCAGAGTATTAGTTCTTATACATTAGATTCTGGTGAAGCATTATAAACTTTGCATAATATGATGCATGAAGTATCCATGAGAAGGTGCGCAAGAATTACACGGTCTGTGAGACGGGTAGGAATCAAGGTATGTGATCTACCCACATATGAAGGTTTACCTAACCTTGCATATTTTCTTACGTATTTTGAGTAAAAGGTCACAGAACAGCAGTTCTTGTCCGCCCTGGACATTGTACTAAAAGCTACACCCACCAGATGGCAGGTCACACATAAAGAATATATCTTTGAATTGACACAATGTCGAACATTAAAGGAGATAAGATTCAAAGAAGAGATCAACTATACTGGTCGAAAATATACAGGATTGACTAATCCTATCCAACATATTGAGTATTGTCGTGTGACATGGGAGTCATGTCCACAATAGGAATTAGTTCATCAATTCATACACACATTAGACATGATACCAAGGAACTAGTATACATCAATTGAATTGAGACGATGGACTATTGAATGGGATGAGTTAGCTACTAGCTTCATACACACATTTGAATTTGTTGATGATCATCCAAAGATTGATGTTTCATTGCAAGTAATCAAGACAAAGATATTTGAAGATATCCATGTCGCAATGGAAAACTTCAATCAGGGCAACGTAATAATCCAGCACTGGATGGAGTGCTATAATGTGTCAGGAGAACCTAATGATGATGACCCACTTGACGTAAACATACATGAGTCTCAAGGTACGCGCAAAGTAGAAGGATTTGTCATTTCTAGTGATCAATTTATTAATCCACTAAAAGTTAAGAAAATCAGCATTGGCTCCCTGGAAAATCCAAAATTTGTCAATATTGGAGATTATTTGGATGACGATACTGTCGGAGACCTTGGAGATGAAAGGGATTGTCGGAGACCTTGGAGAAATGAAGATACCTTTAAATCCTGACACAAAACTTGTCAAGCAGTGACCATATAGATTGAATCCACGGTATAAAGAAAAAGTCAAGTAAGAGTTGGACCAAATGTTGGATGCAGGTATCATAGAACCTATAGAAGAACCAGATTGAATTAGTCCGATAGTAGTGCAAGATAAAAATACTATTGGTGAAGTGTGGATTTGTGTCAACCTAAGAAAATTGAGCAATGCTTGTTTACATGACCCATTTTCGACTCCATTTACATATGAGGTACGGGAGAGTGTCGTGGGTCAAGATATTTACTCATTCACTGATGGGTTCTTTGGCTACCATCAGATTAGAATTGCAAAGGAAGACCGACACAAGACAACCTTTGCGATGGAGTGGGGTTGTTTTTAATACACGCTAATGTCCTTTGGACTCAAGAATGCCCATGCTATCTTTTCGAGAATAGTAGTGGTTGCCTTCAAATATTTTATTCATAAATTTCTTGAGGTATCTTCAACGATTGGATGGTATTTGGGCTCGTTAAGGATCAGATTGAAAGCCTCTGGATGATGCTGGAACATTGTCACTAGTATCAAATTTCACTGAACTTATAGAAATGTATCTTTTGTGTCCCATTTGGAATTCTGTTGGGTCATGTAGTTTTCCACGATGGAAACTTGGTCGACCCTACCAAAATTGCAATTATCATTGACCTACCACAGTTAAGAAATTGAGAGAAACATTGGGACATACATGATACTATCGAAAATTTATCAAACGATATGTGAAGGTGGCTACTCTGATGGAGAATTTATTGAAGAAAGATGTTAAGTTCCGGTGGACGGAATTTTTCCAAGAAAGTTTGGACACTTTAAAGAATAAGATGGTTACAACACCCATACTTGTATTTCCATACTGGAAAAAGGAATCTCATGTGCATGTTGACATGTCTTATATCGCTCTCAACATGGTACTAGCACAACCTCCTGAAGGGTTGATTGATCATCCTAATTCCTTTGCTAGCATAAAATTATCAACAACAAAGAAGAACTGTACCACGACAGAAAGAGAAGGACTAGCTATGGTATACTCTTTATAGAAATTTAGACACTATTTGTTGGGTGGACGTTTCAAAATGTACATAGATCATTCCTCATTGAAATATCTTGTTAATAAGCCAGTGTTGGGGGGAATATTTGTCAATGGCTTCTCCTTTTTCAGGAATTTGACTTTGATGTCAATGTTAAACCGGGTCGACTGAATTCATGGCCAGACCATCTCCCGAGGATTGAGAGTGGCAAAGAACCTAGCAACCTCAATGATAGTCTTCCTAACGCATAATTATTTGTGATCACAATGTTTGATGATAATTACAAATACATCATACAATTTTTAGTACGGGAAATTCCCCAGCTGAATTTACAACTACACAGAAGAAGCAGCTAGTTGTGCAAGCTGCAAACTTCCAGTTGATCGTTGGACAGTTATATAAAATGGGCCCTGAAAAGATTTTTCGTCGCTGCGTATTAGAACATGAGCGACCAATGATACTAAATGAAGCACATGTTGGTGTCATGGGATTCCATTTTGCTAGAAAAGTGATAGTGCGCAAGATATTGCAAGCAGGATTGTGGTGGCCCACCATGCATGTGAATGCCCAAGAATACTGTCGCAGTTATGATGTCTGTCAAATAACTAGAAAGTCATCGCAATGAGATGAAATGTCATTTTACCCCAAATATATTTGTAGGCATTTTCAAAATGGGTTGTTGATTGTGTGGGCCCTACTAGTCCAATAGGGAAGCACATAGGAGCAAGATATATAATTACTACAATCGACTACATGACCAGATGAGTTGAAGCAGTGCAAATAAAAGATTGTACTGCTGCGACTGCTGGTAAGTTTTTGTTTGAAAATGTTGTCAATAGATTTGGATGCTCGAAAATTTTGATAAGTGACCAAGGCACACACTTTGTCAACTAATTGATTAAGGAACTGACAGAAGAATTACAGATACAGCATAGAAAAACAACACCATATCACCCTCAAGCAAATGGTGTTGTCGAAGCATTTAACAAAATCCTGGAGAATACATTGACAAATATTTGCAACGTCCATAGAGATGATTGGGATCATAAAATTTTTGCAATATTGTGCGAATATCACACGACCTGTGAGAAGTTGAAAGGTCGAACTCCATTTTGCTTGATGTATGGACAAGAAGTTGTGATGCCGATGTAATACATTATACCCAGCCTAAGGATTGTTGTGATCATAGACATGACAGATGTTGGTGTCGTCGAGAAAAGACTGTCACTGCTAATACAGTTGGAAGAAGATCGTTTTGTTGCAGGATATCATCAAACTATTGAGAAAGAACGAAACAAAGTATGGCATGATCGACACATAAGAACAAGCGATTTCAAGTCTAGGGACTTGTACTTTTGTATGATAGTAAATATTTAAAGCATCTAGGAAATCTAAAAACACACTAGCTAGGACCATATATTGTAACGCATATCATTAACAGAGGATCGGTTCAATTTCAAAAATTGGATGGAACACTTGTCGAAGGATTAGTGAACAGAAGTCGACTAAAGCCTTATCAGGATAATCGTGATTTGGTTGACTGAATTTTAAAAGAAAAAAAGAGAAAGAGAAAAGAAAGGAAAACAAAAACAAAATCCTCTGAAAAAAATGTGTTTTGATCATAGGATACAAGATGTTGCATGAAGAAACAAAAAGCGTCACAAAATGCTAGTATGTTGTAGAGAGAGGAAAACTGACGCAAACTCTTCATTTGTTGCAAGAGGAGAAATGATGGAAAATACAATATGTTTATCGCACCGAAAGAAATATATTGAAGGTTGAAGGTCCCAGGAAGAGCATTGTTGTCGCAAGTTAAAATGGAGTCGAAGAAACGACAGTTGGTCGTAATTAATTCAAAGGGCTAAGAAATTTTGGTGGAATGATTTTTTGTCACTTCTGTCTTTATTGCACAATAAATACCACGGATGTGATATGCGAGTGGCGGCATGCATAGAAGTTTCCTAATAATTATTCGAAGGATCAACCCATGTGACAGAAAGGACAACTAACTTTCCATTAATTGTGCGCTTGTGTGGAAGACTAACTAAATGAATGGATAGACATTATCACCTTCACGCCCAAGTTTCAGTTCATTCTGCTACATTCGAGAGAGAGATTATTTTTTGCAAGTGCAAGAACTGAAGTGAGTTTTCTGCACAGTAGGGTTATTTTGATTTCCAGTACAAGCACAGTTGCAGAATCTAGTGTTGCGGCTACATCACCCACACTTATTATGGAAGGCACTACCAGATATGTTCCACCACAAGTTGTGGCTATAGAAGAAGCTGAACAAATTCCATTCATCCCTGCATAAAGGTTATGACCAGACCCACCTACCTCATCAATGGGGAAGCACTTTGGAAACTGTAAGAAGAAAGCACCACCACCGAAGGAGGAGGAAGAAATAGGGTCTGTGACTATGTTGTCACCGCATATTCCACTGAGACAAGACGATGCACCTAATATTAAAGTTCCCAAGAATTCACCGTACCCACTGGCAGCACCAACTGTACCGAAAGGAGTTCAAGTATCGTAGAACATACTTCCAAATCTCAAGAAGCTGACCTTTTTCGATCACAACATACGGAAATTTCCATAGTTGGACACGAAGAACTACATGCTTGTTGTACAATATACACATGATGGCCTGAAGCACCTAGTTTCAATGGAATGGGCAACAGGCCTGGACCAAGCAGGTTTATTTTCGTTGATGTATATGTCACATTTTGGTCGGCGCACAAAGGTGAATGCATGTGTTAAACGGTTGTTGGTATCATTCCACGATAGTTTCTTATGGCTCGATCAAATTTTTTATGTAGATGTCGAGTTGATAGTAGCGATTACAGGGCTTCCACTTCCAAGCATAGACCCAACACCATTTTTCAAAAAAGATCAAGACACTTTGATGACGAACAAGTTAAAAGATAAGTATGAGTGTACCAGAGATACCAGAGGATTTTTAATCGCCTCCATCAATGACCACATTGTTCGGTTCACATCTAAGTTTTTAGCTACCAAGTTGGTGGGAAGGATGCTACCGACCAATGTACTGTAGGAACAATTGCAGAATATGAACTCTATGTGGCAAGGGTTCAAATGAATTAGTCGCACTATATACTAAATGAATTGTTGGCAGATGTAGAGGAGTCACAAGAAAAAGGTAACGCACTCCATTATTTATGGTTTCTTATTATGATTTTGTTTGTCGCATGGCTAGAACTAGTGAGCTACCAGGGGGTAGATATACCAATTCAATTTCGACAATCTCGATAATAGAATCTTTGTTTTGAGAAAGATATAAAGGAGAGACAAAGAGACAACAATGTACAATTATTTTTGCGTGGAGAGGCCCTATGATATCATGTGAGAAAGCAAGAAATAATTATGTAGGAGACCATTCACCGGCTTAAAAACATTATTAAGTTTATAATTGGGCCCCATCTTATCTTGTTGCAGCCGCGACAAGACCCACAATGCCAATGGTTAGAGACACAATACATACTATCTAAAGAAGAAGTTGAGGTCATTACCCAAGATTGGTCGAAAGAATGGCAAGTCCCTATCGTTGATGACCTATTATTTGTAGAAGAATATATGTGATAATACGATCCACTAGCGTGGAATGATGGAGAACGGTGAGGGGACCCACCACAAGAAACACAAGATCCGCAAAATTCTCCCAACCCTCCCTAGAATGATTCTAATACAACCCCAACAGGTCCAGTAGTGGGAGATAAGAGGAAACAAATAGAGCATCCTGAGACAACGCATAAGAAAAGGAAGGTTGAAAAAACATCAGGAATTGTCAACCTTACCGGCGATGTTTTTACCATTCTAATGGAAACAATGACAAAATTCACTACACAAAGCTTCAAGAAAATGGATGAGTGCCAAATTGAGCTAATAGGTAGTATTACATATTTACTACAGAATATCTGCAAAACAGTAAAATAATTATGGGTAGCGGTCAACTACAAACCACAATTGACAATATTGCGGGACTTATCCAGCTCATCAGAAGAGCGACCAATTGATGTGTTGATCATGTGTCGATACCTATTCCACCAATAAATACTCAACTAGTAGGAGAAGCACTCGACTTGGGGACAACATATTTGAATACCATGGCCAAGAACTTGGGCCATGTCCCCATAGATTATTCTCAAATACTAATGTATGAAGTTTATGTAATACAAAATGTCGCAGTCGCGGAAATGAAGGTCTGAGAAGGCGCATTGATCAAGAAAGTTAGATCATCAAATAAGACTGATAGTAAGATGAAGAAAACAGTCAAAGAAACTGGGAAGAAAGCCAAAAACTGGGAAGAGGACATGATCTGGCTCGAAACGGTTATAACGCTTACTTGTAGTAATTTTGCAGATGAAGGCATAACAAATGAGATGTTTGCAAAAGCTAAGGTCATTTGACTTCGCGAAATAGAAAAGGACCTCCGCAAAAAAAGTCACAGATTTGGAAACATGGGTAACACCCAGTACACCCCCAGAGGTGCTAGAAGAAAGAAGGAAAACAACAACAAAGAATGTGAAGGAGATAAAAGAAGCAGAGGCACTGGGTGCCAAGGCAGTCGAACAAGTTTCTCATGTGTGAGAAGTGTTGGTCAATGATGCAGAGTTAGAGAAAGTCATAGATAAGCGCTGTTGAGACCGAGCCTAATCAAATGAAAAATGAGATGAAGAAATTACCCTTAGTAGAGAAAATGGATAAGGTTGTTGAGATGAAGAAACTACAACAGCAAGTCACAATGGTGCGAACTCAACAGCAACAGAGGACTAACAAAGATGCAGAACTACAAGTAGAGTAAAAAAGAGTTACGTGCATTATTCATCTTGTACACCATAAAGTGTGACAAGTAGTAGAGTTAGCAGCACTTACAACATCGAAACACATCAGTTATGACCTTGTGGATAATTTGTAGAAGGAAGAAGAAGAGGCGCGATGGGAAACAGAGCAGATAATGAAAATCAATATTTTCAAAGTAATGTCCTCACAACAGAAGCTTCATATTAGTGTGGCCCAGGAAGAGCCAAAGGTGAGTGTTGGGGCCCTGTTGGCCCTAGGAAAAGGTAGGAAAAATTCAGCCAAAATTCTGCTCAGTAATATGAAGATTTCGATCACCTGAAGGAGGAGAAGTTGTGACAGAAGAACCTATGGGAGAAAGAGATATGACATAAGAAGTAGTTGTAGAGGAAGTTGTGATAGAAGAAGTCATGAGGGAAGAGTTTGCGACATAGGTAAGTTGCACTAAGATCAATCGCAACAGAAGGAACCATGATATAAGAAGATGTGCAGCGGTTAAAAAGGACAACCTGAGAAATCGTGGATAAGAATTCAGTTAGGATAACACGTGGTTTAGGTAATAAAGCATCTTTGTATTTTGGGTCGATAGTTCCTACTGAGAGTTGTAATTGAATGTACAAGAATAGGAATGACATCCTGTTGGCTAATGGAATGGAGTCGATTGACTACGATGTGTAAGATTCTATAAAAGGGAGAACCCAAGATGTGTGCAGGTTAGACACATACACTCTCGGTTGGTATGTGTTAGTCTCTGTTGTTTGTTGTATGTTTGTAGAGTTATAGAGTTGTAGAGAAGAGGGAGCTGATCCAGGCTGTGTGTGGATTAACAGTACGGTGAAGGAGAGGAAACTTCAAAGACCTGAGACTAGAGAGCATGAGAGGAGAGATAAGTATGTATAGATTTTAGAGAATATCTAGAATTGAGTCTGCAAGCTAAGTGTGCAGACGACATGTGCCATATATTTCTCATGCCATATGAAGAGTTCCTTTGTGGTTTTTCCTGGATGGGTTTCCACGTTAAATGGTGTCTGTGTGCATATTTGATGAATGTGCTTATGTCAAATGATTGTATGTTGTGAATAAGTGTATGTGTATTTGTTTATGAATGAGTCCTTATATGCATGTCTCACTATTGTTAGTCAGAATCCCTAATAAGGAATTATATGAAGTGTTGTAATCTTTGTCGATGGATAAGTAGAGTAATATGTTGAATGCACACAATAAGAGTAAGTGACATAACCACCGAATTTGGTCGAGTAAGCTAGTAAGGTGCCAAGGAAGAGGAAATCCCCACACAACTGTAGAAACTTGGTTCTAGCAGTTACCCATAAGAAATACCTCGGGTGAGACTACATCTGCGTCGCAGTTGTTGTCGATTGAGCCTCTCTCTATCGGGTCGATATCTTGGGATTTGTTGATGAAAAAACAATGGTCTTAACCTGGGTCGAAGGGATAAATGTGAACATGAACATTGATAATTGTTCTAGTTAATCCTATTTGAGCTCTTTTATAAGGTTGTTGTAGGATTTGTTCAAAAGCAGTTCTCGGTGAAATAAGTCGCTCCTCCAAAGAAGTTAAGATAGTTGTAGAGGGAAATAATATATTGCAGCGAATGTGAATTGGCGATGCAAAAACTGGTAACTCTACATTTGAAATATGTTTATTTCATTGTCTACATATTTTTTCACTCAATGCAAATGGAGACAGCTCGTCCATGTTTGTCAAGCACTTGAAGGAAAATAAAGTTTTATCGTCAATGGTGTGAATATCTTTTCTGAAATGCAATCGTCTACAAATAGAACATGTGTGGATAGGAGTATCTTGGATAGTTTCAAATATGAGAGAGTCACTTGTTTTCCCTTTTCATGTTCCTTCTATTTTTGACAAATTTGGAATGCCTCTCTATGCATGCCTTTCTTCAATGACCATATGTTTTTGAATGGTTCATCAACAATGGACCATTGCACAATGTTTTTTAAATCTATATGTTGTTCACTAATAGTGGATGTATCTATGCCCATGTTTTCTAGCTTTTTTTGTGATGGTGTAAAATATTTTGGCTTGTTTTTTTTTTTGTACATTTTTCTTTCCCAACTCTTTGCACGCCTTGATGGTGGTGCTTTCTTCAGTGCTTTTGTCTACTGACGTTTGATTCTTCTTGGCATTGTTGATGCCCAATGCATTAATGACAATGGTATTTGCTAGGAACTGGGTGTACTCGAAAGCGGTTTTGAAGAACTTCATTCTACAAATGGTTGAAAATGTGAATGAGTTGCATCTATTGGATGGTGTATTAGAGAAATAGTAGTAGCCGATCTATTGTTGAATGGAATTGAGACAGAATTTTATGTAAGCTAGTGTCCCACAAAAATATTTTAATATCTAGTAATTCACACAAACATTGAATTGTGAATTTATCACCTTCTACATGACCAATGTAAAATGGCTCTACCAAGTTGACGATATAGGCTTCCCAATCAAGAACAAGGATTTTCTCTTGTATTATGTCTTTATGAAGATACTTATTTAAGCAGTTTATTTCCCTCCTATCATTCCACAACATACAATTACAAAATGTTTGTGCAATTGTTTTCCTAATAGTTACACTCTTAGAGAATAGTGTCAATTTCGAAATAGATTCAAAAAGGAGTCATGACAATTACCTTGAATGGAAACAAAGCTATGTAATCCTTGTTGCATAAGCATTTGCTTGAGATTGAAGACTTCAATTTGGAAGTTAGCACATTGGACTGTACCAATGTTTTGTGACAATTGATTGAAACCACGATGCTTTGTTCCTATATATCTATATGACAATAATGCTTCAAAGTGTCTAGAAGTTGGTGTATGGTCATGGAACAATATATTGTAACAATATCCAAATTTTCTTGAGTTGAAATGAAGGTATTTTTTCTATCTTGTCAATGACCAAACAATATTAGGAACAACTCGGTGCATCAAAGTATGTTAGGTGTGCCTGCAAGCAATGCAGTGAAAATCATGATTAAGAGATATATAGCTTAATTTTTTGAAAGACTCAAAGATGAGAAAGGAAAGAGGGTAAAAAAGAGAGAAAGAAACAAATACAAGGAGCTAGTTTGAAACAAACAATATCCAACTTTTCAAAAGAAAAGGGAAAAAAATAAAACCATATAGGTAAAGATTCTTTTTCAAAAATCATGATAGATGCAATTTCAAGAAGGAGACTTTCTAGTTGCCAATGCCATTGTGTGACTTTTTAATAAAGTGGGAAAAACGTTTCTACAGGATAACCACCTGTAGAGAATGATATATAAGAGCTCATATTCGTAATTGAATTTGAACAATCTTATAGAGCCTACGTAAGAAAATCACTTTTATGATGTAAGGGCAGAGTCGGTATACCAGATAACAAGGCATTGCCGATGAATGTTGGAAACTACAGCCTAAGCTAGGAAAATCAGAGGATAAAATAGCATTCATATATGATAATATTTATTACTACAGATGGAAAATATTATAAACCAGAGACTATATATTGGAGGATTGAATCATTCATTTGTGTAATGTTGTAACATCATTTGAAAAGTGTAAGTTTACTGAAGAAAATAAATTATGATTTTTATCCCAAGTTTATCCCCAACAAATAAAAAAATAAATAACGCTACTGCCATTGAGTCTATCCAATCAGCTGTGTTACTACTATAAGAATATGGGGACATAAGGAAGTATCTTTGAAGATTCTATGGTGAAGATATTTATGCAGCTATTGTAATTGAACACCGGACTAATGTTCTGATAGGAGGGATAATCTTTTATCAAAC
This sequence comes from Pseudotsuga menziesii, assembly GCA_001517045.1. Lineage (NCBI taxonomy): Eukaryota > Viridiplantae > Streptophyta > Pinopsida > Pinales > Pinaceae > Pseudotsuga > Pseudotsuga menziesii. The sequence goes on from LPNX011133110.1 coordinate 73,717, forward strand.
TCTTGTAAACGATGTGATGACCTTTTTCAAACTATATTGAGTAAACCCTTCATAATTATTTCATGTGTACATTAATTATTAATCTCTACATCTAGATAAGTCACACAATTGAAAAATGAAAACTTGCAGGAAAAATCAAACTTGTTTTAATCGGGTTAGCAGCCATAAGCAAAATATACGTAGAGAAAAACGTTTTCCAAGCTATGACCATCAACACTTAGAACTTATGAAATACAACCCACATTGTAGATGGATTTCCATTCTCAATCCATCCATATATATGTTTTCATGTATGTGTATCTGTCTAGGGAATATATATACCAGAATATATATATTTTCATGTAGAAAATGAATTATATAATAAATATATAAAAATAATGTTAATATATGTTGTCTTTACACAAGGAAACTAAAGACTAAAGTAGGATCCATTAGCCAACATATGTAGTTACAACAATAGAAAACATCCTCAAGACAAAAACAAGGCTGACACAAAAGAAGAATTGTTGGCTACACTTGTTCCTCTTCCTGGGAAGATGCAATATACAATGAGATGCAAAATAGATATAAAAGAAATGGCTCTCAAATTGCAATAGCCACTAACATATTGTCCTATGATATAATGAATGGGCATACCATGTGAAAATCAAGGAATTCAAGAGTGCAAGCCGCTAAAAGGGAGGCCTAAAAAGTTGCTTCACCCATTAAGTCTTTTTTATTACGTTGAATGTAAAATTGCAAATGACAATAGCCAAAAATATAATGGAATTGATTTAAAAATTAACATAATGTGTCAATATCGGTGCTGTATATTGAAATTTAGAAGAGGCATCAACAACATTTTTGGGACGCGTCCAATAGTGCGCTATGTTGAAAGAAGCAACATAGCGCATCATGGCTCCCCATCTCCCTTTTTCACTGCTTCTCGTGGCATCAGGCAGGGATGCCCCTTGTCTCCTCTGTTGTTCATTCTAGTAATTGAAGGGCTTAGTTTATTGATTGAGGATGCCAAAGTTAATGGCAGTATCAGGGGAATCAAGATTTCGCCTCAGTTTTCCCTCACACATCTACTCTTTGTAGATGATGTGATTATGTTTGGTATAGGTACCTTTGAGGAATGGATGGCCTTTAAAGTTATTTTGGACACATTTTGTGAGGCATCTGGCATGCAGATTAAATTGGACAAATCGTGCTTTCTTCATAATGATTTGGATGCTGACCTTCTGCGAAGGATCATTGGGTTTCTTCCCTATCGATTTGAGCATATTAATAATGGATTTAAGTACTTGGGATACTTTATTAAGCCATTGGGGTACTTGGTTAGGGATTGGCACTGGATCCTTACTAAATATGAAAAACGGATCCACCATTGGACCAACCGGCTCTTATCTCTTGGTGGTCGTCTTGTTCTTATCAAATCTATGCTATCCAGTCTTCCTGTCTACTGGATGGCTTTGGTACCGATTCCTCAGTCCATACTTGACAAACTCATGCACATGATCTACTCTTTTCTGTGGGGTTCAACATCTAAGAAAAAGAAGTACCATCTTGTGGACTGGCACATTTTAGCGAAACCCGACTACCTTGGGTGGATGGGGTATTAAGCAGCTATCATGGTTTAGTCTCTCCTTGAGACTAAAAAGCTTATGGCTGGCTATCAATGGCAAAGGCATTTGGTTTCAGCTTCTGTCTGTTAAATATCTGAGAAGAAATCCACTGCACTCCTGGCTCCGTTCCGAGTCCCATGATCAAATACCCTTGTGGATTTTTTGATGGGGCTGTTGCAGGGAATATTGGTGGTGCTGGCTTTGTGATTCATCTCAATGCGAATTATTGCATTTGTTTCTCCCTGGGTTGTGGAAGCAGCACAAACACTAGAGCTGAATTACTGGCACTATGGGCTATTATGAGAGTGAGTAAGTTGATGGGTTTACCCATGCACTCGATATTTGGTGACTCGCTTGTCATTATCCCTTGGCTTAACAGGCTCGCAACTCTTAATGTCCCTTATATGAAACATTGGTGTGATGACATCCATTCTATGTTGTTATCTTCCCCTCATGTGATCTTCAAACATATATATCATGAGCATAACACGCAGGCTGATGGTCTCTCCAAGCAGGCTATGAAGATGGATATGGGTTTTGGTTTCTTTTCTGAATCTTTGGATGGCATGATCATAGATCATGGTCAATTTATGCTTTTCTAGCATGTGCAAAGCTAGATGCTCTTATACTTTTGGCACTTTGTGATTGATATGTATTTGTTCTTAGTCCGCTTTGCAGTGACTTTCAGCCAGCATGCTTTGCTCAGGACTTGTCTGTTTGTTGATCACTCTCGATATCACTATCAGCATATTCTGGCCTGTTTATCAAGAATGATGAGAAAAGTCTGCAATTGTCAGACTTTGTGCTCCTCCTATATGGGCTATTTGTATGATTGCTTAGATCTTTACTGTCATTGTTTTGATGGGGTAATATTTGTGCATTCTTTGCCAGGACTGAGAGGCCATCTACTGGCCATATGTATAAGATGTCTTTTGATTCTTGAATGAATAACAAAGGCTGGTATTTTTTCCTCTGAAAAAAAAATGTTGAAAGAAGCAAGTATAGTGCCATATAGCTTGCAAAGTCTATGCACAGTGGCCCTAAAATGGGTGGTTTCCATTACATACGAAGTAGATATTAGAATTTGTAAACTTTATTTTGGAATAAGAAAAAACCCTCAATAAAACAAGTTGTGTGCACTGAAAATAGAGAAATTATTCAATAATAAGTAAAATATTATGAAGTAAATCTCATCAACGCAATAATATACAATTCATGAAAACAGAAAAAGAAAATATGCTAACAAAGTTCTATTGTGAAGAGGAAAATACTCTCAAATGTGCAAGGGCCATTTTTTATTGGTTGATACATTGCAACAAAACAAGAAGTTACAGCATGCCAATTTGAAGGATGTCTCTAGACTATATTTTACTATCGTAATTTAGTCTGGTTCTATAGAAACTACATGACTCTAAACAGAAATGTTTAACAAACTTCTTGACAAAGATATAGAATTAAACAAAAATATTTTACAAACTTCCTTACAAAGATGAAAATTTATGAATCAATAAGCTAATAAACAAATATTGAAAATAGAGTTACAAATGTAAAATCTCGGTAGCATGAATATATTTTTGAGTTGATGTAGAGGATTGGATGGTGGAAATAAACTTAAGAATGTAGAAGCTTGTCATCATGCAAATATTTTCCAATTGATGTAGAGGATTATGATGGCTAGCAAAGGAAACAACATGACCCCTTGCCAGAGGATTTGAAGAAAGACCATTTACAACAAAAAGGAAATTAACAAGCAACCAATCCAACAGAACGAAGAAAATAAATACCATGATCATAAGAAATATTTTCTAAGAGCACAATATCTATAGTAAAGGGTACTTGTAGCAGATTTCTGAGTAGGTGCGTTACCCCTATTCCTATGGTCCTCTATCTCAATAACTTGTAGTTTTAACTATGTCTTTGTTTTCATAGGAATATTTGATTTTAAGGGACCCAAATTTATCCCAAAAAAGGGAACAAGTATGCCTCTTCTATGGCCTAGGAAGGAAATTTTCATTTTTATACATTTATCTTGGATGGCCATTGTCTAGATCTATGGTTTTTTTTTTCAGAATGAAGGCTAAGGATGTGGATAAAGAATTAAAATGTATAGTATTGATATTGATCTATGGCATGAGCTATTGGTGAAGAAAAAATTCACAAATCTAAAATGAACATTACCATATGAACATATTCATCAAATAGTGTTCTTATTATTCCATTGTCCCATCTATAGAAGCACATCATTGTCTCTGAGGAAATAGTGTAAGCTAAAATCTTATGCTAGATGAAAATGCACATTTTAATAGATATCACAACAATAGATCACCCTTCATAAGTATACTATATAGATCTCTTTCGGTGCAAAATATTGTACAATAGCCACAAATACGAGCCCCAAATATTGATGAGGTTGGAGAAATAAACCTTGCCTACTAGAGCAACATCAATAAATCCATATGAGGGAGGAAATAGATTCACTTCTAAGCAGTTGGTTGTGGTTGACCAAGCATGAACGTATGCCATGGAAGTATCTGTATCACTGTTAAATTTGTGAATCATTGATCTACCGAAAAATATGAAAGCTTTAGGAAGGGAATTATGTAGTGGAATAATCAAAGAGAATGTAGACTGAATAGGAAATTCATGCCACAAATTCCAGATAAATCGGACAATAATTGCTTAGATAATCACAACGTTAATCTTCATTAATTAATCAATAATACAATGATTATACAATAAATAGAATTTTAATGCCATGGATAGGATTCAAATCAACGAGCTCAAGCTGACTGAATAGCTAACTCAGTGTGTTTAAATCATTGTTGGAACTCACTAGTCTAACTCTGGATGTCTAAATCAGTCTACAATCATTTAACTGATGAGGTAGGTGGGAAAAAGGCACCACTCTCCCTTCATGCATGCAAAACTGGCACTAGGCTAACTGAAATTGATATAACCAATTGTAACTAGAGGTTAACTCACCATAACTGCTTACCTAACACAACCAACTGATAGAGGTTGTTGGTGGCACTCAAAGTGGGATCCTATAATGTAGGGATTGCTCCCAGAGGCACATAAACTCATGCATGCACATGCAATAAGTGGAAGATAATTAACCCCTAAGTTACGAAAAATGACCAAATAGACTATATTGGACAAAGGAGGATTAAATAATCCAAACTTTAGACAACTTGGGCCCTAGAAACTAGGCCAAAATTCACCCATACAATCTAAATGACATATAATACTACTTAATAAAATAAGGAAAATGGGAAAACCTTGTGGGAACCCCCCCCCCCTCAAAATAAGCAGGAATCATGAAATTTTGCTGCAATCTGCAACTCTATGGGGCAGTAATGCAAAATCTTAGTTCTTTTGTGCATCATCATCCTGGGACTATGCATGTGAACCTCTCCAAACTAAATGATTGTGTCTGGAGGAATTTTCCTCTTTGGAAGAAGAGGAATATGCTCAACAGAATTAGGAACATAGACAAAAGCAAGATGAAAATTGGACCCATGTAGAGCAACTGAGATCAACTGATGAGAGAGAAAAAGTGCTTGAAAATTCGAACCATGTGAGGTAAACCCGAGAAAATTATATTTTGCAGCTTGAACATCAAACCATATGAGGTAAAATCAACTCTGAGTGTTAGGATCAAGTGTCCAAACAAATGCAAAATGTCTCCGTCTTTACTAGTATTGAGAGGAGATTAGCATGTGATCAAGTAGAAAGGTAGAGAAGTCTTGGGACCATAAAGAGCGAATGATTGATCTCCATAACATGATATATCTTCTTAAATATCCATTGATTCACAAAATATAATATCGGCAAACTCATGAGAGAAAACTAACATTGAATCCCCAACAACAATTTTGAAAGAGACTTAAGGTGCTTGATTTTTCACACCAAAATTGATGAGAACAACTACAAGCATGACTAGAGGCTCTTGAAACATAAAATTCGAACCAAATAAGGTCATATTAGATCCAAATAACGGTCATATCATATCCAATACTGTGGAACAAAGGTTCCAAGTGCTCCACTGAGATGGTAGATGCACAATTTTCTCCTTCTTCAACAAGACTCTGAGTATTGGTGCAAGCAATCATGTAGGAATTTGTTGGAAGCTATAGATCAATGAGAGTGAATGGATAACTCCTAAAATATGATATTTCTTCCTAAACATCCAAATTATTACTTTTTTGCACACCAACAGCAACATTAGAGAGAGAGAGAGAGAGAGATCGAATTCTTCTTCATTTTTTGAAGCAATCACTGGCAAACTTTGCATAGAATAAAATAGAAGAATCACTAGAGAATGTTTGAGTAGAATGGAAGGAGATTTTTTCTTCAATAAAAGAGATTCAAATGTCTTCTTTTGGATCAGCTATATGAGAAGATGAGATATCAGAGATCTCATAAACTTCCAGAGCAGCAGGAGAAGGAGTCACTCCAATGAGACTTTCTACAATTTGAATTGATTGTGTTGAATATTATGCTTCTTCTTCATCTTGAACAACTTCATCGGAGAGAATAGAGGTCGAGACTTTTGAAGAAAGAACTCTTGTGGTGCTGGGTGTTCTCTCCAAATTGCTAGAATGATCCTCATTGTGCTTGCCAAAGGTTCTATCAAATTTTGTTCAAAGATCCTTTGGGTATTCAGCAGAATCAATAAGGTAGTGCAAGCTTGGAGAAAATACCAAACATATACTTCCAAAATCTCTATCATCGTCATTTAGCCAGACATTTTCATCTTCATAAGACACTTTACCAAGTCCAATAGATACCTCATAGAGACCTTGTCTCTTTAGAGATGAAATCATCTTCAATTTCCACGTTGAATATCTTGTGAATGGAGTAAGAAGAGGAACTCATAATCTTGAATCCATATTGAGGTTGTACCTGCAAAATATCACTGCAAAACAAACCAATTCACAATCATAAGTCAATTCAAACCTTTCCACATCGACATGTGCACTTTCTCAAAGTCTGTCACACCTCTAGAGACTTCTTTGGACATAATCTAGAGTTAGCAAAGAAAAGATTGCAGGAATTATGTGGAAACTCAGTTGCTTCTGGTGCCACAATAGAGATCGAACAAGTTTTGTTGCTAGCTTGAACAAGGCTCTGATACCATGTTAAATTTGTGAACCATTAATCTACAGGAAAATATAAAATTTGTAGGAAGGGAATTATGCAGTGGAATAATCAAAGAGAATGTACACTGAACAGGAAATTCATGCCATAAATTTCAGATAAATCGGACAAGAATTGCTCAGATAATCACAACATTAATCTTCATTCATTAATCAATAATACAATGATTCTACAATAAATAGAATTCAAGTGCCATTGATAAGATTCGAATCTACAAGATCAAGCTGACTAAATAGCAAACTCAATGTGTCTAAATCACTACTGGAACTTGCTAGTCTAACTCCGGATGTCTAAATCAGTCTACAATCAGTTAACTGATGAGGTAGGTGGGAAAAAGGCACCACTCTCCCTTCATGCATGCAAAATTGGCACTAGGCTAACTAAGAGTGATCTAACTGATTGTAACTAGAGGTTAACTCATCATAACTGCTTACCTACCACAACCAATTGATGGAGGCTGCTGGTGGCACTCGGAGTGGGCTCCTATAATGTAGGGATTGCTCCTAGAGGCACATAAACTCATGCATGCACATGCAGTAAGTGGCAGATAACCTCTAGGTGTGTCCCCTACACTCTAGTACAGTAATAATTACCCCCTAAGTTAGGCAAAATGACCAAATTGACTATATTGGACAAAGGAGGATTAATTAATCCTAACAATCACAAGATCTTACAATTTCTAGGATTCCAGTGTACAACCTAATTGCTCCAATTGCAGTTAATATTCAAAGCGATGCAGCGCAACAAATTTCAAAAGCAATTGGAGGAAAAGTCTATATCAAACAAATTAAGTCATATACAAGGGGTTCTAAGTGCTAATAAGAAGCTTTTATCTTCCCATATTGAGCCCTAAAGAGCTAGTAGGTTCACTTGCTCATCAAAACAAACCTGAAGCCATCTATGGAGAGTTTATCTTTTTTCTTGAATAGAACAAATAATCTTAAATTGATTTGCAATAACCGACAACAAACTAGATTACTAAATTCACAATTTCATGGCTTCCATAACTAATGTCGTCGTTGTGAATGGGACCATGTGTGTGACTATGTACTCGATGGTCGATTTGTTCTAGTAGGGATGCGTTGGTGGTCTTGTGAATATTGCAGAGACAGTTGATGAGAAAGGCTCTACCCCAAGCTCAGCAAATAACAACACCCCAGTTTCTCTACCCTGATTGGAAGGAAATCCTAGGATTCCTCCATCTTGTGGATTCTAGATCCTTGATGAAAGACATAAATATATTCAACGCAAGAATATGTTTAAAGAATGAACATTTTAACATTCGGATGGATACTTTTAAGATAATGAGTGTCTCCCAACTGGTAAAGTAGTCGAAAAGGGTCTAAAAGGTGCTCTTCCTTCCTATAGATAGCGGGACCTTCTTGTTGCAACTCGACTGTTACCAATTTGCTTCTTTTTTCTAGAACGAACGACATTAGTGGACATACGTAATTTCTAACTAAAATGCTTGTCTATTGTTCCCCATAAGCCTCAACATGTATGAAGCAATCAACTTTAGTTGGAAAAGAGACAAAAAATATTCAGAGAGAAAAGAAGCAGACGACAATAAAACAACCACATGACACAATGACAAATGATATATGAAGAAACAAAGGAATGAAGCACACATTTTCAAACAAAGCGGTGACCAAGTCAAAGAAGACAAACAAAGCTACCTCTTATCAAAACAGATTAGACAGAGCAAGAAATCAAACAACGAGTGCAAAGAAGAACTTGTGAACAAGAATTGGCTCACATTCCTTGCACTGATTTTCAACAAATTGAGAACCTAGCACAAACCACCACCAACAACGTGAAACAAAGAGGACACACGGACCCAAAAACAATCTAAGGCGTAGAAGAAGATGTCAACAGAATGAAAATAGACGAACCCTTGGCATTGGCTTCGAAACGCGCCCTCTGGGAAATTTGTAGATGCCAAGAATTGAAACTGCGGCTCTTGAAATCTAAAACATCCCACCAGCAATAATACCAAACATGAACTTGACCCATTCCAAAATAAATGAAGAAAACCCCTCGCAAAAAGCGGTGACCAAGTCCACGAAAACCCCTTCCCACCAGACAATGCATAATCAGATGTGAACAAAGACCACACATCGTTTCTGAAAGACAGTGGAATTCAAACACCACAGGAGAGTAGAACAGTAAATGCACTATGGAAAACCCCATTGTAAAAACCCGGAAAAGAAACCGACCTGGACAGATCCCGCTTGTCACTTTTGAAAAATTGCGAAAATTAAAGAGCACAGCGAAGGACATGAGCGGGGGCATTTGAAAAACCCCATTGCAGAGGTCTAGACACCAACCGCATTAAAACCTCCTTTGACACCAACACATCGTCGAGGCATGGGGCACGAGAACTTAGGTCAACTTCATAGTGCATAGAGCCAATGGAAACATAGTAAAATATTTTTTATTTAAACCAGGAAAATAAAAAATCAAACCACACTATTGAAAACCTTCGTTGAGCAAAATAATCTACACACAGCCCTTTGGATTAATTCCCCCAACCAAAAACTATATATTGAACATGTAATAATTTAAGTTAAAAATGTCACAAAATAAATAGAAACTCCCTATTTCCCTATTTGGATTAATTCTAAAAATATATATATATATGATATTTTGGAGTTGTCATTCCTTCCTTCATCTATTCTATATGAAAGCCACTTTACATTTTCTTTGACCTTGTTTCAAAGAGATTGATTTTGTTGAAAACGTTCCCATGGAAAGAGACACATTAAATATATGTATATAGACTTATAACTACGCAAGGAAAAATTATCATCTAAAGAGGTTTTTGTTTTGTTATGAATGAGGGAAGGTCAAAACTTATATGTAAGTTATGGATATAGTTGAATTGGATTTCTGGGTTCATGGGTGAGGGTTTCGTCGAGGGTTTGCAGGATGCAGCCTGCAGGAGGGCGCGGCGCCCCTAGGCTGTGTCGCGCTCCCTGCTTCTTTCTGTGCCGTTTTTTTTCTTAAGCCCTTTGAATGTTGTTTTCCCCTGCTGTCCTATCATTTTTTTCTTGGCTGTTTTGAACTGTGGCCTGTTTACAAACTCCTTCCATGGATGACACATTAAGCTGAAGCCAACGACTGGAGTCCCTCCTCATTAGCTGAGGATTAGTACCAACCAATTAAAACAAGTGGGAACTATACATAGCAGTTGGCTTTGGCTCAATCCTTGAAAGGCTTGATTTTTTTGTTATTTCAGTGTTTCTGCCACCTTTCTCCTGCGTGTTTGTGATGATTGCGTCCCATCTGTTCTTTTTAGAGATCTTATGTCCCGGATTATCACGATTGAGGGCATCTATCCCCTTTCACCTTCGCTTTCTCGGTCATCTCTTTCTGATGTCCTTTGTCAACTATAGGGTCATGGGTTATGATTAAGTGTTGATTTCGCACCATATGATGACTCATTGGTGATTTGAACCCTGATTTTTGGACTGTGAGGTTTGGTCTTTTATTATTCTTTTTCAAGGGTTTCTGGTTTGCCAAAGTTCTATTCTAGGGTTAGCGGTCAGGAAAGCATCTTTTTGGGGGATTTGGATCTGTCCTTATGTCGGAGCACTTTGATGGGTCGCCCGACCCATCAGTTGACTTAGCAGCTGCTCATTTCCGTCAACGACGAAAGGCAAAGGCCCACAAAGTCTTGGATGGTAAATTTCGTTTTGTGGTCGGTCGTCATATTTTCCTGGACAGAGTTGAAGCGTTATGTGCTCGAGCTTTGGTTGGCCGACTTGAATATGCCTCCATGGACAAAAAAGACTAGTTTAGTTGGGCAACTGAAAACTGGAAACCCTTCCTTTCCTATGTACCAGCAATTAGCCTTCTTGTACGGGGCTGGATAGTGTTTGTCTTCCTCGAGGATGACCACGCCACCCAGGTTTTGAAGTGACTTTGGAGGGTTGGCAAAGGGTCATTGATTTTAGATCGTTGGCATGCCAACTTTGATCCAGCGAGAAAAAGGATAAGAAAAAGGCACCTGTGGACACTTCTTCCAGGCCTCCCCTTCCCTCTTTGGAACCGCTCTTTCCTGGAAGATGTGGGAAACACCATTGGTCATTTTGTGGCGCTCGATGAGGACTTTATGAACTCCTATGATAAGAGACTGGCAAAAATTCTAGTGGAAATTGATATTTCACGGGGTTTACCAGCAGATGTTGAAATTCTATGTAAATATCGACTGTTCATCCAGCGATTGGATTATCAAGGAATTCCCTTTAGGTGTAGCATCTGTCGGGATACATGACATCTACGTCGGGCTTGCACGTCTTTCCGTAAAGTTTCCTCCTCTCTTGATTTTCAATCTCCTCCTGCTAAATCAATAGAGAATAAGGTATGTACTCCAATCTCTCCTTTCCCCTCTATTGACCAACTTAAAAATGTGTGTTCTCTTTTCGATGACGCTACAGATCAGGATTTGGATTTTATGGATTTTGTTGGTCTTAAAAGAAATCCTTTAGTTGTCAACGCGGTCCCTAAATCCTTAGAATTTTTGTCTCCTTCTGATGATACCCCCAAACTTGTTCCTGCGGTCCCTTTTACTGAGATTCCTCCTTCTCCTGATTTAAACTCTTCTCCTTCTTCCTTTGTGGCTGAGAGGATCTCTACTTTGCAGGGTCTCATTGCTGCGTCTTCTATGTCTACCATCCCTCAACCCTCTCCTGCGAACAATTTTTCCCCTTCTCAAACTTTACCTGTGGAGATTCCTCGGATAGTCCCTCCTCTTTTGACTGTGGATGAGATTTCAAACAGTCAACAGGTTGATGCTCACCCTTCTCCCCTTTTTTCTGAAGCCAACTTCCCTCCACTTGTAAAGACTAGTCCCACTCCCGTTTCCCCACTCAGTCTGGTCACTTCTCCTTCTTTTTCTGATCCATCCTTACAAAAGTCCTTGAACATCTTTTCAGACAAGACCCCACATCCCCTTCGGTTCTGCCTCTCGACTCTATTAGATTTGAAAATGTTACAATAAGAAGAAAGAAATCTAAAAATCCTTCCTTGGATGTAGTGGATTCTATTCATGCTCCTTATACCCCTTTATCATCAAGACTCAAAGCTGCATCTAGTCAACCTTCCTCTCCTCCCCTAAGGGTCCTTAGAGCAGAGAGCCCTGTTCAGATTGATCCCTAATGTGTTTTCTCACTCTGAATGTTAGAGGCTTAGGAGGCTTAGCCAAGCAAAAAAGCCTTCGTCTTTTGATTTCCACGCTCTCTCCTGATGTGATTCTTCTTCAAGAAACCATGACTAGTATTTACCCTGCATTGTTTGCTTTCTCCAAACTCTGTCCGGGATGGGAATTCTGTGCCATTAAGGCCAAAGGTCTCTCTGAAGGGATTCTCTCTGGATGGAATCCTAAACTTCTAAATTGTAATGCCTTTCACACTGCAGCCAGTATCCTACTAAAAGCTTCCTTTAGAAGCTCTCCTATAGAGCTTTCTATTCTAAATTGTTATGGCCCATATATTAATAGAGACTCCTTCTGGAATGCTGCAGCTGCTGGTGGATTACTCTCACTTCCAAATCTCATTCTGGCTGGTGACTTAAAATTTACTTTAAATGCTTCTGAGATTTGGGGGTCAAAAGCGCACTTGGATCCTTTGGGTCCTTTCTTCTCCAAGCTTATCTCAGACCATCATCTGGTGGATGTGGCCCCCAATTGTGCAGGTCCTACTTGGAGGAATGGTAGGATGGGGGAAGAGGGTATTTCAAAAAGACTAGATCGATTTTCATTATCTGACCAGCTTGTCAATTCTCTCCCAAGATATATAGTTTGGACCCATAGATGTGGTTTATCTGACCACTTCCCTATCATTCTTGACTGGCAGGATCATCGGACTGATTGTGCTTTTCCCTTTAAATTTAATCAATCCTGGTTAACAAATGAGGAGTTTATAAAAATGATAAGATCTGAATGGCCTCTTATCCTCTCTGATAACCCGATGGATCCTATGTTTGATCTCTCTTATAAACTCGGGTCTTAAAAGATAAAGTTAAATCTTGGACTAAACTTGAAACCAGAAAGATGCAGGATAAGTCTGTCCTATTGGAAGAAGAGATTAATTCCCTCCTCTCTTCCTCTACTTCTGCATTATTGCCTGATGAACAGCAGCTTAGACTTTATTCTCTCAAGGATGAACTTAAAAAGGTGATTGATCATGAACTTTATTCTGCAAGATTACAAAGTCGGATCACTTGGGCTTCGAATGGGGATGCAAATACAAAGTTTTTTCATGCAGTGGCCTCTGCCCGGAAAAACCATAATGCGATTTGGAGTTTACAAAATGAAAGGGGAGATTGGGTCTTGGATGATCCTAATATCAAGTCTCTTGGGATCCGTCACTTCAGGAAAAATTTTGAAGATGATAATATGACCTCCATAGCTGCCCAACTAAAATTTATTTGATTATTTCCCTCCTTTATTGATCCTGATGAGAAAGAGGCCTTTATGAGTGCTGTCACTATTTCTGATGTTGAAAGAGCCCTTAAATATTTTAAAAAAGATAAGACCCCAGGCCCGGATGGCTGGCATGTTGAGTTTTACTTGACATTCTTTGACCTTTTGATCCCTCTCCTTGTAAAGATGGTTGAATCTTCTAGGATTCTTCGCAGAGTGACTCCAGCTATCAAGTCTACTTTTTTCACTCTTATTCCTAAAGTCGATAGGCCTGTTAGCTTTGCAGATTTCCGCCCTATTTCTCTTTGTAACCTTTATTACAAACTGATCTCAAAAATTGCAGCCTTGAGACTTAAGCCTTTCTTAGATACTACCATTTCTCCACAGCTTTCCTTAAAAATCGCCAGATCCTTGATCCCACAGCGATCACCTAGGAAGTCTTACACACTGTTAAAGCCAGAAAAAGAAATGCTCTCATCCTGAAGCTAGACTTGTCTAAAGCCTTTAATAGGGTTAACTGGACTTTTGTTCATCTTATCCTATTACAAATTGGAGTTCCTTTGGTTGGGGTGAATTGGATATTGGGATGTATCTCTTCAGTGCAATTTGTAGTTCTAGTTAATGGCTCCCCTTCTTCCTTTTTCCCTGCCTCTCGAGAAATCAAACAAGGCTGCCCATTATCCCCTCTGTTGTTTATCCTGGTTATAGAAGGCCTCATCGTTTTGATTGAAAAGGCTAAAAGACAGGGTAAGATTAAAGGAATAAAAATTTTGGCTCCTCTCTCTCTCACTCACTTACTGTTTGTGGATGACGTGATTTTATTTGGGTTTGGCTCTCTTGAGGAATGGAGGGCTTTCAAGGACATTCTGGATATTTTTTGTGAATCCTCTGGTATGAGTATAAATATAAATAAATCCAGCTTCCTTCATAATGATTTGGGTGAGGATATCCTCCGAAATATAACTGGTCACATTCCTTATAGATTTGATTCTCTGACTAAAGGTTTTGTTTATCTTGGCTGCTATTTGAAGCCTTCAGGTTATCAGATAAAAGATTGGTATTGGCTTGTCACTAAATTTGAAAAAAGGATTTCCCATTGGACCAATCGAATGCTATCTATTGGAGGCCGTCTTGTTCTTATTAGATCAGTCCTTTCGAGTATTCCTGTTTACTGGTTGTCCCTTTTTCCAATTCCTGCTCCTATTCTTGACAATCTCAGAAAAATTATCTTTACCTTTATTTGGGGATCCTCTGCAACCAATAAAAAATTCCATCTCGCGGATTGGAAATCGCTGGCTCGACTGATTTCTCAAGGAGGTTGGGGGATAAAACATTTGCCCAGTTTCAGTCTTTCCTTGAGAATGAAAAGCTTTTGGCTGGTGCTTAATAGTTTCGGCATCTGGAACAAGCTCATCTCTGTCAAATATTTGAAAAACAGGCCTGTTCATATTTGGTTAAGAGAAAAAAGATTTGTTGTGGGAAATGTCTCGATTTTATGGAGAGGTTTTGTTGCTACTTTGTCGTGGATTGGTAAAGGTCTGATCTGGAATGTTGGTAATGGCTCTGGTGCGGTTCCTATGGTAGGATTGGGCTCTAATTTCATTTTGCCAATTGATTTGAGGGAGTATTTGGAAGATTATGGCATTGTTATATTAGATCATGCCAGAAATCTTACCCCTTCTGCCACAAATTACTGGTTCACGGCGGAAGATCTAGACTTATGTAATGAATGGAAATTTCTATGGGATCAGTATACCCGGGGTCTGGAATATGGCAGAATTTTGTTATCAGACCAGCAAGATACTCTTCTCTGGTCCCATTTTAATTATGTTGGCTCCTTATCGGCTGCTAAAGGATATGATTGCATCTCTACAAGTTGTTTTGATCCTCCAGATACTTCGTTGGAATTCCTATGGCACCAACGTATTCCTTTGAAAATTGTTTGTTTTACTTGGCTTATGGCTAGAGGACGCATCTTAACATGGGATCAACTTCAGAAAAAGGGCTTCCAGGGGCCAGGTAGATGCATTCTGTGTGAAAGAAATCCGGAAGATATTTCCCATCTCTTTTTATCATGCCCTACCAGTGCGAGTATCTTAGCTTTCTTTGCTGCAAAATATGGTTTTGTCTTCCCCACCCATGATTCTGTTTCCTCTCTTCTGATTCAGTGGTATAGCTCCCATTTGCGCAAGGCTGCCTTTAGATATCTGCCTATTTTTATTTTTTGGAATATATGGATCTTTAGTAATAAATGCAACTTTGAAAATTGGAAACCTGTCACTCCAGTTTTGATTTCCAGAATCGAAAATCTATTAACCACTCACCCTGCTCCTTCTAAATCTATAAAAGTTCGGAATATTGGACCTAAACCTGTGATGGCCTTTCCTTGTGGTTATTTCGATGGGGCTACAGCAGACAATATTGGTGGCTCTGGGTTTGTTATCTATTTAAATGAGCATCATTTTTTCTGTTTTTCCATTGGTTGTGGACATGGTACAAATACCAGAGCAGAATTATTTGCTTCTTGGGCTGTCCTTAGAGTTAGCCAGATGATGGGTATTCCAATCCATTTGATTTTTGGAGATTCATTGGTTATAATTTCTTGGCTCAATCGATCGTCGGCACTTGATGTTCCTTCTCTGATGCATTGGTGCAAAGATATAAGAAATTTGCTTCATTTGGCCCCTCAAGTGATCTTCAAGCACATTTTCCGTGAGCATAACTCACTGGCAGATGGACTCTCAAAGCAGGCCCTGAATTTGGATATGGGTCATGGTTTCTTCTCTGAAAATCTAGATGGTATGGTCATAAATGATGGCCATTTTGTACTTTTTTAGTAGCTGGGTCGTTCATTTTTTTGACCATCAGCATAGTCTGCATATTATTGTTTCTGTCTTGGTTTGAGTCCTCTCTACTAGCAAGTCTTGCTCCGGATTATCTGATTGTTGATCACCTCCGATTTCTCTCAGCATTTTCTGACCTATTATCACAGGGATGATGAGTAAAGTCTACTATGATCAGACTTTGGTTCTTTCCATCTGGATGCAGCAGTTCGCATAATTACATTTGTTATTTTGTGATGCACTGATTGTTGATTTTGCTCAGACATTGATGCTATGTAAATGATGTCTTTTGATTCTTTTGAATAACAAAGGCTGGTATTTTTTCCTCTAAAAAAAGTTATGGATATAGTGGGGACATATTTCTCATAGGTTTAGGAATGAATATTTGATGTTTAGTGAAGAATAAAAATTCATTAATAAATTTGAGCATATATTTATTATCAATTTTAAATAGGGGATTTGAGATATAAATATGAACTTACGCCTAGGATGCATTTATTATAATAATATTATTTTAATTATAAATATATTAATTATTAGAGGGGTTTAATGATTAAAGATAAGTGTTTTTTTAAATAAAATTATAAACTTAAATAATAATAAAAAAGAGTAAAGTATGTATATTTATATAGACTTTAATAATTATCATATTTTAAAAAAATAAAAAATAAAAACACTATATTTTTAATATTATATATATTAATTAATGAAAAAAAATATTTTTAGTTTTTACATTATTAAAAAACACACAAATTACTCATCTTTATCATTATTATTTATATAATATTATAAACTATCTCACATATTTAAATGTTATGTACCACTATCTCCCATTTAGATGTTATGTACATATTATCTCCCATTTAAATGTTATGTACATACCATCTCACATATTTAGATGCTCAGTATTTCATACTACACTAATACTCTTTTTCTCTATGGTAAATAGATAATGAGGATTTGTAAAACTATAATTGATTTTGGATTTGGTTATAAAAATTTATGGTTAATTTAGGTGTTTAGATTTTGTGTTATTAATTGATAAACAGTTTGTGGCACTTAACTTGTTAAGTGGTTGTGTTAGTATTAAAATTTTTTCTACATAGTTTGTGAGGGCATGCTTCTAAACCATGTGGGCAATAAAAAAGTCCTAAGGGATAGCTTAGTTGGTAAGAAGGGTGCACACTCTCCAAGAGAGCTTTGAAGCTTCCACGCCATAAAAAATAGAGAAGTATTCAGGCCTTTTCTCTAAAAGTAGAAGGTATACCACCCTTGCCATCCATAAAATATAGAAAAGTATTGGTGGGTATAAAAAAGTATTACTTAAAATGGCTAATTTGATGTAATGTTCTATAAAATAAATCATAAAAATGGCAAGTCTTATGGATCATATCAATATTTATGCAATGTTATATATTATTTCAAATATTAGATGTTATACACATATATTATTTTACATATTTATTTGTTGAGATTTCATTTTACACTAATATTTTTTTTAGCATTTATTTTCTAGAGCAGGCTTTCTTCAAAGTATCTATTTTCTAGAGCACTTTTTCCATATAAAGTGGAGCTATTAATTTATGAGTATTATTAGCAACTAACTAATTTATGAGTAGTTTAAATATTTTAGGTTTTCTTATCTTATGTATATTTCAGGTTTGTTTTGTTATGACTCAGTTGGGAATCTTTAAGAAAATTTAGGGTGCTAAATCCATTTATGTGTTAAAACACATAATTTAAAAGCTTCCAAATTTAATTTTACCAAAAAAAAACTTATGAATTCAGACCAAAAACCACTGTAAAAATACAAAACCTAGAATAAATAGACTACTCCACTAATTTCTTACTATTTTGAATAGTCCCTGTGACACTATTCTTCTTTAAAATAAAATAAATCATAAAAACATAGTAGACAAAAATATATAAATCAACTAACTTTATACATTAAACTTTCAAACAACATTGACATTTACAACCTTACCATTCCAGTACAACATATACACTTTGCTCATACTTCTTACACCCTGTTTTGGGCATACCTCTTACACCCGGTTTTGATGAAAAATCTCATTAAAAAAAGAAGTTATATTTATCTTTTATCCTACAAACCTTTTTGAGGTTGGATCTTTAACAATTCAAGATCCAACGATCATCATGTTAAATATTGTTTACCCTCTTTGACATTTAAGTGAAGTAACCCTCTAACACATATTCAAGCACAATTTTGTATCCTCCTCACCAGGGTTGGAGTTTCAAATGGCGGACACCCGTCAAAATTGCCGATAACAATCAAAATCTGAAACGTTTTCTGTATTCTAAGCTAGATTTTGACGATCTTCCTAAAATCTTAGCTGTATTTGACGGGTAAATTGACCCATGACTGGCATTTACCAATCAAATTCCATCCCTGCTCCTGACCTCTTCCCACACACCCAATGATCAAATTTAAAACACCTCTTTATGGAAGTACACTCAAATTAATTATTTGTACCCAGCCATTTATTTGCTCATTAATGAATAGAAAGCAAAAAAAAACAAATGGAGCAACAAATATAGCATATCAATAGGTGCAACTGCTATTGCCCGCGTCTCTCTAGTTGCCATTGGCTGCAGCTGCGGCCTGCGAGTAGCCGCATGCGTCCTCCCTGTCGTGACAGTGAGCGGGTAGGCTGTTGAGCTGCGTCCTCTCTCTCTGTCTGGCAACAGAAAATAAAGAAAGTGCTAGTGCAGCTACAGGACTGATTAATATCAATATTCATTCGTACTCAGTTACCCTCTGATTCAGGAGATAGTCAACAAACACGGCAAAACGCCTTCACAGCTGCGAATTCATTCACACATTTTCTTCACTGTTTGTTTCCTTTCTCCGTATCTATTGTTCGGTGAGGTCTAGGTTTCGATGTCTGGTTTTTCTCCATAGTACTTAGGGTTGTTTGTACATTTTCAAAACTTACATGGTTGTAATTTCAAAACTTACATCGGTGTAAGTTGGTAAATGGAAGTATTTATAGTGATTTTTGTATTAATATAATGGTTGATTAGTTGTATTTGGTAATGCTTATTTTTCACTTTATGTACTTGTTTTATTGTAGTCTTCTCTTGTGTATGTAATTTATGTTTATGGTTTGTCTTTTGTGTGTTTGTAGCATGTTGTCCGGATCAACGAGACATTCATAGAGATAGTGATTTTGTCTATTAGCATAATGGTTGATTGGTTATAGAGTGATTGTCATGCTTCCCTTGTTTGGACTTCTCTCTAGCCTCCTCTATTAAGTATGAGCCCATATAGTTTGTATGCATTGGTGAATGGGGATATTCATAGCCTCCTCTATTAAGTATGAGTGCATGTAGTTTGTATGCATTGTCCAATGGAGGTATTCATAGAGGTAGCAATAGTGATATGAGCACTAGTCGTATTCTTACATGGCAAATTATTCACCAATTAATCCATTCTTCACAAAGGAAATCTATACACCCCAAATTTATTCATCCATTAATCCATTTTGTCAAAAAAAATCTACACATGATTGTGATCTTATTTAAAGCTCTTGATTTTCCATGCTTCTTTGACCTTATTAAAGACAGAATTACCTTGCATGGAAGCATACTTTATCTTTTCACACAATTTCACAATAACTCAACTACTTGTCAACTCAACAAACTCATGCCAAAAATTAAGTCAAGCTCATACATAATGTTTGATCTTGTGGTTTCACCACCCTATGCAATATTTATGAACTCCTCGAGCAAATTCTTCGCTTTTATGAACACCTCAAGCAAATTCTACACTTCTTTGAGAACATCATTGTTTTGGAATATTTTTCTCCCTCATCAAGTTATTAGAGACACCCATAGCTTTTCCCCTTTACCATGCTTACAAACTCTTTGATCATCAGAAGCAACACTTCACATTGTTTTGTATCCTTTGATTGAAATAATTGAATGGGTTTTCAATCTTTCATGATAGTGTAGTTATGCAATTGTTAAACTACCATGGTCTTTCAAACATCAAGTGACAATCATTCTGGGGAATAATATCATATAATCTTTATAGTTATCTATGTAAAAAAAGATGTAACATTTATATGTCACCGTCACTTTATAATTCATTTTGGAACCAAAATAGCTTGTATGGATTGGAGTGTTCTTGTTGCATTAACCCTAAATTATCTATAGCTATGTCACATGGTTTGAGTTTGAGTTCAAGTTCAACAAAGATAAAATTCAATTGGAATTCGAATTTTCAAATAAGATTTGTTGTTAAATTCATTCATATATATGTATGGAAAGCACGATGAGTAGAAGAATATAGAGAGGGGGGGGATAGAGTGGAATGACAAGGGCATATATGTGGGAGATTGTCAAGCTATCAGGTGTAATCAGCAATGACCCATAGATTGATAGACTATTTGGGTTGTTCCCTTCTCATAGTTATATGAATATATAGTGTCTCTGTTTTTTAATTTGAATATACAAAAAATATATATATGACTAGACCATTCGACTTGTCATCAATCACCAATCACCATCACAACTCATGAGGGAAAGAAAACATGTTTGATGTCACAACTCATCGGGCATAGAGTTTAGAGCACCATCCACCATCGAACATAATCAATTGAAGGTAGAGGAGAGGAGATATTTAGAACAGAATGAACAATGAAACACAACAATCAAAATAATAAACTTTAACTTACAAATTGGCCAACCTAAATGAATTTTTTCTTTGCTTTGAAATTCAGTTGAATTCAAACATCAAACTTAAGATATGACAAACCCTGTGGCTTAGATCTATATGGCTATGTTTTGCAATCTACAGTGGTCAACTGTGATTTTACATTGTTACAACACTTACCTAAATATTTTACATTTTATTTCTAGAAGATGCTCTTTCTTGGCCATCTCTCTTACTCTAGTATTTGTAGTTCTTGTGAAATCATGCCTTTATACATTATCAAGCCCTTCCCTCTTTCACGTGCTTATGTTGTGATGGTTTTTCTCTCTTTGACCTCCTTTCCCTGCATTAAGTGAAATCTTGGTTTAATTTTCCTCATGTCATTCCCTTATGGGCACTCAAAAGCATAAACTCATACTATTCATTCTCAATCTCAATGCCAAATTTAGCACATTCAATGACATCTTCTTGTTAAATTTGTGAACCATTGATCTACATGAAAATGAGAGCAATTGAGAAGTAGAATTATGCAGTGGAATATCAAAGACAATTTACACTGAACAAGACAAATTTAAGACAACTCTGATAAGAATTGATCAATTAATTACAACATTAATATTCATTAATTCATCAATAATACAATGATTATACAATAAATAGAATTTGAATGCCATGGATAGGATTTGAATCTACCAGATCAAGCTGACTGAATAGCTAACTAAGTTGACTAGATATCTAACTAAAGTTGACTGAATAGCTAAGTAAGTGTGTCTAAATCATCGTTGGAGGCTCACTAGTCTCACTCCGAGTGTCTAAATCAGTCTATAATCAGTTAACTGATGAGGTAGGTGGCAAAGGGCGCCACTCTCCCTTCATGCATGCATAACTAGTGCTAGGCTAACTGAAATTGATCTAACTGATTGTAACTGAAGGTTGACTCAGCATAATTTCTTACCTACCACAACCAATTGATGGAGGTTGTTGGTGGCACTCGGAGTGGGCTCCTATAATGTAGGGATTGGCACCGGTGGCACCAATGGCGTCAATGGCACCAGTGGAACCGGTGGCACCAATGGCGTCAATGGCACCAGTGGCACCGGTGGCACTAATGGAACCAATGGCACCAATATTCATGGTGGTACCAAAACTCCAATAAGGTGATAAATGACCTCCTAAGCTAGGCAATATGACAAAATTATAGATTATATTGGACAAAGGAGGATTATTAATCCCAAAACCCCCCCTTAATCCTAACTTTGGACAACTTGGGCCCTGGAAACTAGGCCAGAAAGTCACCCATACAATCTAAATGACATAAAATGAACTGCTTAATAAAATAAGGAAAATGGGGAAAACCTCATGGGAACACCCCCCCCCTCAAAATAAGTAGGAATCAAGAAACGCGATATACTACTTAAGAGAAAAAAATTCTCTTTGAGCAAAAACTTGTGAAAAAATTGTTGCAATTTGCAACTCTGTGGAGCAATCATGCAGAATCATGGTTTTTCTGTGCATCAGCATCCTGGGACTATACATGCGAACCTTTCCATCTTCTTCTGATCTGTTGAATGTTGATTTTGTCTCTTCTTTCTGGAGGAATAATGGAATGATCCGTTTTGTTCATTAGTGGGCCAAATTGTGGATCATTCACTATCATCAAGTAGTATATCTATGGAAGTTTGTTGCACCACTCTGTAGGTAGCAAAGTTGTGTGAGAGAGTGCAACATGTTCATTATGATATTGGTACCTCGTTCTTCTTCTATCATCTAGATTCCTAACACCATTCCCAACTACTTCAATGAGCTTTTGGGCCCATTTAGGATTATGATTCGGAATAGGAGTCGGATATGGATCTAGATAATCTTGGTGTATAATCTCAATACCAAGATCGTGTCGATCTTTTCCCTCATCTTCTGAAATTGAAATTTTGGACAACACATCATTATCTGCAAATGGAGATGAAAGAGAGTTTTTACCTTCCCTTTCGAATGGTTGTTGAGATTGTGTTGGAGTTGAGTATGGCAGAAAGTGTGAGAATTCATATTCCTTGGAGGCATGGTTTGCAACACCCTTTGTTATAATATTCCCAGTTGAGATATCTGATATCTCCACTGAGTTGGGATGAAATACAACTTGCTTTGGCGAGCCAGTATGTGTCATCTGATAAGCAGATAACAAATTTGTTGCAAAAGAGGGCACATAGAGTACATTCTTGAACTCTCCATGTTGGATTTTAATAGAACCTCTTCTTGCTATTGGGATTTGAGATCCATCACCCATATGAATGCTAGGTCCTCCTGAGAGATTGAGAGAGCGGAAGGATTCCCTGGAGGAAACCATGTGGTTCGATGCTCCATAATATATCAAATAATCCTTCGACTGAGTGAGGCTTGCCTTCAAGGCATGACACCTCTCATGATCTTCTGTCGGTTGTCCACCATCAGACTTCTTTTCTCCTCGTGGAAGGGAAATATTTTTCTATTCAAGGAGTGTTGACAGCTAGTCGATTGTCTTCTTCATGCATTGGCTTTCTAGATGAAATCCTCTCATACAGTAGGGACATCTAGTCTTCTCGAATTTCTTCTTTTTGTTGGAACCTGAGGCTCCAGCAGAAGATTCATGATTCTTCTTTGGCTTCGAATCAATGTTTTTGGTCACCTTCCATTTGTGCTTCCCTCTTGCTTGCCCATTGTTTGAGTCTGTCACTAAGAGTGCTTGATTCTTGGAGGTCTGAATCACTCCCATTTGAACCAATTTATCTTGCTCTAGTATTAAGGACTCAGCAAAAGCATCTAGAGAAGGCATCCTCCAATTAGGGATGGAAGCTCTTCCGAAATGGAATGTAGAGATAAACACGAGTATTCTGAGCCAAGCTTTCTCAGGACTAATAGAACCAGTTGCTCATCTTTCCTCTCTATTCCACATTGTTTACATTGCAATACTAATGACTTGTATTTTGTGAAGAATTGTTGAATGGATTCGAAACTGCTAGGCTATAATGCAATGAGCTCATTCTCCAATATGTGCCCTCGAAGCTCATCTTGTTTTCCAAAAAAAGGTTAAAGCTTATCCCAAGATTCCTTTGGAGTCCTTAGTCCCTCAAGGTAGAACAAAAGATCCCGAGAGATATGAGTGCACATGAAGCTGAAGGCTTCATCAAGCCGATTCAAAAACTTGTTCTTTTCAACATATTGTTGGGGCTCATCTTCTCTACCCATTTTTATCCTAAACAGGCCAAGCTTGCGCAAGGACACCTGCATATCTGGCCTCCAATCAACATAGTTGAAGGGTGTAAGGATTCAGGGTACGATAGCTGAAGAACCCATCTTTCTGTATGTTGATCAGTCAATTCCTCAAGAAGCTACATAGGTACTTGCAAGTAACGCTGCAAAACCAATTCAATTCACAATCATATGTCAGTATAATCCTTTCCACCTTGACATGTGCACTTTCCCAGTGTCTGTCACACCTACAGAGACTTCTCTGGATGAATCCAGAGTTAGCAAGGCAAAAATTGCAGGATTTATGTGGAAACTCGGTTGCTTCTGGTGCACAATGGAGATCAGAAAAGACTTATTGTTAGCCTAAACAAGGCTTTGATACCTTGTTAAATTTGTGAACCATTGATCTACAAGCAAATGAGAGCAATTGAGAAGTAGAATTATGCAATGGAATATCAAAAACAATGTACACTGAATAAGACAAATTTGAGAGAAATCTAATAAGAATTTATCAGTTAATTACAACATTAATCTTCATTAATTCATCAATAATACAATTATTATACAATAAATAGAATTTGAATGCCATGGATAGGATTCGAATCTACCAGCTCAAGCTGACTGAATAGCTAACTAAAGTTGTCTGAATAGCTAACTCAATGTGTCTAAATCATTGTTGGAGGCTCACTAGTCTAACTCTGTATGTCTAAATTAGTTTACAATAAGTTAATTAATGAGGTAGGTGGAAAAGGGCGCCACTCTCCCTTCATGCATGCATAACTGGCACTAAACTAACTAAAAGTGATCTAACAGATTGTAATTGGAGGTTGAGTTAGCATAACTGCTTACCTACCACAACCAACTGATGGAGGCTGCTGGGGGCACTCAGAGTGGGATCCTATAATGTAGGGATTGGAACCGGTGGCACCAATGGAACCAATGGCACCAGTGGCACTAATGGCATCAATGGCACCAGTGGCATCGGTGGCACCAATGGCACTAGTGGCACCAATATTCAAGGTGGCACCAAAACTCCAGTATAATGATAAATGACCTCCTAAGCTAGGAAATATGACAAAATACACAATATTGGACAAAGGAGAAATATTAATCACAACACTTCTAGGAAGAATATTCTACTCTACTTACCCAACACATACATGCGTATATGCTAGTGTTTCCTTTTTCCATTAACCCACTAGCTTCCATAGCCCATTGTATGGAGCAACCCTAGCTCCACAACACTATCTTTGTGCAAATCTAAAAAACCTAACCCACATCATGATCACTTGATTCCAATAACTCTCCTACATAGCCCCATCAACAATCATCCAAAGGAACCACCCTAGTCATATAATTGACCCCAACTAGGCCCTTGATCACTCCTTGACTCTTAGCTTTTCTTTTAGACCCTTTGACACATATATCTACCATTTTACAACATAATTGATCACCTATATACAACTCTTTTTCATCTAATTACTCTAGATATAGTCATCAATTAGATGTCAAATTTGCATCCCAGTGGCTTTCTCTAAGTGCATTAATTTGTGAGAACTCTATCTATCGCATCACTTAGCACTAGGTACAACAATATCATCTCAAAATATTGCAACTATGAGACTCACTAAATTCCACTGAGCACCATATCATTTAAATTTGTGCATAGCAATAAGTAGATTTATTGTCATTGTAGACTACTATACCTAGCTTTCAATGCTCTACACATAGGTTGTATACATACAAGAAATATTTATCATGGCTTCTCAACCCACCTCTTCTCCATCTCTAGTGAAGGTGCATTTAGAAACATGCAATTAGGAGCTTTCAATAGGAAACTAAATGCTCCTCCGTCGCCTTCTCACTACCATTTCCAAAGGAGATGTGTTATAATCCCAAGGCATCCAAGCTAAAGAAACCTATTTTCAACATATATTTACCATCATGTCAGGCTAGTTTAACTAATAATCAAGTCATTGGCCTAAGAGACATAGAGGTTAAACATGAAATATTTCCATGTACCGCCCTTCATGTGTGGTTATAATATCTATCCATATAAATAAACATTTAAAGTAGCCCTTAGATAAACTTATGGCCTATATATTTACAAACACACTTTGATTAACTTTAGATCAGCCAAAAACTTTCAAGACTATTTTAGTGCTTAGTTGTAAAACTAGTAAACCTAAAACAATAATGTGCATAAAATCTTTACTATCATGAGTGTACTTAAAAATTCTTCAACTTACCTAGCTTCAATATAGTTGTGACAATAAACATTCCATGAATAGGCTTGACACTACATCATTCCCAATATCACTTGTCAAGAAATAATAATCATTCGTTTGTAAGCCAAAATATTCCATTGTTTGTTACTAGCTCCAGGCTAAACTTTATATATTATGGAAACATGTACAACATGATATTTTGTAGGAGCTAAATATAGGGTAACTCTTATGTAATTTTCATCTCAAATCACCATGTCTACTCAAGCCTTTTCCCATTGAACCAACTTTTTCGTTTTCCCATTGAACCAACTTTTTCATATTCAAATAAGAAGCAATTGTTTATAGGCTTTCAACATAATTTTGAAAAAAATATCAAAGTCCCCAATGCTCACATATCCTTTGGCTTCGAGTAATTATGGATATCTTTCATCTTGTAATTACTATGTGCTTTTGAGCCCTTCTCCTCACTTTTCCAATGCTTCCCAACATTGGGATCAAATAATGTTTAGTGAAATTTCGAGGATGAAACAATTTTTAAATGTCAAATAGTGTTAATGTTAATCATATGCGAGTCTGAAGTGGTAAATTAGTCACAACATGAGATAGTTCCTAAGTATCTTTAGCACTATTTGATATGGGAATTTTAGTGATGGTGAATATGAAAGAATTTCATAAGTTAGAGCTATTGGGAAAACAAAAGGTTTAAAGGGCTTTTTATAAGGGTTCTTGAGATAGGATTACTCATTTCCTCTAATATGTAACAATGAATAGTATGAAAGAGACGTGAAGTGAAACCTTGATAGAATTATTCCTTTTTGTTTGTTTGTCGATGATAGAGTAGGATGACGAGAAATATTCACACTAGAACTTCCTCTTTAGTCCTACACTAGATATCACAATAACAAATGACATTGTCAAACTTCTCGCATTGTTAGTAGGTTAGAAATCAAACTAATGCAAAGATGAAACACCAATACTCATATGTTGGATATGCCTATCATTGTCTCCATCCATGTCCAAAACCCAAAACCCATGACTGTATGTATATGACTCCTACAGGAGAGTCTGAATTTACATTAATTAAAAAAAAGTTGGATATGCCTAAGATTTTGTGTCTTGGAATTTTTTCTATGACAAAAATACCTCTCTAATACCACATGGATGAGAAGATCTATGGTTATGGAAGAAGCATGAACATGTAAAGGAGTTGAACAAAGTGAATAAACCAAGAATATCAATGACAATCACACATAAATAAGTATAACATAGTGGATAATAGAGGCCCTACTCCAACTATATAATTTCCATAATATATTTTACAATCTCAATGCCTAATATACAACTATAGCACTCTATGAAACAAAATCCTAAGATTTATTATAAGGTTAGAAGCATAACGTTCAATCTAAAAAGCTAAGAGAATACTTAGAAAGTATAATTGAGTTGACTATTTATATTTATAGTTACCATTCAAGAATAACAATTATGGGTTACAATTACAATCTCAATGGTAGCCATTGTGATTGATTGTCTTGTTGTAGTTGCTATGTGTTAACTTATTTTTAGTACTAGCACACCCACACAATTTGTGGATGCATAAATTGCTTTATCTCATTTTCATACATGATATTTTTCACAAGCATAATTGAAATCTACTTATACAATCAACCACTCATAAATCACATTTTCAAAATAATTATCATATTAAAATAATTTTAAAACTAGTAACTATTTACAATGGAACTTCTTCCTTCACAAGTTACTCCTTTTTGTAAAACTTTCTTACTTTCAAGTTAAAATGCAAAGTTACTCCTTTTGTAAAACTTTCTTACTTTCAAATTGGAATGCTTTGCATGAACCCTTCTTCACAAGTCCTTTATTCTATATTGCTCATTGTCTATTTCCATGAAAGGTCTTGTCTATTTCCATATAAGTATGCTTTGTTTTGTCATTATCAATGGATTTTTTATTTTTATTTCTGTATACTATATTTTTTATTGTTTATTTCTATATATGTTTACAGGAAATAAAGTGATGTGATTTGTTTAATTAATATATATTTTTATTAATTTTATTTTATTAATATATATTTATGGAAACACAATGAATTAAGAAATAATAAATTTAAATGTTTTTTAATTTAAAACTATTTATAAAATTTTAAAAAGATCTTACCAAAAATTGTTTATAACCACTTGCCATATTTACTTAAATCCTTAGTCGAGTGCTTTCCAGATAGTCTCCAATATAATCCACTCAATTGAACTGAAAATGCATTGTTGATATGATTCCATGGACAAGCCAAAAGCTATGGTGCTTTTTTACAAAAGGTTGTCTTTCTTTTCTTTTTTTTGCCATAACTTGCTTTAGGGATGAACGATATACTCTCAGGGCCGTATATTTTTGAGTTCAAACTTTAAAGGAAGATCTCTTATATGCTCACAAGTTGCAACCAGGCTAGACTGTTGTCCTTTCTGTATAAACGAAGGGAAAGTTAGGATACAATGCTGGAGTTCACTCATGGCATTTACAAATAGGCTTTCTGCATGGATTCCACTACCAGGTAGACTAGGCATAACATTCAAATGATGGCTGAATATTGTAAAAGTAAAGAAGAAAGGACTTGTGATGGTACTTTCATAATTGTGTCCATTACATGGGCAATTAAGGTCCATTTAATTATCATATTTTCTTCTTGTTTAGTAAATTTGTCAAGTTCTGTACTGTTGTATTCAGTCCATATGCTTAAATCAAAGTCAACAAAAAACACACCCAAGTCAATTCTTCAACAGGGAGGCATTGGTGAGAAAAGTCAATCAATGCCCTGCACACTATTAACTGAAATTCACATGCCCCATGCCCCATGTCCATGTACTGCCAAAATGTCATGGGGTTTTGCCAAAGCTGGTTGGCACTCAGCATCTGCACAGAAGATTTTATATTTTGCATGTGAGAGTAAAGGGTTCCCAAGGTCATGTCAGTACAATTTTCATGGAGAAATGTGGACTTGTATAATAACAATTAAATAAACGAGTGCCTTCCACACAGAAAAACAAGAGCAAAAGGGAATGGAAATAGCAAATACCAATACACCGCCACGATAAGCAAAGCAAAGCAGGAATAGTCGTTATCGGGACGATACACAGAGGATGATATTTTGGCCACTTGCCATCAGGGCCGCCGCGTGATTAATGCAATGTACAGTAAATGAAAAACAACAGACCAATGATAGCGACAACAGAGTCTACAGGACCGTACTGTCCATCATTTCGCCATTTGACTACGTACATTTTAGATTTACACATCATTTCATTTCATTTCACTTCACTTCAAGCAAAAAAACAGAAAAAAAAGAAAGAAAGAACAAGGAATTCCACACTTCACTTAAGAAAAGAACAGAAAAAAAGAAAGAAAGAACAAGGAATTCCATGTTCATGGCAAATAGAACTTTGTTTTTTCAGTAAATTAATATCTGTATCAGTTCAAATAAATGAAAATTCTGCTTGGCACAGCAGCCCCAGAATCGATCCCTGTTAGCCACAACAGTTAATTGAGTCTTTCAGTTGTAGATCGATCAACAACAAACAAATCTGATAAATTGAGAGATTAAGCAGCAGCAGCCGCTTCAGTGAGAACAGAATCTATCTTTGAATTGTGGATTCTCTGTGCCTGCTGCTGCTGCTTGCTCTCTTATCTCTCTCTCTCTGTTATTTATTGGACGACAGTTATTACCGTTACAATAAAAATATAGCAGGCCGAGAGTGGTGCAGCTGTAGCCAGTAGCCACATTAGCCACATTGCAGCACCACCACATAAACATTACATATTACACACTCATATTATAACTTACTACGACTCGAACTACTATCAAAATTTGCCCTGGGATTATGATGACGAATAGATTGATTTCGTCTTTCATAAACATTTATTGGGCTTCGGCTTTCTCCTTTTCACTACTTACATTGCATGTCCATGAGCAATCGAAATCCATGATATCGAGGCAATCGTCTCCGTCTAATAAGAAAAAGCTTAAATCCTCATTCTTCAGAGCTGGCAGTTCTGTATTGTTCACCTCATCAAGAAATGAAAAATCGCCAAACTCATCTGTGAAACGGTAATCCCCCTCCAAAGGTTGGATTTGAGAATCCATTTTGCCATCACCATCATTATTGCTTTGGGGATTCATCATCATTTCCAGCTCCATGGCTGCTCCTTGATCTGGTAAAAATTCATGTTCAAGTCCTGTAGCAGCAACATTGGGAAACTCCGATGGCAATGGAGAATTAAGAAATGAATCAAATATATCGGAATCCAGCATTGAATCCAAACTGGTGGCGCAATTGTCGAGATCATCGAACCAGAAATCCGGATCAACAAGCGGAAGAGCGTTGTCGTCTGAGGGCTTCGACTCTGGCATCTTGGTGACAAGAGTTGATGAGCAAAATCTGAGAACAGAAGTTGGCGAGTGGGCGAGTAAGCAATCCTCGCCGGATGACTCCTCGTCGTAACCGGAAACGACGCTCGGCTCCGCGGAGGATTGGAAATCCCGCCCGACCCGTTTCTTGATTGGGCATGCGCCTGAATCGGCATCGGCAGGGCTCTGCCCATTACTAACTGGAGCCTCACATAATTGACTGGTAGTGTTGATGATGGCGGTGCTGTCAAACCCGGTTCCGTTTCCAACTGATGTGCGAGTAGTTCTCTTGTGTCTGGGTAGTGAAGAGGCACTAGCAGAGAAAGAGAAATTAGTAGCGGCTTCAGGTCCTCTCAGTTGTCGGGCAGCTGCATCGTAGGCCTTGGCAGCTTCCTCTGCAGTATCATATGTACCCAACCAGAGACGAACTCGCTTCAAGGGATCCCTGATCTCTGCAGCCCATTTCCCCCATGGTCTCTGCCTAACACCTTTGAACTTCTTCTTACAGGATTCGAACACATGATCCTTCTTGCTGGATTTTTTGGCTTTTTTCTTAATCTTCCTCAAAGCCCACTTAGAAGCACCCCCGCTCTCCTTCTGTTTGGAGGGCTTGGCTGGGATCCTGTGCTTGCTGCTGCTTCTACAGGATGTCCTCTTCCACCCAAAGTCTTCTCTTTCCATCTGAGAACAGGAAGGCGCCCAATCTGGCAATTCAATATTGATTTCTTGGATATGTCTCTTCACGCGTCCAGAATAAAGGGGCTGTCCACTGCCACTTTCATTATCTTCTTCATCGGATGAAGAATCAGTAGCATCAGGGTCGGTGGTAATAACTCGTATTCTCCTGGGAATCCATTTGGCCTCAAACTCCCCATGATGATCTTCACCACTGAGCAAACCGAATCTCTTGTTACTTACAGTCTTGTATTCCACCAGTTTCTTGGGCACAACACTTCTAATGTCGTTATTATCCATCTCAAGAAACATTTACATGCATGCAAAATGGGGCATTCGGGCCGAAGCAGAATCGAATCAGTAGCAGGATTTAAACAACAGGCCGGCCGGTGGTAGTTAGAAAAAACTCCAAGAAAATCACAGACCAATCCAATACAGATGGCACAATGTGAAAGCGGCGGTGAGCCAAATCAAAAACGGGCTCTGCGCTCCTAACTTTCTATCTATTTCCACATGCAAACACGGCGGAGCAGCCCACCACATCCAATCAACAGAAAGAGCACTACAAATGTGCATGGGGAGCTAGAGAGAATGGCTGCTTCCTGCCTTGACTCTCACAGAAAAGAAACAAGAAACAAGAAATGCCACCGATAATTCAATTCCAGAGCTCAAGATGACAAAACGGGACGAAAAAGAGAAAGAAAAGTCGAAGGCGGAGAGAAAGAGACCGCCATACGGGAGCAGGGGTTGTTTATATTGAGAACGGGGGAACGAATCCGACCAAGAAAGGTGGCTATCTAATCCATCCCATGGGGTAGGACCGTAGCCTGTAGGGGTGCTCCTCTCTTCATACGAATACTCGAATACTGTATGTGAGCAGCAGCGGTATTACCCTTCTTATATTTCTAAATAAGTCCGTACTTTTTCCCACGAGCTGCCAGCCTAGCCAATGCATTTAACACACACCACGATTTTTCACCACCGTCAATTGCTTTCAAAATTTTCTCTACTTCCCCGTCAAATTTTTATACCTAATTCCTACTAACATTGAGTAGTCAATGAAAATATTATTCTAAAACTAAACAATTCTATTAGATCCAATTAAACAACTCCACTAAACCGGTAAAATTTATTACGAAATTAAATACCGCTCCACTAAACTAAACCCATAGCGCATGACCAACCCTCCTGACCGGTCCCTTCAAACACGTCGACACGCCGCGTAATTAACGGATGACATGGCAACGGAACGGATGGCCGCGCCGACTGTTATCACGGCAAAAACGGTGGCTCCAGCGTGAAAACGACCTTCTCAGGGCTTATAGTTTTTCTTCCACCTCGGCGAGTGAGCCACATTCACATGCCCGTGTTCATTTTTTCTTTCTTTACCCCACGTCTTAACTCTGCAGTCAACATGAGGTAGCGGTCAAATTTTACCAGTAACTGTCAGTAGTATATAGTTTTACCCTCAATTCTCATTAACAAACTAATTCCACCCCACTTTTACTTGCCTCGATAGATGTGTTACCTACAGTTAATTAAGACTTCTGTCCACTTTAATATTATTGTTACAAAAATCATTCATTTTTATTGCCAGGCATTGTCTCTCCTCTGCCTTGCACGTCCTTTAGATCTTTCCATTACTTTTTTCTTTCAAATCTGCCCCCTATCTTTACTTTACTTTTACATATTTCATGAAGGGTAAGTGGATTTGTCTAGTCTTGAGCTAGAGGTGGGGCTAACATGATTATAGTTTTCAAAATTCTAATTTTTCACACTTGCTGTTAGTTGAATTTCTAGATTTGTATTAAAAAGGTAAACCAAAATTAGTAATAGAGATTTTCCCGCTATTTTTTACTATAGAGATAAGCCAGCATTAATTGTGATAATAGGACAAATAAATAATTTGTTGATATTCATGTTTAAATATATATTATAAAGCTCTTCCCCTTTCTAACAAAGGGACCCGAGAATAAACATTCTCGGGCTACACAAAATACATATTGACAACCTTGATATAAAGGCAAACTCAACCCTATTCCACCCCCACCCCCATTAAAAATGCAAACATTCGAAACCCACCAAGGTTTTCTCAAAGGTCAAGATGAAACATTGGTTAGAAGTACATTCGTTGGTCATAAATATGAATCCATTATCCAACCCACCGGGTCACATTTGGCAACGGAACAATACGAAGAAAAAGGGCATCTTTTTCAATCACGAAATAATCATATTGAATGTCCACAACCAACATTCAAACACAAACATTGAAAATGATTTAATTATTTTTATGAAAGCGAGAGCCCCGAGTTCTCTTAATCAACAACCATCACTATTATCAATGAATGAACACTAGTCTTGAACGTGACACTTAGTCGTCACCACCACCACCACTACGCTAGAGATAAAAGCAACGAGCATATGTATCGAGAGTGCCAGTTGGCACACACAACCCCAAGCTTGGCCGGTTGTAGACCTTTTTGACCAATGTCAACCTATATCCTCAAAACATTCAAATATAACTAAAATTTGTTATATATTAAATATAATAGTGACACTTTCCTTAATTCATGCCCTAAAACACTAAACACTTCTTCAATGTAAAACGTCATTTATTAAATAATCATAAATAGCATGATTTAGTCGTTTATAGTTAAGTCTATTCTATGTAAAGAAGGAAATATCATAGTAGTGGAGTGTATTAATCATTGCAAATAACCACTTAGTGATGAATCACTAATTTATTTATTTAAATATTTAAATGCATATTACAACTTTATAACTCTCACCTTCTTAATGAGAAGGTGGACTATATTTTTCCAATGCGTCGATTAGTGTTTAATTTAATTATAAAACACTATTCCCTTCATTAATTACAATGTTTTAATTATAAGTCTTAAACTATGAAAAAACTGAAAAGTATTCACATTATAGATAGGTTTTTTCCTTTATGAATTCAATAAATCAAGAAAAACATTTCTTAATTTGTTCAAAATTCTATTCACTTTAAATCCTTAATTTGTTCAAAAAACTATTCAGTATTTTTTAATGCTTTAATTATAAATCTTAAAATATGAAAAAACTAAAAAGTATTCACATTATAGATACGTTTTTTCCTTCCTGAATTCAATAAATCAAGAAAAACATTCCTTAATTTGTTAAAAAATCTATTGACTTTATATCCTTAATTTGTTAAAAAATCTATTCACTTCTTTAAAGTAATTTCTTTTATATATTTATAAAATAATTTATTTTATCATAATTAAATTATATTTTTTATAAATTAAAAATAAAATAACTTTTTTCTGAACTTAAACATTTTTATACTTTTTTATTTAAAATTCTTCTCTTAAGTAATATATAAACTTTTACTTAACAATTCCATACCTCGATAACATTATAACATTGTTAAATCTTTATTAAATTAAAATTAATACATAAAATGAAATATATTTTTTGAATTTATACTAAGAATTAAGATAATAACATTTTATTAAAAACCCATTATAAAAATATTAAAAATATAATATCATTTATAAATTAAAATTAAAATTAAAAATATTAAAAATATAATATTATTTCTAACTTTTCCTTAACAATTCCATACCTCGATAACATTATAACATTGTTAAATCTTTATTAAATTAAAATTAATACATAAAATGAAATATATTTTTTGAATTTATACTAAGAATTAAGATAATAACATTTTATTAAAAACCAATTATAAAAATATTAAAAATATAATATCATTTATAAATTAAAATTAAAATTAAAAATATTAAAAATATAATATTATTTCTATTAAAAATTAAAATAATAATATATTATTGAATAATTAAAAATATTAAAAATATAATATCATTTTATTGAATATTAATAAATGTTAAAAAAACAAATAAATTTATATTATCATAAAAGAATGTCATCTCAAATCAATATCAAGATTTGTATTATGTTATTATAAAACAATTTCTTCTAAAAAGGTTTTTTTTAGGTTTGATTTTTTTTAAGTTTAAAGGTTTGATTTTTCGAAGTTTTTTAGTTTTAATCATAGTGTTATGTCATAAATATGAAAACATGTGTTGTATATTAGCATATTTATATTGTTTGTGGTTGGATTAGGTTTATAGGAATTAAATGGTTGAGAGAAAACTATAGAAAGGAAGACAATTTTTAAATAAAAATTATTCCTCATATTCATTTAGTTAAAGTGGTTCAACTCTAAGTTATCCATGTCTAGCTACATGTTATCACCAACATTCTTCATGTTATCCATTTATCAACTATCCCATTCTTCTCTTCTATGAACTCTCCTTTATCCATTCATCAGCTATGAAGTATCCATGGTAGGGATAGTTATCCATGCATCGAGTTATCTATTCAATTATTTTTTATTTTCTTTTTTATATATAATTGTTTTTATCTCATCTTCGTCCATAGATGAAAAAGCATATGCCTTGTTTTTTATCTCACATTCATCTCTTCTATGAACTCTCGATTATCCATTCATCAGCTATGAGTTATCCATGGTAGCCATAGTTATACATCCATCGAGTTATCCATTTAATTATTTTTTATATTCTTTTTTTATATATAATTGTTTTTTGTTTCATCCTCTTCTATAGATGAAAAACTATATGTCGTAATCCACCAAATCTCAAATAATCTATCCACTTTATAATGGATAGTTTATTACAAATATATAAAACAATAATAAAATGTAGTTAAAAATAGTTTGTTAAAAAAATATAAAACAATGATAAAATGTAGTTAATGTAAATAACTTTGTTTTCCACAGAAAAAAACCATATATATATATAATTTGATATATCATATACAATCCATAGCTATTATTGTCCATTGTCAATATTTCTGTCAAGCAGCCAAAAATCAATACTAATTATAAATTATAATCTTTACAAAACCTTTTAAAAAGAGGCATTAACAGCACTCAATACAGATATGTTCAATGCATCGAGCATTTGCAAAACAAGGCATTGTCCATCCCTTAAACTTCAAGTTATCCAAAAAACTTATTATCTGAAAAAACTGTTCATTTAACTTCAAATTTGATCCAGGATCAAAGGAGCATCCAAATCTTTAGCAATCAAACTCCAGCTTTCGCACCACCTGTACAAAAAGTTTTAATAAAGCATGACAATGTTGGAACATTCAGCTGCCCGATGCTCTGATATCTGCCAAGATCCATTTAAAAAGTTAGATCCATCTTTTGCGAGTAAATCTGCGCATGAATTTCTTTCTCGATAAATATGCATAAAATGCACAGTTTCGAACAAATCTGTCAATCTGTGAACTTCAAGCAAAATCTGCGCAAGCTGAATGTTTTGAATATGAAACTTACCAGTAGCCCAATTTTAACAAGCTGCGAGTCTCCAAAAATCTGCAAGTACTTATAGTTATGTTGCAAAGACAAAGTAAGAAGAAGCTTTAACCCAATAAGTTCAGCATAATTATTGGTTCCAAAGCCCAAACCAGCTTTGAAAGTATAATAGTGATCATCAGATATAAAGAGCACTCCCCCAGCACCACATATTTTTGGATCCCCTAATGCCGAACCATCAAAATATCCCAAAGGATATGACATATCAATAACTTCTGCCACAACCTGTCTAATTCTGATAATCTTGTCTTGAGGGAAAGAACTCAAACAACCCAGATAGAAAGATGAAACCTGGAAAGGAGATATAACATAATCCTCAAAACAACTTTGATTGTGTGCTTTCCAAATGTACCATAACACAATAATAGGCAGAGATCTAATGTGTTTCACTTCACCCTTCATACACCAATTCTTCAGACAAAGACTAATGGCTAAAGTGCCACGCTAGTCAGAAGTAATTCTAGTATCCCCATGGTTCATTGGAGAAATACAAGGTAGTAGTTAATACAAATTATTAAATAATCATGAATAATTCAACTCGCTATTATCTCTAATGATTCATTGAGAAATATAAGAGAGTAGTTGAGTGTGGTTAAAACACTACGAAGTCATGTTTAATTTTTTTAATTAATTAGCATGTATTAATTCACTGCCATTGCTATATTTTTTTTTATGATTCAATGAGAAATATAAGACGGTAGTGGAGTGTGCTTAAAAGACTAAGTAGTCATGGTCAATGTTCTTTTCATTAATTACATTGCATTAATTTACCCCACTACTATCCGTTTTTTTCCTACGCACAATTGCGTTATATTAAAAATGACCACCATTTTTGGAAGCCTCGTATGGCCTTACACAGAATTTGTCATTTATACATGTACTCAACTTATTTGTGCCTTTTGTGCATTACCTCCAATAAAGCTTACAAAAATAGAAAACTTCCCACATTATGTGAATCAATCCATAGTTAGATATAAAAGTGATTGTAAACTTTTAAAATGAGTTATGTTATATGTGGTCTTAGCATTGTTCTTCACCGTCTAGTTATTTGGAATGAATTCACTTATCTTCAAAATCTGGTGGTGAAAAGGAGCTATTGTATCTTCTACTTCTCTTGACTTGGCAAATATGGATTACTAGAAACAAGGTCATTTTTTAGGATCACAGGCCAGTGATGAACCTTATTATTCATAACATATTGGAACAGCTTCAGCTACATCCCGTGGCTGCACATCTAAGATCCAAAAGGAGAATTATAGGAGATGCACCTGTTTATGATTTCCCTGCTGGTTTTTTCGACGGGGCCTCAACAAATAAGATTGGTGGGATTGGTGTACACCTTTTGATCAGCAAGGATCACTTTTATTATGTAAAAATGGGTTGTGGTCTGAGCACCAACACCCGTTCTGAACTGCTTGTACTGTCGGTACTACTGGTCATTTCAAAAAATATTGGTCTTCCTTATTTACATATTCGAGGCGACTCCTCATCCATTATTAATTGGTTCAATGGGAAGGCCGACCTCTCTGCTCTCGATCTTGATGGCTGGTGTCATAATATTAGAGAACTGGAATCTTCTTTTATCCATCTCGAATCTTCCCATGTTTACTGAGAATTCAACGTTAAGGCGGATGGCTTATCTAAGGAGGCACTTACTTTGGCATCTGGCTTTCTTCATTACTCTAAATTCACTGAGGGTGAATGCATTGGGAATGGTTCTTTTCAGCTCTATTAGCACATAGGCCTACTCTATTCAACACTTTTTTAAGGCTTGAATATGGTATCACACCTTTGGGTGTCAGAGGGGGACTTTTCCTCACTCTTTCCGTGCATGTCTTTCCCAGAAGTGCTTCCTTAGATCAGCTATTCTGCCTTGACTTGCTTTCACTGTATCTTGGTGATTCGAGATGGAGATTGGTAGATGGTTATGTGTATCTTTCTACTTCTTGTGGGAGGATTCTCATCCTTTGTTACATGCTGTAATGTATTGTGGATTTGTGGCTGAGCTCTGTGTTCTTGGCTGAGGCCTTGCTTACATGTATATGCCCACCTTGTATTGTAAACATGTTACCTTTGATTCTGATGAATAATAAGAAACTGTTATTTTTCTCCTGGAAAAAA
Source organism: Pseudotsuga menziesii (assembly GCA_001517045.1). Lineage (NCBI taxonomy): Eukaryota > Viridiplantae > Streptophyta > Pinopsida > Pinales > Pinaceae > Pseudotsuga > Pseudotsuga menziesii. The sequence goes on from LPNX011133110.1 coordinate 112,493, forward strand.
ACCAAGTTATGTTGTGTAATATGTCTTTCATCCTTGATTATTCATTTGAAAAATATAAGAGAGTAGTGGGGTGTGGTTAAAACACTAAGTACTCAATGGTCAATGTTCCATGCATTGAAAATTGTATTTTCATTTGTTTGACCAAAAATTATATAAGGAGTTTAGTGACGATAGACATTAAAATAGAAAAATTGTATAAAAGTTTTAAAATTTTAGTTTATTATTAAATATAATAAATTAGATAATAATTATAATGATCTTATTTAGGAGACTAATTGAATGTGTTTGGTGCTTTCACACTTAGGGTTGTCCATGCACAATTTCTATTATGAACTTTTGCATGTATCTTTTTAGTCAACTGATACATGTTGATTGACGAACATTCAACTCTTCTTTACTTAACTGATTACATTAATTAATAGTTCAATTGATGCTTTGACTAAGGCACTTATTGATGTATTCATATTTAACTGAAGCTTTATAACTTTAGTTCACTCGGATATTTGCATGGGCAATTCGAATTCTCTTTCTCTATGCTTTATCTCATTATCATTAATTATTTAATGTATGGTTCATATGTGTATTAATTATTTATCCATCTTATCATATCATACTCATAAGAATTATTCCACACTGATGATCATATATATTACCCCGGGCCATATAGTCATATGCTAAAGTAATTCACTCTAGGGGTAGCTAAGCCCTAAAGGAGACTTATAGCACTCAATGACCATGACTAGCAATATATCACATAGTATAACCACATGAATTGATACAACACAAGTCTGTCTCCATAATTGGAGATCCATTGTCATAGGATATTGTCTATGAGAATCACTAACTTGATACAACACAAGTCCACAGTCTTGATACAACATAAGACCAGCCTTGATACAACACAAGACTCCAATCTTGATACAACACAAGATTTCAATCTTGATACAACACAAGATCACGGTACATGCATCCCACTTCAATACATGAGGACATAGATAGGACTTGATACAACACAACATCCTGACTTGATACCACACAAGTCTCAGAGAATGACTCATGATGTTGTACAAACAACACCTACATATACCTATGGGAAGAGGGATTTCTTCTTTAATGAGTGTTTCTTTGTGATAATTGTAAAGTTTCTGAAATTCAACTTCATAAAATAATTACACGTTTATAATATGAAAGCATACACTACTAATTTTATTTAGCTCAAATCCATAAAAAAACAAATATTGAACACCTTCCCATCCCATATTTCTATTATTATTAAAAAATAAAAAATAAACTAAATTTTACCCTTCTATTTTTATCATATCTCAATTATGAGGTATAAAGAACTCAAAAAGTATTTATATTGTATATGGATTTTGATCTGAAATTTCAAGATCTTTTTAAACATATAAATTGAATATGAAATTTGTATGTTAAAACCTCATAAAAAGGCTTTTAAAGATGAAATTTAAATGCTTAAAACACACACATAAGCAAATAAACAGTATGAAAACCATGAAATTGATAGACAACAGATGATAACGGAGTTCACCCCTCCTGGGCTACGTAGGTCTTCGGGCCACTTCCAATGAGAAGGCCAATCTTATTAAGTCTTCAAAGCTTACATACATGGGTTTTTGGAACCACTTTTGTTTTTTGTCAATCAACAGCATAAACTGACGGCACCACTACGAACCTCTCAAAATTTCGATAAAAATGAGTATAAACAGGACTACCTTTCCCTAAGGCCTCCTCTAACATGTAAATCAAGACAACTTTGCCTGCAACTGTACGGAACTTTACATATTCTCACCTCAAAAATCATTCCCATTAATGGTTGTACCTTCCTCGATATATGTGCATGTACTCTATTTCGGGATCTGTGTCTGTGCTATACATGTACTGGGTTTCTAAACTGTGTTTCATGGCTCCGAAAGGGGGTTTAAAAAGTGCTTTTGGGCACACGTGGAGGAGTCACATGCCCCTCTTTTTGGCCAGATCCTCCACCATTCAAATTCTTAAAGTTTATCTGATACATCTGATCAATAGACTAGGAGATGGTTTATTAGCAACACGTTGAAGTGGTTGTGCGGAGGTCATAGATCCATCCCCATCAACTATATTATTGTTGCCATATTGTTATATTTGTTGGCATTTTGTTATGGTTGTTGGCGCATTACATTGACACATTGGTTCATCGTTTGGCATATGGTTGTTGTCCCATTGGCTTCATTGGCATATGGCTTAGCTCCATGGTGGCATTTGTTGGCATGTTATGTTGGCTTCTCCATATATGACCTTGGTGTTGGCCATGGCCCTCGCCCCCGTTATTTTCTTCAAACAAAAATATGAAACAGACTTAAATATAAGTTTGATCCCTTACATTATAAGGACCACCAACGAAATAGATGGCTAGCAAGGACGCATGAAGGTGTTGACAGATAGGAGGTCGAGGGTTCGATCCTCCCTACCTCCACCATTTTTTTATAAACACGACAATAAATCGCCAACAGGGTTTCCATGTGTCAACCTTTGATTATCCAACCTTGCTGGTGACTTTACCTCACGCTTGCGACTCAGGCTCAGGTTTTCCTTGCGCTCAACAAAACACCCAAAGATATCGGCCAGACAGAGCAAGCTCAGTCGATAACACCTTCGACGTAGGCACAGTCTCAACCAAGATATCTTTCCTCAATGGGTAACTACCATAACCATGTTTTTACAATTAGGCTAGGTATTATAGTCCCCTTGTGCACAACCAAGGTGCTCGACAAAGTCGGACGGTTGGGGTTCTTTAACTAACTCAACAGTGGCACAACAATGCGACACAACCAACTTGCGACATAGATTCTCCCTTAACAACTTAACAACAAATGAACTTGAAATAATACAAGATGCTTTCAATGATACTGGTCATTCATTCATTCAACTCCTTTCACTAATATTGCGACATTCAATTACCAATAAATGTAAACAATGCAAGATAACCTACAAACATTCAACATGCACATTTAAGCGACAGAAGATATAACTTGGAAACCCATCTTGGAAAAACCACAAAGGTGCTCTTTATCTGGCATGAGAAATATATGCACCTTTCAGTCTGCAACTTGACTGTAGACTGTTTGAGATATATCTTTTCGACTCACAGACTCTTTCTCCCACTCATGTTCTCTGGTTTTATTATGATCTTCTTCTAACTCTCCTAGCGGTCCTCACACAGCCTGGATCAACCCTTCTAAATCCTATCTGCGCACTCAGCTACATAATGACTCCTTACAAAAACTACTATTCAGCAACCCTTTTGCAAAATGGGTTTTGCGGCTCAACATCCTTCTATGACACTACTATCTAACTTCTTCTCTAATTTCTTCAACCCCTATATAAAATGAGTTCCTCTTATTTATATCTTCTACAAGACCACACAGGGTCGACTACATAGATTTCTTTTATTACAGGTCATAATCAGCCGTAAAAAATGGTTTTAAGATGTCATAGGTATGACTAACACAAGGCACTATTGGCCTAACTTACCTATATTCCTTCATAAGTGCGACTTCCACCTAATTACGCCGACTCTAACACCCACGATCTTCCTAACCCGTCGCTTTCTAGTCATTACCCTTCTTCACGCCTGTCGATTCACTTTTCCTCTGTCCTACTACTCTTTTCCCGTGGTCTATCTCCTTCTTCTACCGCAAATTTCTCTATTATGCGCTTCATTTCCTTCCTTCACTTTCCTTTGCTTCGCGCACTTGCTTTTCCTTCTTGTGCTTCACTTTCCTCCTTGTGCAGATTTGTTCTTAACTTCTTCTGCACTTTATTTCTACTGCTCTTTCCTGGCCCAACAGCCCCCCAACACTCACATGTGGCTCGTCCCAAGCCACTAAGCACTTTTATGGTTCTGTCATTCCCTGCTCCATGGTGCCGACCTCAGCCATAAATTCTTGGAGAAATTTTTCTACTTTGACACTTTCCTGTCGTACCTCTTCTTCCTGTTTTTCTAATTTCTCTACAAGGTCGGAACCGATATGTCCCAACATTACGTCTTCCAGCAACTGAGTTATGTGGTGAAGTTTCTGCTACACAAGTTGAATGAGCCATGTAACTCGTTCTGCTTCTGCTTGTTGCGCTGCAACTTCTTCATTTTTGTTTTTCTCCTACTCGCGTAGATTTTTCATTTACTATTGCAATTGTTTCAGCTCTACTACCTTCGCTATATTTTCTCTTATAGAAGGCTTCTTCATATCTGCTTTGACCGCTATTATTGTAACTTAGTCTACCACAAGTCCTCTATGATTTTCTCTGCTTTTTCATCCTCCGGGAGCAATTCCCAAGTCACAGATACTTTGTCGATTGCTTCCTTACATAATTTCTCTCCTTCTTTAATTCTATCAACAGCCTTAGATGTTGTTTTCTGGTGCGCTTTAATCACCTCGGAGGTGTACTTGGTCTCTGCTACACTTTAAGTTCTTCAACTTGCTTCTTCATGTCCGTTGCAATCCTAGATAAGTGAGCTACCCCATTTGTTGTATCCATTTATTCTTGGCCTTCTTCCTCCAGGAATTCTGCGACTACGTTGTTGATGGCTTCATCTAGTATGAGCCTGCTTTGTTCCTGCGCCTTAACTTCTTGCTCCTTCTACTGAAGGAGGGCCTTGCGCTTTTGAGCCTTCCTTGTCGCCTTATGGGCCTGATAGGCGAGAGCACTTTCCCGGATTCTTATTTCTGTCACAGTCGCATGATGAAAAACATACACCTCGGCCATTGTCAACTTAGAAAAATCAAGAGACAGTGTCCCCAACTCATGGGCAACATCATCAAATTCTTGTGTCCCTATTTCCAATACGTGTGCTTCTAGCTCCACCTTGAGCGGTGTAAACTGTAGTGGCATTTCCAATGTATCATCAAGGTCAGCTCCGTGCATATCAGCTTCTACTGCGCCGCGCACTTGATTGATGGCTTCAGTAATCCTATTGACATGCGTTGTGATTTTATTAGTTAAGCGTGTCTATTTTCTACTTTTGTGCTTGAAGCTGGTCTGCACCACTCCCATAACTATGCTTGCAATCATGAAGATCATGTATTCACCATCTAAGCTAACTATATTACAAGTTTTGTCAGCTTTCCTCCTCTTATGCTTTGGTTCACGTTGCTCCTTTTCCTGCGCTTTCTGTTGCTTCTCCACTTCCTCATCAGGTGGCGTGGAAACTGAATCATCTTATCCGGACTCCTCATCAGTTTCTTCTTCTTTTGTTGAATCCTACGGCAAGGTGTCTTGCGCCTCACCATCGCCTGCACCTTGGTTTGTCCCCTCTGCGACTGGGATGCACCATGCTTCAGGCCAGTCCTAGATGACAGCTTCAACATCCTCGTCAATAATCATGAAGTGTGTTGGATCCGATTGTTTGTTTGGGTCTTGTTGCAGCTGTAGTATGACATTATGGACACCATCCTAGAAAGTTATAATAGGTGCATATATCTGGACTGTCATAAGGAGCAGTCTATTTTGGTGTTGCACTACGTCCCTTTGCGCTTCCCCATGCAACAAAACTTGATATTGTTATCCTTCTGTCAAATCTTATCCTCTTTATCGAACCAAAGGTTCCAATACTTTGCACCTCGACATAACACTGGGACCTCAAATGGCTAGTAGTCTGGTGGGTCAGACCAAACTACAAAGGAAATCAAAACAAGCAACCAGGAGTAATGGAATAGTGCTTTACCGTCTTCTTATGCTTGGGCTGCATCGTCTAGCAACTCATTCAATAGATACTGGGACCAATTTATCTGTACTCCTTCAGTGCAGATTTCAACTAGTGCAACTATTCCTGCAGTGCACTTAGTGTGTTGCATCTTGCGTAGCAGCTTGCAAGATAATGCATTTGCTGCAAACCTTACTGAGTTGTCATTTATAGAGGCAATCAGGAATCCTATGTTTGCATGGACAAGGTCATACTTGTCTTTGACCTTTGCGATCATCGACATATCCTGATCCTTCCTTAGATATGGTTCAGGGTCGATTCCTGAATGCGGGAGACCCGTGATCAATGAAATTAGCTCAACGTTGACAGAATATGGTCTGTCAAGCCACAAAAAGCCTTCATGGAAGCATACCATTAGTTGGCGCACATATGTGTTTACCTCTGAGCTTCGACCAAAATGAGGCATATATAGTAAGTTAACTAGACCTGCTTGGTCTATTCTTCCATCTCACTCCATTTTAACAACAAGCTATGCCACGGGCGGTGCGGATGGAACAGTTACCATGTACTTCTCATTGTCAAGGTCAGGTTGCTTGTGCGTATCATTGTCTTTGAACTTTAGCTTCGACATATTTGGCATGATATCATTTAGTAGTGAAACTTCAGCAAGGATCTTGGGTGCAACCAGGGAGGAGCGTGCCCACTCCGGGAGCTTCACTTGCGGCACCTCTCCTCTCCTTGGTGGAATGTACGGTGGTAGCAGGTTCGTTGCCTACATATTAGCATTCCTCTCTCTTCTTAGTGGTGGATTTGGTGTTGTTTAGGTGTACTTGCGATTTGTTCTAGACTTAGGCTCCCTTACCCGAGGCCTTCATGGTCATGGAAGATCCGCGCTAGATAATCCCGTTGGTATATACGGTTCTTGACCTGAAGCTGGTGGATTCTGAACTAGGGCCGAAGTAGTAGTGGGAACAGTTCGTGAAGTCGGTTGCACCATTGGTTCTGGTTCTTGATGCACCTTTTCCCTTACCCAACCATGTCGCAGCTATGCTGGTAAGGTTTCAACCGGCTGCCATTTATCATTCCTACGACAGGTGTCCCATCCAACTTATATAATTTTACTGCGCCAACGCCAGTGATGTGTGAGACCACATATGGCCCTAGCCAATGTGTTTTCAATTTACCTGGATGCTTCAAAACTTTGTTGTCATACATCAAAACAAGTCCTCCAACTTTGAAATGCTTAGTCCTAATATGGTGATCGTGCCACGCTTTCTATCTTTTCTTTTCTATGTTTTGATGAAACCCTGCGACGAAGCGTTCCTCCTCCATCTGAACGAGCTATGACAATCTCTGCTCGACAACATCCACATCGGTCATTTCAGTTAGCGGAACAATTCTTAAGCTCGACACAATATATTCCATCTGCACAACAACTTCTTATCCATATACCAACCTAAATGGAGCGTGTCTTGTTAATAATTTACAAGTTGTGTGATATGCCCATAGCACAAATGAAAATTTCCAATCCCAATCATCTTTGCGCGCGTTGCATACTTTGGTTAATGCATTTTCCATTCGCCTGAGGATGATAGGGTCTCATTTTCCTATGCTGAATCTAAAATTCTACAGTAAGCTCTTCAATCAACTTGTTAACAAAATGCGTACCTTGATCACTTAGAGGAATTTTAGGGAAGCCAAATATTGTCACCACATGTTTAAATAAAAACTTTGTCGCAGTCGCAGCAGTACAATATTTAACAGGTGTTGCTTCAGCCCATCTGGTTAAGTAATCCGTCGATTTGATAATATAGCGAGCACCAGTCCTTTTTCCTGGTGGACTGATAGGACTAACAAAATCAACGTCCCATTTATCAAATGCTTGTAGGGTTATCTGCAGCGCCAATGGCATTTTTTCGCATCTCGACGGTTTTCCCGTTCTCTGGCAAACATCACAGCTTCGACAAAAGTTCTTAGTATCCATATGTATGGTTGGCCTCCATAATCCAGCTTGCAATATCCTCCACACTGTTTTCTTTCCAGCATGTGTCCTCCTGCGACATCGGCGTGTGCTTCACTCATTATCCAAGGTCGTTCATGTTTTAAAACACACTGACACAATATTTCATTAGGGGCCATCTTGTATAATTGTCCAGTGATCAACGTAAAATCATCGGCTTTAATGACCAACTGTTTCTTCTGTGCAGTGGTGAACCCTTCATGCGCATAACCTGTACTAAAGAAGTGGATGATGTCTTTATACTGGTCATCAAACTTGGCGATCACAAATAGTTGCGCATCAGGCAAATTATCCTCCAGGTTGTTTGGTTCTTCACTACTTTCTATCCTTGACAAGTGATCAGGCCCCAAATTCAGTCGACCAAGTTTAACAATGACTTCAAAATAAAATTCTTGACATAGGAGGAACCATTGACAGATATTCCCCCCCAACACTGGCTTGTTGACTAGGTATTTTAATTCCGAATGATCAGTGTACATTTTAAAATTCCCACCCAACAAATAGTGTCTGAATTTTTGTAGCACATATACCATGGAGAGTCATCTTTCTGTCGTAGTGTAATTTTTCTATGTTGTCGAAAGTTTTCTACTGGAAAAAGTAATAGGGTGATAAATTGCACCCTCACCTAGTTGTGTTATAACTATGCCACGCGTGACAGACGATGCGTCAACATTAACTTGGAACTGTTTCTTCCATTCTGGAAATACCAATAATGGTGCAGTAACCATTTTTCCTTTTAGCTTGTCTAAACTTTCCTGACAACTCTCTGTCCACTGGAACTTTGCATCTTTTTTCAAAAATTTCTCTATTGGAGCAGTTATCTCTGCATATCCTCTGATAAATTTTCTATAATATCCTGTGTTTCCTAGCGTTGATCCGAGTTGCTTGACTGCTATAGGTGGTGGTAAATCAAGAATAATTGCAACTTTTGTCGAATCGACCAAAATTCCATCGTGACACACTACATGTCCTAACAATACACCAAATGGTGCGCAAAAAATACATTTCTTTGAATTTAGCACGATCTGATACTGGTGACAACGCTTGAACATCATGCGCAGACTATCATTATGGTCTCTTACTAGACTAAACACAGTCCAATCATCAAAGTAGACTTCAAGAAATTTATGTATAAAATATTTAAAAGCTGAAATTACTATTGTAGAAAAAATAGCATGAGAATTCTTGAGTCCAAAGGGCATTACCGTATACTGATAGCAACCCCATTCTATCACAAAGGCCGTTTTGTGTCGATTCTCCTTTGCTATTCTAACTTGGTGATAACTAGAAAATCTGCCAGTAAATCAATACATCTTCTGTCCTTCGACGCTTTCAAGTACTTCATCCATGAATGGTGTTGGGAATGGATCGTGCAAGCATGCATCATTCAGTTTTCTCAGGCTAACACAGATCCTGACTTCACTTATTGTCTTCTTATCCTTAATTACTATAGGACTGATCCATTATGATTCTTCAACTGGTTCAATGATTCCTGCGTCTAACTATTGGAGGAGCTAGTTGGTGAGCCGACTAGTCGAGTTAACTGACTAATCGAAGATTAGATCAGCCTCCAAAGGCCTTGTCGGTTGACCAAACCGACAAGTAGTTATTCATAACCGTTTGTAAATAATATATATTAATTTGTTGAGCCAGTTGAGGACTTGGTTCAGTTTTGTATATGTATGGACCCTCATGTGATTCTATAATATAATCTGTTGTTCTATCACCTGTTCTTGTCTCTTGTCTCTGTATGTTTATATGATTCTTATGTGTATTATTGGTAACCTTATGTGATATGTGAGATTACAACACTAACATTCAATCTAACTCAACTTTCACCTTTTCTTTATACCTCAGATTCAACCAATATGGTCGTTGTTTAACTGGTTTTGCATTTGGTTTCAGTGGTATTTTCATCTCCCCCAGATCTTCTCTTATTCCCTTCATCTCTGAGAAGTTTGTAGGAAACAGATCCTGAAATTCATGCAGCAAATCCATGATTTTTGCTATTGTTTCCTCATCCCAATAATCTCCAATATTGGCGAACTTTCTCCAATATTCATTGTCGAAAGGGAGTGGGAGTACTTCCTAAGCAAATAAACAAAACTATCTGAGCTTTCTAAAGCATTGGGTAGGCTATGGGGGGGTAGCTGGTCATGTGTCGGGGTAGAGTAAAAAGGATTCTAGTCGAAAGTCGACCTAAGAAGGAAATCAAACGAACAGTGACACATAAAGGTACGTCAAACTTGCAAAAGTTAGAAAGATAGAAGAGGCAAAAAAGAAGGGAATTAGAGAGAAGAGAGCAATCTAGAATGTTGAAAAGAGGAATGACCACTGGGGTGACAGAACACGGAAGAAATCCACAAGAGTCAGGTCATGACCGACAGGAAGAATGCGTGGAAGAGGAAGCATCACCCATGGAAGAAGATTTGTGGATAGAGCAGCGAGAATCTCTCCAACTAGAAATTCCCCAGAAGATAAGACCTCTGTCTTCGACAAATCCGAGTACCCAAATATAGGCCATTGTCGAAGAGGACCTACGAATAAGAGCTGGTGAGTTAGGTATATGGAGCCGACTAGACGACGAAGTAAATGATGATAATCATTTAGTGATCCGTTGATCGGAGGAAGGAAATTGGGTAACACTTCAAGCATACCCTTCCAACTGAAGTATCCACTTGCTCTACCTGACACATGAAGGAGCACCCCCCTACCAAACACAACTTTACAAGAAACAGAACAGCTGGACTTGCAAGCACACCAATGCAGCTAGACATCGACATAAGAAGTCGACCCGAATCGGATGCTTATGGGAGAAGAAACAAGAAACAAAATGACCAACGTGAATGAAATTTTTGTTGACAACAGTTGTGAACAAAGAGACACACAGAGTATCCCACTACCCCCACCACCACCTCCACCGCCGCCGCCTCCTGGAGGAGACGTTGACACCGACATGGGTCACGGATCAGCACATATCCCCCTCTATGAAGGTGACGAAGATCCTAGACAACATTGGTTCATCTGTGAGTCAACATGGGAGGCCAATCAAGTTACAAGCGAAGAACGACAGATGGCGCAGTTCGTCGGTGCCTTTTGAAAAAGAGCATTAACTTGGTATATGACTTATATCGAGAGAACACCCCGAGCATCCAAAGTTGACATTAAGGTACAATTCTTATCTTTCTTTAAAACACCAGATGCAAAGCATCTGGCAACAAAAAAGCTGAGGACGACATCTCACAAACCAGCAGAGTTAGTCTGGGACTATGATAAGAGATGGAAGGACCTCTTGAGCCAACTAGACTATGTAATTGATGAACAATTATTAATTGAGTGGTTTCTTGCAGTTCTTCCACAGAAAATCCAGCGGCATATAAGCTTGGAGACATTTAAAACATATGAAGATGCACTTACCAAAGCTCTGCAGGTAGAGATGTATGAGGATTTTCCAGCATATCACATCGATACTAGGCTGGACGAACAACTAGCAATTATGTAGAAATTGTTGAAAGAGCTAAACCTCAAAAATCAGGATGTCTAGTGCACAAAGTGCTCCACAGCTGGACACACTAAAGATAATTATCGACAAGACATAAGTCGACAAGACGTTCATTTTGTTCAAACAAAATTCTTCTGTGACATTTGCCAAGAACATGGAGAGCATATGAAAAAAGATTTCCCATATAACATGAAGAATGGCAAAGCACCTTGGTGCACAATCTGTGAGGTAAAAAGTCACGCAACGGCCAACTGCCATTTGAACCTGAAGAATCGACAAAACTATGAAGCATTCTACCAAACGAATGCAGTCACGCAGAATAATGATAACATTCCAAGGAGTAACTATCAAAATGAGCCGAATAATCAAAGATATGAAAGCCACCGGTATGAGCACTGGCTCGACAATCGTCGTGGAGGATTTGGAGGTCGAGGACAATTTTATGGAAATCATGACAATCGACCACGATGATCCATACAGTGCTTTACATGTTATAAAGAAGGAAACCGCTACACAAACTGTTCATACAAGGATAGAACTGATCTAAAGTTTTGTACTAGTTGTGGTGTGGGTGATCATTCACTAGAGGATTGTCACACCATGATCAACAAGATTAATAAAAATAAAAGCATTAATATCTTGTCATGTGTTTAGAAACATGTTGTAATACATACAAAGAACCTACATATAGTAACTCGACAAGGAACAAAAATTGGGAATGATAACCCACGCATCAGCAAAATCAAAGAAAAATATGATTACCCTAATCCGACAAAACAAAAACAATTATATAACGATGCATCAAACATGTTTCAGGAATTTGCTAGATAGGATGCAGTCGATGACAGGTGATAGAACACACTCAAAGAACTATTCAATCTAATACATAATGATAAATTGGTGTCTCAATTCATTGACTTATTATATAATATGTAGCACAAAAATAATAGAGGTAAACAAACAAAAAATATATGTAATTTGAATTAAAAAGACAAGAGTGATGCTGACCCACTTGTCGATATTTAAATTGAAGGATATCATGTTCGACAATTCGTTCTGGACTTCAGTTCACAAGTAAATATCATGACACAAGACACATGGGAACAGTTGGGTAGACCCTGACTGAATGAATCAGGTATATATTTAAAATTGGTCGACCAAGGATTGATCGCACCAATCGGGGTTTGGAGAAATGTTGATACAACGATAAAAGGAATATCGACTTCGAAATTATCGACCCTAAGGAAGGATCTAGTTCCTTCCCAGCCCTGGTAGGTCGACCATGGGGAAGAAAAATGAAAGCATCAATATCTTTAAACAAGGAAAGAATAAAGTTAAAAGGGAATGGATAGAAAGTTATCATCCCCATTCATCCTTCCCAAGGTGAACCTTAGACCGAACCTATTGATGAAGAAGTCGACATTCGACAACTATACCAAATACATGATAATGAAGACTATACTAAACCCAATAATTATGGGAAACTTCATCTAGGAAACCAAGACTCGATCGTATATAACTCAGATGCAGAATTATACGATTGGGAGATTGAAAATTATGAAACACAAGCACGAGGTTGCTGGACCATTCAAGCTATCCAAAAGAAATCAACCTGGCAATGCTTTGCTATATTGACCATTCCAAAAATATTTGAGAAAAGAACAAGGGAATACCCCTCATTAGCACCAATAAAAACATATAATAAACAAAGCCTTCGGTATAAAGAAAGAGAATCACCAGCTCTTCATGTAGAACAAGTCTCTAAGAATCTAGGTGAACATGGCCGACTTCAAAGCCTGGTCGAAACGTTCACAAGACAAGTTTCTCGATGGTGGGATACCCATTAGTCGAGACTGCAAATGTGGACAACAGCTTCAACTTTCTTTGTAGAAATATTTGTAGGAAGGAAGCTAACAAAACAAGCTCAAATACATGTCTTCACCCAAGGACAAGATCCAGAAAATCATATAAGAATATGTGAAACATAGTGGAGAAGACTTGGTTACAAAGACGAACATATATAGCCACACTTGTTTCCCTCGACATTAGATGACCTACCTAACAGGCAGTATAAAATGGAAGAAGCACGAGGCGAAACATTCTTATGGAATGAGCTTAGAGAAAATTTCATTAAATACTTTAGCTTTATACCGGAAGACACAAAACTAGTCGAAGATACAAAATAGATAAAAATATTTATACAACCGATTAGTCACGAATTGACAAAAAATAAAATCCAACCAAACATAGCATGCTATAACATTTGATCTGACAAAATACCACAGTTGATAAGACTCCAATTAGAAAATGAACACACAGATGGGAGGAGTTTTCAATGGAAGATCGATCACCCAGAAACAATCAAACCAGTTAAAACGATATTCAAAATTGAGTCGACCACCAAAGACGACACCGACCGAATGACAACAATAGACTTTCCAGCAACATTTTCATATTTCAAAGAAGGTAGTCGACAGATTAATGAAAGTAAAGCACCAGGATGGATGGATGCAAAAGTAAAAAATAAAGAAATTGACATTTCTAACGATAATAGACCAAAAATGGCAAGAATTGGCGACTATTGGAGCAAAGAACAAACCACAGAAATCGTCGACTTATTAAAATAATTTCAAGATGTATTTGCACAAGACTACAAAGACTTAAAAGGATTAGTAGCAGAAATGGGCAAGATGAATATAGACATTAAACTTGATGCCTGGCCTGTCAAGAAAAGACCTTATAAGTTGGCACATAAATATAAAGAAATAATCAAAAAGGAGATCGACAATATGCTTATAGCCGGAATATTAGTCAAAATGGGCAAGCCCAATGGTCGTCCAACCGAAAAAAAATGACCCGACAAAACTATGAATCTGTGTCGATTTTCGTGAATTAAACAAGGCTACCGTAACAGATCCATTCTCGACTCCATACGCTGATGAAATCCTAAACGAAGTCGTAGTGCATGAATGCTATTCATTTACGGATGGATTCTCGGGGTATAATCAAATACCAATAGCTAAAGAAGATCTGAAAAAGACAACCTTCGTATGTGAATTTGGTTCATTTTCCTACAGAGTCATGCCATTCGGTCTCAAAAATGCACATGCAGTGTTTTCAAGAATAGTTGTCAAAACATTTCAAGAATACATCTACAAAACAATGGCAGTAAATGGTTAAGGATTATGTTGGAACGCTGCCGACAAATTCAATTATCTCTCAATATAAAGAAATGCATATTCTTAACCCCTATAGAAATCCTATTATGGCATATTGTATGCAAGAAAGGTATCAAAGTTGACTTTGCAAAGATAAAAATTATCCTCGACTTAAAACCACCAGTGAACCCAAAACAGGTCAGAGTACTGTTAGGACATACAAGGTACTATAGAAAAATCATCCGGCACTACTCTGATATGACATACCCTCTGGAAGAACTGTTAAGAGAAGATCAAGAGTTTAACTAGACAACAGAATGTGATACATCCTTAGACATATTAAAAAGAGAATTAGTTGAAGCACCCATTCTTCGATTCCCGAACTGGTCGATCAAATTTCATGTACATATTGATGCCTCAGGCTTAGCAATCGGAGCAATCTTAACACAACCTGGCGAAGATGGCATGGATTACCCAATCATATATAGTAGTAGAAAATTAAACAAAGCTAAACGCAACTACTCCACGACGTAAAGGGAGGCATTAGGGATGGTCTTTTCCCTTCAAAAGTATCAACACTACCTACTAGCCAACCCCTTCATATTCTATATAGATCATCAAGCATTAAAATACCTCGTCAATAAACCTTTGCATCACGGAAGAATCTCCCGCTGGCTATTACTATTCCAAGAATTTGAGTTCGAAGTAGTAGTTCGAACAGGAAGATTGAATGTCGGGCCCGACCACTTGTTGAGAATCGATACGGGGGAGGAGTCGACAGGAGTCGAAGATGACCTACCAGATGTACATCTATTCCGAATAGAAGCTGTCCCTATAGAATTGGAAGAAATAGATCAATTTTTAGAGAATGGTCAAGCACCGGATGGAATGAGCATGAAAAAGAAACAAATTTTATCCATGAAAGCAGCCCCATATAGCCTTATTAATGGATTTTTATATAAAATGGGTTTGGACAAAGTACTCCATCGGTGTGTGTTAGAACAAGAATGAGAAAACATTATGCATGAAGCACATTATGGACAGGTGGGAGGACACTTTCAATCGGATACAACTGCAAAGAAAATCCAACAATAAGGACTATGGTGGCCGACGCTATACAAAGACTGTAAAAAATTTGTGAGCAAATGTGATCACCGCCAACGTCTAGGTTGACCACTACCTAGTACATAAATGCCTTTAATATCAGTAAACCCAAGCCTCACATTCAAAATCTCGGCTATCGAATTTATAGGTCCATTTCCAGTCCTAGCAAAAATGACAGACGCAAGGTATATCATAACAACAATTGAATATGTCACTAAATGGGCAGAAGCATAACCTGTCGACACCCGTTCTAGTGAAATAGCTGCTAAATTCATATATGAAAACATTATCTCTAGGTTTGGCTGCCCTATAACCTTAATCACTGACCAAGGATCACACTTTATCAATAAAACAATCACAACATTGACATAATAGTTTAAAATTGACCATCAACGAAGCACAACCTATCACCCTCGGTCGAATGGGGCGATAGAGGCATTCAAAAAAACATTGACAAAGGGTCTAACAGAAATTTGCAATACCGAAAAAAGATGACTGGGATGAGAAAATCCCTGCAGTATTATGGGCATACAGAACAACATATAAACGCTCGACTGACCAAACACCCTTTCGACTAGTCTACGGCCAAGAATCAATCATTCCTTTACATTTTCAACAGCACACAAAGGTGATAGCCGACATCTTACATATCAATGTTGAAGAAGCAAGAGAGGATCGACTAATGCAATTAACCAAACTAGAAGAACACCGACTTATTGCTATAGAACACCAAAAAATTCAGAAGCAACAACAGAAGGCTTGGCACGACCAAAACATTAAAAATAATAATTTGTAAATCGAAGACCTTGCATAATATACAACAGTCGGGTGAAAGGAAAACCTAAAAATTTACACATAGAATGGATGGGACCATATATTATCAAATAAATCAATGCCAATGGATCAGTTCGACAGAGAACATTACAGGGCACAATATTTTGGAAGCTGGTAAACAGTGCCTGCCTAAAACGGTACCAAAACTAAAAAAAGAAGAAGAGAAAAGCGGTTTTATAACTGTTACAAAAAAAAACTATAAAAAGCAAAAACCTAAAACCCCAAAAAGAATCAAGAAAAATCAAAATGACTTTCGACAGGCGTAGTAGACCATTCGACAATACTCGGCATTCTTACCATTGGCATACCACCGATCGACCATACCTTCATCATCGACAAGAGGATCAAAATGTCAAATCAACTCATCATGACTACAATTAGAGGGAGCCGAAACCAGAATGTATTAACTCAGCCTTCAGTAGAGCATCCTTCACCATCAAATATGCCATTAATAACATCTTTGACAAGATCGCTATCTGCTCCACCTATAAAAACTACACCAGTCGAAAATCACATATTATTTCATCAAGATCCAAAGCGATAGAATTATCA
This sequence comes from Pseudotsuga menziesii, assembly GCA_001517045.1. Classification (NCBI taxonomy): domain Eukaryota; kingdom Viridiplantae; phylum Streptophyta; class Pinopsida; order Pinales; family Pinaceae; genus Pseudotsuga; species Pseudotsuga menziesii. The sequence goes on from LPNX011133110.1 coordinate 129,364, forward strand.
GAACCCATTGAGAAAATCAACTACCAAGAGATCTGAACAGACAACCGATAAAATGGCCCCAAAACAAACCAGAGCCATGAAAGCCAAAATAAAAGAGCTGGAATCTGCCATAAGTCCACTAGTAAAACGATTAAAGAACATTAAAAACGCAAAAGTGTAGGAAGGTTCGTGGGAGAAACATTGGACATAAATCAAAGAATGGGCTTACCGGGGCAAGTCAAGAATGACAGAGGAAGCGGAGAAGGTAAATCATAGAACAATTATGAACTTTATGAATGCATCGCTCATGGCAAGTTTTGGAGGAACGGAGGAAACCATTGTCAAATTCATAATCATCCGGTCCAACAACGTGAAGTTTTACTTCAACACATTGGTGGAAATATCAGCTGAAACCATTTATAGACTCACTGGGTTATCGAACCAAGGTGACCCTGTTCATAGGCATCAAGGAAGGATTAGTTGAAAGACTAACGGGAACACCGACAGTGAAAAATTCAAAAGGGCTAATAATCGGGCAAGTCCAAGCCACCACACCCAAAATGGTGGCCAAAATCATTTCCACCGGCCTGATTGTCACAGGACGTGGCTGTGACCTGAAGCTCGACATGCTGGAAGCAATAGACTGCATAGCAAGCACAATAAAGGTATATCATTGGGTCCAATACATGGTCGACATACTCAAATCCATCTACGAGAAGTGCCAGGAATTAGGTGCAATGATCAGATTCCCATCACTTTTAATATGGATAGCTATGTACCACCTATGTCTAGTCGGGCATAAAGACTTCTTGGAACCAACTAGGTTTGATATGTGGTGCTTTAAGCCGTTTTCAATGGCTAGAACCCCATTAGAACAGGAAGAAGGAAAAGTATTCCTGGAGCACTGGTTTCAAAACCTGAAAATCTGAATAGCAAGATGGAGGGTGCCTCAAAACATCCGAAGATGTCTGCCTCCTACAACACACATCCAACTATAACTAGACCACACAATAGTATGGCATCAGCAAGGTTCTACAGCAAAGGCAAAGCCACTCGACTACTATACAATAGTCGAGGAGATCTTCACAGATTTGGCCAGGAAGACCAAAATCGACATCCCCATACCGAAGGCTACAAAAGAAAATAATCAAGACATTATAGAGCCATTGACCGACCAGGAGAAGGAGGAAGACTATGAAGTCAACCTTCATATTAGTACTTTCACATCAGGGGATACTCCGACAGAGGGGAAAAAAGCTCTCCAAATTGAAAATGCACCAACTGAACAACAGGCAGTCACACCGACAGAGCAAAACATTATCGTCCCAACTCAACAACAGGAGAAAGGAGAAGAACAGATAGAGGAAGATAGTCTATCAGATAACCCAGAATATGCTATGACAAAACAAATTTTGAGGAAAATAGCTAAGGAAATAGAAACCTCAAGAAAAAAGAAAAGAACTCAGGGAAAAGGGAAGCGTAAACTTATTTTATCAGAGGAGTTAGAAGATGAGGAAGAACTCCTAGTTACTACTGGCGACATCATGGAGGATGCTGATAAAAAACAAGGTATCAGTTGAGACACAATTCAAGCAATTTGTAGAGTCAGGAGCAAAACAAGGTAGGCTGAAGAAGGTAAGAACTGCTACCTCACCTGTAATAGATTCTATTGACTTAACCCTAGAATCACCAAGACCTTCCCCGATTAAGATAACACTAGATTCAATAGTGGCCATATCACCAAGTTACAATGAGATTGTCCCTAGAAACCTTAAGGAAAAAATTGATAAATATGTTGAACTTCAACAATTTATCAATATTTTCCAAATCTATTCCTGAAAGCCTAGCAGATCAACACCACCCAAAAACTTGTTGAGTTAAGCTCTGCCCGAAAAAATCTCATTCCACAAACTTCATCACCACCGTCAGTCATAGGACTTTTCAAATCATCATACATTCACAACCCCGACCCGACATCCACCGTAGTCGCCACCCACATCTCATCATTTACACCAACCTTCCAAGACCGTCCAGTCAATGAGGCAGGGATAGGACTATTGACCCTTGAAGGTAATCAAGCAGCCTTAGATGCTGAAATCGACAATCTCATGGAAGAGAAAGGAATCGACAATCCTTTTGACCCTCAAATAGAATTCGAAGACTCCATACCGACAAATCCTTCGACCACCCCTCTAACTCCATACCATTCACCATCACCACCACCACCAGAACCACCATCTTCACCACCACTAAACCACAAACCCCATCCCAGAAGCCCAACAAGCTAATCCCACCACCATAGAAGTTCAATCGACTGAGAATCCACCGACTGAAGAACACCAAACACCACAGTAGCAACCAACAACAGTATCGATAGGATCAGAAGTGGTCCATAAGTCTAAGCATAAAAGCAAGAGAAAAGAGAAAAAGAAAAAAGAAAAACAATAGAAACAACAAACACTAACAACTATCCACCTTCATCAACTAGGATTGACTTCGGCAATCGAAACACCAAAGCTAAAAGATGGAGAGTTGGATCAACTCCTGGAAGCACTCACCAAAGAAGCATCAATAAGAAATCGAACAAAACAAGAAAGAATTGAAAAAATGAAAATAGAACCAGTCGAATTCCTGTCTAAATGCAGGGCTTTGACACAAATAGTGATACCAGGGACGGCTGAGACCGACACCAACAAACCATTGGAAAGAGTATACCAATTGTTTGAAAGTGTCGTGTCAAACCTACAGACACAGCTGCAGATTAAGAAAGACGAACAAAAGGAAGAAACTTCTGTGCTACTAAGGCAATAGTACACAACATTTTTTGAGGCAAAAAAGGTATTCTAGGACCACTTAGAAGAGTCTGTCACCACAAAAGAAGTCCTACGAAGTTGGTACACCCATTATGGACATGTATTCTAGTAGACTCTACAGACCCGTGAGCACATACAGAACTTAGAAAAACAACAATATCTGGATGACACCATGAGAAGAACAATCCAAGACCAGATCATATTAGAAACAACAAAACTAGAAAAGCTAGAAAAACAAGCACATCAATGGACGACCCAAACACTCCTAAGCATCAGCATACTCAACAAGATATGTCCACAGATGAAAAATATTGTTAGACATAGCAGATGAAAAGGCTCAGTCACTAGGACCTGACTTGGAAAACATCACAGACTGTTCCATTCAAGAGAAGATATCGACTCTGTCAAGCCTCACAACCCTGACCATCGATATCCAAAACGCTCTATGCACTTGGGCAGAGTTTCAACACCAACTGGCCATCAAGGCCGAAGCTATTGTAGAAATATGTGTTCAGAAATGACCGTCCATTCGTTTACATAGCCCGTGAGTAACTACTTCAGACATCAGATTTTGGAGTACCTCCCCTATTTCTTCGAGACGAAGAAAGATTTTGTCCGTGGGGGAGATGTTGGAGGAGCTAGTCGGTGAGCCGACTATTCGAGTTAACCGACTAATAGGAGATTAGGTCGGCCTCCAAAGGTCCTATCAGTTGACCGAACCAACAAGTAGTTACTCATAACCGTTTATAAATCATATATATTAGGCTGTTGAGCCAGTTGAGAACTTGGTTCATTTTTTTATATGTATGGACCCTCATGTGATTCTATAATATAATCCGTTGTTCTATTACATGTTCTTGTCTCTTGTCTCTGTATGTTTATATGATTCTTGTGTGTATTATTGGTAACCTTATATGATCTGTGAGATTACAACACTAACATTCGATCTAACTCAACTTTCACCTTTTCTTTATACCTCGGATTCAACCTATATGGTTGTTGTTTAACTGGTTTTGCATCTGGTTTCAGTGGTATTTTCATCTCCCCCAGATCTTCTCTTATTCCCTTCATCTCTAAGAAGTTGGTAGGGAACAGATCCTGAAATTCATGCAGCAAATCCACGATTTTTGCTATTGTTTCCTCATCCCAATAATCTCCAATATTGGCGAACTTTGGGTTTTCCGGCGATACAATGTTGACTTTCTTAATTTTGAGCGGATTGAGAAACTGTTTTCTAGAAATACCACTTCCTTCCGCCTCGCGCATACCCTCTGACTCTGGTATGTTAAGGTTGGTTGGATCATCATCTAGTTCTCTCGCTATATTGCAACAAGCCATCTAGTGTCGGATTGTCGCAATGCACTGGTGGGAATTCACCACTTCGACAGGGATTTTCACAAATATTTTCTCTTTTATCATATGAAGCGCAGCATTGACTGTCGGCTACTCATCAACAAATTCAAAGTTGTGCGTGAATTGTTTAACTACCTCCTCCAAATATCGAGTTCCTTGTCATAACTCCATGGATGTATACCAGCTCCTAGGTTGCATTTCCAATGTGTGTATGAAATGATGGACCCATTGTTGTCGCGGGTATTCTGCAAATGTCATGCGACACTGATTGAGGTGTTCGTCAGGGTTTCATAACCCTGTGTACTTCTGACCTGAAACTATGATTCGTCGAATTTGACTTCCAAGAATCTTTTTCATTTTGTCCATTCAAATATAGATTGCTTATGTGTACCCCACCATCTAGCGGGTGTAGCTTTCAGCACAAAGTCTAATGCGGACAAGCGTTGTGGTTCTGTTACCATTCCTTCAAACTCACTTAGAAAAGTCGCAAGATTAGGTAAGCCCTCATATGTGGGTAACTCCCTCGACTGAGTCTCCACCCGTCGCACAGACCTAGTAATCCTGGCACTTCTCTTCATAGATACTTCATGTAGTATGTTTTTCCAATTCTCCAATGCCTCTCTTGAATATGATGTGCATGAGCTAGTACTCCCCCAACTCAGGTTCCCATCTGCTATAGGATTTATGTAATCATCTTTTAAGGAAGTGACATTATAAATATGGTTCAGATAATCACCTTGTCCTTCACTATAGACTGGTTTGACATATATTTGTCCCTCAAGTGGGTCAATGGGTGAAACTACCCTCATTTATTCATCTTCCAATGAGAGGATTCTTTTCTTACAATTTATGATAATCTGATTGTCTATTGCCCAATATATCCCCAAAAGTGCAGGATATGGGTCCATCACATTGACAATATCGATAACTTCAAAATCTTCAAATGTTTGCATCCCCTCAATGTCGACAGGAACTTGACTTCACCTACCAATTGGTAGGATCTTTGCCTGATTCACAAGCCTCAACTGAACAGGGGACCAGTCCAAGCGCGGCTTGTTCATGATTTCCCATGTTTGTCACGTCAAAATATTAATGTCCGACCCCATATCTAGTATAATATAATCCATGTCGTAATCTCTTATCTACGTAGTCATTCTTAACTCACAGCCAGTTTTGAATTTCTTTCTAACATGGTTAACTCTTCGTTCAGGTTGTGACTCTAATGGGGTTTCTTCTATCAACGCTTGTAATTCTACAACAACATATTTATCATGGATTAATGCTAAGCAACTTGAAAGAAATGACTTGAGCTTAATAACCTTGCTTGTAACCTACTTCCGGAATATCAGTTGAAATCGTTCCGGCATCTCCCTGACTTCGCATGAGGTTGACGGTTTTTGTGTATCTACAAACTCTGGTCGCACGTCCAAAAATACTTGTTTTTTTTTTTAACATCAAGCGGTACTTTCTTTTGCATTGTGGGTCGCACCTGTGTTTGTCCATGTTGTATATTTTGATCTGCTCCAGTCATAGCACCTCCTCATGTTATGACAACAACACTTATTTCTCTTGGCTTAGCAGCAATCATTTGAATATTCAGCCTAGGATTTGGGTTTGGATTCTGCGTGGGGTTAGGAACTCCCACGGTTCGAGCTTGCCATTTTGTAATCTACTGGGGACATTGTTCCACATTATGATCTTGTGCTTTGTAATATGAACATGTCTTTCTAGGATTAGGGAAATCTCTAGCATAATGGCCCTGCTTCCCACAATTATAGCAGACGATTTTACCTCTTCCTCTACCAAATCCTCCTAGGTTCTATCCTCTACCTCTGAAATTTCCACCCCCCTAAGCTGTTGGTGTTGTTGTTGCAGTGGATATTGATTATGTGGGTATTTAGGCTGATACTGTGGATAATGCGTAGATTGGTAGTGCACTTGCGCCTGTTCATCCTAAATATGCTCGTAATTATTCATTAGGTAGGTGTCTACCGTCTTCTCCTTAAAGAGTTGATATGCTTTGCAATCTTTCTCACCATGTCCCACTGAAGTAAAAAATTTACAATAAAGGTTGGCTGGGGAATTTACAATCTTATTTAGGTATCGACAGTCTTCAGGGTGATCTCCTCTAGTCTGGCATATTTTGCACTAGGGTAGTCCTTGGGTATTCAACAGATTAGGCGCACCCGACGAGACATAATTCATGTACGCTAGACAATTATCCTTGCGGTGTCCATCTGTTCTACATATTGTACACCATAAATCCTCCTAGATTGCTTTTCCCTTCTTGATATCATGAAATTGTATCGTCAAGTTATCCAACTACAACTGAATTTGCATCATTCCTGCGCCACCATTTCCGATCGGCGAGGATTCCAGCTTCATCGCTATTTCCAGCGCTTCTGTCTGTGACACAATCTTTTGTTGCATCAAAGGGCCTCGGATGTGTGGTAACAGTGCAACAATAAACCATTATTTGTGTTGTACATCCAACATTTGGAAACTTACATTGGCTATCATAGTTTTAAACCGCTGGTCAAAATCCCATACGGACTCCGTCGCTAACTGTGTTATCTTCTTAATTTCGGTGATACACTACGACTCAGATTTAGGTTTTCTAAACTCATAAATCATCATGAGATAGATCTCATCAAGAGTCTTTTGTGCGTATCCTGCTGGTACTATGCAAAAATTCATATACCAGTCCAGCGCACGTTTCCGTAGATTCGTAACCATCGACGCTTTTCTTATGTCCTCATTTTGAACTTGGCGAACCGTCCAAACAACTTCACAGAGGAACCAATGTTGTTGTGGATCTTCCACTCCATTTCCATTGAATGTAGGTAACCTAATATCTTTCCCCGCCATTGATTTGGCATCGGGGATGTTCAATGGACAATTTAATGAAGGTGGAATTCCATGCACACTAGTCACAGTAATAGTACTACCAGTATTGACAGTTCTTCCAGGATATGAGGTTCTAGACCTTACCTCTGGCGATGCTCCTGGTGTGGTGTTGTCACGTTCTGATTTTGGTGTCTCCGAAGATTCTTTTGATTCTTCTACTCCTTCGAAAATTGGCTGATATCATTCCTCTTCGTTGCATGACCCTTCATCTAGACACGACTCAAACTCGTACTCACTTTCTCTGAACAAACTATGATTCTGTGTTCCTCCTATTGTTTTTCTTCTTTTCCCTGAACGGAATCTTCTTCCACTCCTTAAAAATCCAGCTTCTAGTTCAACTTCTCTACTTCCAAGGAACATCTCAGCTCACTGTTTCCCATTTTATTTACAGGTCGTCTGCGACATATCCTTTCTTTTGGATATTGCGACTCAACTGCTCAGTTGCAAAATGCCCTTCTCATAAACGAGCATCTTTATCCATATATTTATAGATAACAAGTACCTCCCGCAGGGTCCTTGAAAAAAAATTCTTTCAGCCTCACTATACGAGGTTATCATCTCAACTGCAAACTCAGTAATATATCCTTGCAAAATACAATCAACCCAAAAATCAATAGCTCTAGAGATGGGGTTACTTACACTTGCTAACTCGCAGATCAACTAAACACTCCACTCGACTGCTCCCATTCTCTGAAATTTTGTCTGTTGAGTTGGAAATCTTGACAACCACTCATGCAACACAACATAAAACTCTGAAAAGAAGATTTCATGAATGTTCGTGTACAGGTATTGGTCTAACCAGTCTTTTGGGCTCAACCGTGATATTTCGCTCTCCCTTTGAGCAAATGCTAATGTCTTAGACTCCATCCAATCCTCAATTTCCTTCTTGTCGTATTCCAAAACATTTCCCTCGACACAAATGATTAAGGTCTCGGCAACATAATCATTTGTTGGAACTTTTCCTCACGCTCGCGACCCAGGCTAAGGTTTTCCTTGCATGCAACAAAACACCCAAAGATATGGGCTCGACAGAGCAAGCTCAGTCAGCAACACCTGCGACGCAGGTGCAATCTCACCCGAGATATATTTCCTTAATGGGTAACTTCCAAAACCATGTTTCCACAGTTAGGCGAGGGATTACAGTTCCTTGGCGCACAACTAAGGTGCTCGACAAAGTTGGATTGTTGGAGTTCTTTTACTAACTCGACAGTGGCGCAACACACCTGTCACCATGTCAAGTCATCCCATGTGTCCATCTGTCAGGATACCACACCTGTACACATGGCACCCTGTGGTGCTTCCATGTGGAATCCATACACTTACTATGCCTTTCATGTGGCTCCATGTGGGTGTGCCATGTGGCCCCCTTTTGTTTTGTCATTTTTACAACATTTTAACAATTTTGTCGAATTTTAAAAACCCAATAACTTCTGCGTCCAGGGGCAATTTCGTACGAAACGAACATTGTTGGAAATCTCTTGAGGAGATCGTCACCTATGTAATATTTAACTCAATTTTTGAAGACTTTCATTCTGATCGAACTTTGAGATCCTCATGGATCAAACCTTCCCACTAGAAAGCTTTTAGGACAACAAAAACATGAAATCAATCAAAAAATAGGTGAGGGTACAACTCCCACACGAACAAATTCCATGTCAGCTCTTCGTGAATATCTGACCTTCTTTTCAAGTATAACAACTTCTAGAAGTTCGTTGAGATATTTAAGAGAAAACTCATCAACATAAGGTACTTGAACTTGTACATGTTGGTCTACAATCATAAGAGGCTCATACAATTTCAAGTTTTCCACATTAACAACAGAATACATTTGCATATAAGGATGCAATTCTAACCGAAAATCATTATTATCGACTTTATCCAAAATTGTAAAAGGTCCATACCTGATAGGTTTCAACTTTCTACCTTCACCTTGGAGTCGATGTTTGCTTATATGAAGCCATAATCGATCACCAATTTGGAAATGATGACCTACCTGATGCTTGTTATGTCGATATTTACACTCGGCCTTACTTGATTCCAATTGTTCCTTCAAAGTTTGATGAATCAACTGTATCTGATGAATAAACTTCCGAGGTTTATCTGCATCAACCTGTCCATATTCCACTGAATCCTTCCCATAACAAAGTCTAAGGGAGACTTTGGTAAATACCCAAAACATGTCTCAAATAGAGACTTCTATGTTGAAGAGTGTATGGCTCTGTTGTAGGCATGTTGAGCATAATGCAACTGTTCATCCCAAATCTTAGGATGCTTGGCACAATACCCTCGAAGAAGATGTACAACAGTTTGGTTGACCACTTCAGTTTGTCTATCGGTTTGTGGATGAAATGTTGTGCTTTTCTTTATCTTTGTGTCCATAAGTTCCCATAAAGATTACCAAAATTTCCCAAGGAATCGGGAATATCGATCATATATAATAGAAGTAGGAAGTCAAAAATGGACCCATATATTTTGAAAGAATAAATTAGCAATCATCTCAGCTATGATATGCTTTTTACAAGGCATTAGTATGCACATTTTACTGAATATTTCCACAACAACATATAGATAATCATGTCCTTTTCTAGACATTGGTAACCCTATTACAAAATCCATTAAATCACTTTCCCATGGACGAGAAGGAAGTGGAAGTGGAGTGTACAAGCCTAATTTTTTGTTACTTGGATTACTTGTTGCACACATGACACATCTTTTTACATATTTGGACACAATATCATTCATCCAAGGACAATAAAAACACTTTTGTAATTGTGCTATGGTTTTTCCTACTCCAAAATGTCCTGAAATGAGAGAAGTATGAGCTTCTCTAATTACATGCACTCTTTCACTTTATGGAATATAGATTTTTCCAAGATGATACAACAACTTGTCATGTATATGATAATTCAATTCTTCATTACGATAACCATGTCTTAGTGATTCATATACTTCTTTAAAGTCTTTATCCTTAGTATATTGTTCAACATAACTTGATGTACCAAAGGACTTTGTTGAATGACAATAGAAGCATTTATTGGAGGTCTAGATAACATATATGCAGCTTTGTTCTGAATTCCTTTCTTATACTTAATAACCAAATGAAATTGTTGTAGAAAACCCATCCACCTGAAATGCCTTGATTGTTGTAGCTTAGTTTGTGATTGAAGATATTGTAGTGGTTGATGATTAGCATGTACGATTGTTTCTTTACCCATTAGCTAATGTTTCCACTTCTTTACACTTTGTACTAATGCATACAACTCTTTTTCATAGGTAGGATAGTTTATCATTGTTTTAGAGAAGGTTTCAGAATGATAGCATATTGGTTTATTATGTTGCATTAATACTTTCCCCATGGAATAACCACTAGCATCAGTTTATATCTCAATCGGTTGTTGTATATCTAATAATGCAAGTACTGGAGATGCATTGATATTTTGTTTTAGTATGTTGAAGGATTTTGTTTTAGTGGGTAAATGGCTAAAAATTATAGAAAATCCATGATGGCAAAACAAACTAATGACATTTCAAGCGATATAGGATAATGATGATTTGGGTAAATGGCTAAATATTATAGAAAATCTATGATGTTAGAGATAAATAAATTAAGGAAACAATAAAATACAAATATTATTTGTGAGTCTTTTAAGGTAAAGTATTTGTTAGATAGGATTGTCAAGGAATTCAAGTCCAATATATATTCTTAACTTAGGAGAATTAACTATGATGAAATGTTTTCATGATGACGAAGATGACATTAATAAGGTTGATGTTGGAATTTTCAACCATATGTGAGCTTTTCGTAGATAAGATGGGTATGCAGATAATGTTTTGCATTGAGATATGGAAGAAGAGAACTAAATGGAGAAACCTAATGATTCAGGGATGAGGGAAAACAAAGCGGCTTGTTTGGCAACAACTAAAGTTTCTATATTGTTGGTAGTAATTACTGATAAGATGGTACCAAAATATTGATTGAATCAAGGGTTTGAGAGGATCTTTATATATCATTACATTTATTATTGTTAGCTACATAATGGATATGCAATTATAATTTTCTATATATCAATCATATTTTACTATTTAAAAGTTACAAAGGGTTGATCGATTTAATGAAGCTTCAACTTTTATGTTAGTATTATATTAGTTTGATGCTAAGGATTTTGGTATTTTACATTATAATTTTGAAAATATTTAGAATGTTATAGTACATATATGTTAGGAACCTAATAGAATAAGGAGTTAATATATTGAGGTCAATGATCCTTGGAACCATGTTGGAGAAGATGTAAAAATGATAAAATAGTAGTAAGTTAGATATGTAATAATGTATAGATGACTCAATATTGACTCAACACTGTAGAAGTCAACATATTTATGGCTAATTATAGTAAATAACAATGTAGTATAATTACATAAATTTCATGTATTTAAAAGGTATAACTTAATATGATCATTGTTATGGAAATCAAAATTAATAGCCAACTCTACTTAGACCAAGCGATAAATATTGGCTAGGTGATGTCAATAATCTACCATCCATCATTGAGTATGTTTTTAACTTGACTAGGATATTTGTTAAAAGGAATAATTAAAGGAAATGCATTATATAACAATTGAGCACCATAGTTGAAAACATGGAAATAATAGATGCATTAAATAGGTAGTTTGCATTCAATAACTTTGCAAGGATATAAAGTTTAAAATTAGAAGGTTCATTATAGTTAGTAAAGAGGTACTAAGGAAACATCTAAATTATATTTTCCAGTCTTAGCATATAAAGGTTCAATAGCGTTTCATGAAGGAGATGAACAAGACTAAAAAAAAGACTAAAAAAAATACAACTAGTGAAATGCAACCCCAAATATATTATTAACAATTCACTTTTAAAGTGTGTGAGTTTTGATCAATTTGAATGGTGTAGAGACTCACAAGAGTCCATCACTATATTGGTGATGAAACATGACCTATGTGAGGACTTTGAGGTGATCAAAAAGTGGGCTATTGTTAAAGGTATTCACTACCTAAGTCATTAGAAGTGAAAGTTGGAGGAAGGAGACTAACACTTTTGAAAGAATATGAATGATGAGGCTAACTCAAATACTCAATCAATCTTTGTTTCTTAGATTTTTATCATCTTAAGTATTTTGTAATCTACTCGAATTTATGGAAGACCCCATAATTTATAGGTTTCTACCTAGTATACAAATTAAATGAAATGGCTACAACAAGCCCAATGGATTAACTCAATCGGTTTTCACTAATGTTCTTAAGCATTTGCCTAATTCTATGTTGGTTGTTGCCTAGTTCGAATTCCAACAGAATCCCTCTAAGTAAGATGCAATAATCGACATTAACAAGTTTACTAGGGATGCCATCCACAAATATGGAGAAGCATCCCTTGAGTTTCCCATTAAAGTTTTTCTTAGAAAAAAAAAGAGTGGTTACAACCATATTTATGTATACATGCATGTAATGTATTTGTACAGATGATGTCATCTTGTTATAATAATAACTTGTAGTATGCTTTGAGCTTATATTCATTTGATTAGAATAATGAAGATTTTTTTTGTCCTAACGATATATGGTGCATTTAAATGTTATTGTGTCATGTCTATGTCTAAGTTTTTGTTTTTTCACTAATACTCCATTTATTCTACATTAAATATTAAATATATATGTAGATATTTATAATTTCAAAATCCACAACTACTATATACTTATCACTTTACTATAATTTCTTTACTATAATTTGTATCATAGTTAAAGTGTAATACTTCATCTTGGTGTCATGGTGTCCATTAAGTCCTTATCACTTTACTATAATTTGTATCATAGTTAAAGTGTAATACTTCATCTTGGTGTCATGGTGTCCATTAAGTCCTTATCACTTTACTATAATTTGTATCATAGTTAAAGTGTAATACTTCATCTTGGTGTCATGGTGTCCATTAAGTCCTATTAGGTTATTAGTCTATGTTATGATTGACGATTAATACTACCCTTTATTTGTAAACCTTCGGAAGAGGAGAGAAATATATAGAATGTCACTATCAAGATACCATCTTCCTCATTCTTCACTTTAAAAAAACCATTAAGGTGGCAAGGAGAAGGCCAAGCTTATGTCGGTTAAAAAACCGATATTCCTAATTGTATAATAAATAATGGCTCTCCCCAAAATTTTCTTTAAATTTATGGAAAACCTAAAAATGCTTTGTTTTCTTGATATATTACACAGTGTTATATGTGTAACGACTGGCATAGATTGATTTTTAACATGTTTACGGTATAGTTAAAGTCTGAAACATGAGAAATACCTGGAAATGCTGTTACTCGTCTACTGAGTTGATCTGTGCAGTCGGTATAGTTCAAGTCTGATGCTGTTACTCGTCTACTCTTCGGGATGTCCTCTCGCGGCAGCAGTAGTAATGGGCACCACAGATGCAGCGGCAGCAGTAGTAATGGGCACCGCTTGACCGCGGAATGGACAGAAGCATGGCGGACTGACGGCGAAGCATGGCAGACTGACGGCGGACTGGACAGGAGCATGGCGGAGCACAGCAGAAGTAATGGTGCACCCTTTGTATTTGATGCTTCAACGACTACTCTGCACCAAACATGATCCAACGATGGAGATTATCTCCATCGTCGGACGAAAAAGATCGAGGGCTGCAAAACCAAAAATCATTTATTGTGGAGAGTAGACTCCATTTGGTAACGCCTTACGGCGTAATTATGATCTAAAAATAAATATAATTACTTAAATATCTCATATAGACTTTGTAAATGCAGTCACTTTACAATATAAATAGTACACATTAAAGTTATCAACAATGTGATGTTTCTAATAAGATCTCAAGGTGGAGGTCCTACAAATATTTGTTTCTTTCATGAGTAAGTTATGCATTATCAAGTGAGTAAGTTATGCATTATCAAGTTATGCGATGTAGTTTAAATTATTGATTAATATAAAATATAAAAGCATGTATTCCATATGAGTGAAGGGAGTTCTGGTAGGGCAAGTGACACTCACTTAAGAGGTGGGACGAGTAATAATAGTGAAGCCTTAAGGATATTTGGCACCTCATTTTGATGTATAGAAGTTTTTTTCCACTACTTTATTTGGGATATTAAACTTGAATTAGTTTATTGGTTTCTATTTTAGATTGTTATTTTTATATTTATATATGCAAAACCCAATGAGATAGGGAAGGGAGATAGAAGATAATGATATAAAATCTTATTGAATTATGTGTATCCGCATAGTACATTTTAAAACTAAAACATTTTAGATTATAAAAAAAATTAAAAAAATTATGGAATACAAAATTCATACTATCTCACACCTTGGTAGAGGATTTTGTGTACTAGTGACTAAGTTGGTAGAGGGTATACCTATACCAATATGACATTAGTAGAGGGTTTTTTATGCGAGTGGTCATGGATAATAGAGGGTTACCAATATTATTCCAAGAGATATAATAGAGGATTATTTCTATCACTTATACTGGAAAACAAGCTATGAGAGGGATTTGGTTTAGTCAAGTTTCATACTTCTAAATTCCTTGTCTAGCTCTATGAGTAAGCCTATAGACCATATTTTCCTTACCATCTCATAGTACCATCTCCGGGTTAAATTTTTTGTTGAATGCTTATTCCTAGGGGTTGAATGCTCTCTTGGTAGCTATTTTCCCATTCTTAATTTCATTATGAATATAAGTTCCTTACAATCTTTGTGTCATGTGGTTGGTTTAGTGACGTAATATTCTAATTTTACATTAGTTTTGAAAGTTACTCCATGTGTGTTTGGGTTACATTTATCTTCTTGTTTGTTCAACCTAATTGTGTAAATTTGTGTATGTTTTTCTATTATATAGAAGATTTCAATGAATTTCAAGTAATTACTTAACAAATAAATGTTAATAAGAAAAAAATAGTTATTTGATTAATAAAAATTAATAATCATGAAAATAATACTACAACACAAATAACAATAAAAATTAACGTGTATTTAAAAATTTAATAGAATTTATATTATATTCATTGATAAATGATTTAAATACATGACAAAAATTGTCTACAAAATTTAATAAAATTTGTAAAAATGGTTTTGAATACATGACAAAAATTGCTCTACAATATCATTTTTTTAACATCCTTTGCAATTATTCTATAAACATACATGTCATCACAACCTTCTTTTATACATCCTTAATCGTATATAAACCTCCTCTGCAAACTATTCATGACCATACATCGATGTTGCAAATTATCTTGCAATGAAAACAAACACATTGAAAAAGTCATCGATCTTAATGCCTAAATATAAATATAAACCCTGTATTTTTTAAGGATTATAATAGTATACTTAAGTATAGTATTCTAGGTGATTATTTTGGATTGAAAAAAAAACACACACATATATAAATAGACGAATATTAAAGATGAAACATACAATTTACTATTGAAACTTGTCAATTTTGGTGAATATTACCATAAAAAAACATATTTTATGTTAAATATAGGCAATATTAGAGCCTAAAAATAACCGAATTTATTTTTTTGAAAAATACCCTAAAATTAGTCAATCGACAAAATTTTGCCTCTAAAGTTTTCCGTGATATAAACAAATAAAAGTTAAAAATAAAAAAATGAAAATGATAAGTAATTGGCTTTCTAAAATTTATATGAATTTTTTTTATAAATTTTATTAAAGAAAGAATTTGTTATATGAATTATTTTTCAATATATAAGAATTGCCTTTAAATTATTTTCAAGATTTCCCATCAAGCATCTCCACTTTAAACTTTAACGCACTCTTAAACTTGTACTTTATATATCTTCTTTGTAACGTGCATCACTTTGTTCTTATATAATTGAGTAAATATGTTTTATATGTCTTCTTTGTAACATGCATCAATTTGTTATGTAATTGAGTAAATATGTATTGAGATACATTTTTTTTGGTATGTTCTATGCTCTTTTACCATTCTTGCAATTAGCCCTTAGTTTTTTTTTGTTTTTTCTCGATGTTTTGCACGCTCTTAAAAATTAAACATGGTTTTTATTGAAAAACATATAATTAATAATTATATGTTAAGATTTTAAAAGATATAGAAAGATATATTTTTAAATAATAATAAAAATTAGAAAATTAATATAAAATTTAAAAAGTAAGATCGTTTAGGAGATTTCAAAGTTTTTCAATTTTTTCACAAAACAATTATCAATTTATCGTATTTTTAATGTTTTTTTATTGGAATTAACTAAATAGTTTGTATATAGCTTGATATATTTTTCTAATAAGAAAGTTTTCTTATAAAATATCTTTAAAATTCAAAGATTATTGTTTCCATACTCAACATGGGTATTCTACTTACTTCCTATCTTTGATAGGAAAATTGTTAAAGTTCACTTCCTTGCTCAAAGTGTGTTGGACAATATCTTATTCCTCATTTCCATTTGATACAAATCAAGAGAGCCGACAAAGAAAACAAGGGTTATTGATTTCCTTAGCATCTCAAATCCATGCTTGTGTTCTAATTCCAAGTTTTTAACTGTATCATGTAAGACTCTAATATTCTCCTCAATTTCCTATATCCTATCAATTTTGCTTTCCTCCTTGATTTTCAACTGAATATGTTTGCCTTTGAGCTTTTCTAATTAAGCCTTTGAATTAATACATTTCCTTTGAATCACCTAGATATCCATAGAATTTTTGTGTTCCTAATATTTCCTCTAGGTCTCCCACCTCCTCACATACATAGATAATTAGTCTTAATCATCATTACAATGTCATTCACATCTACAAACAACTCTTCAAAGTTCAAAATTTCACAAAATGTTCTTATGGTGATTATCCATCATTCTAGTCTCCCTCTATCCACATATGTTGACATCAAACAAGGCTTTCATATTCTAACTAGCTACAAAATCACAAAGAGATTGATACTTTGGCCGAGAAATAAGATAAGTCTCTAAAATACAAGCGAGCATAAGATACATAACCTAGATCTCCCAGTCGCTCCCTTGAATCCAATAATGAGGGTTGATAGGGAGATTTGGCAGCAAAAGACTTCGGGATATAAACAAAAATAAAACACATGCCTTCAATTATCCCATTAACAAAGTCCAAAATCATTTTCTTGGAATTAGATTGAGGATAGCATGACAGATCAAGTTCATATCCATTGCACTAATCCATGAGTACTTATAACACCACTTATCTGAATCACTGGGTGGCATAGTTAGATGCATGCCTAAGGGTTGTACTAATTCTCATGGGAGATGGATAAATGACAATTCTTCCCTTTTTTTCATAACATACCATGTTCAATATTACAAGCTTGAGTTCTATTGAATCCACCAAGACATTAAGACCTCTCAAGACATAGAAAAATTCAACAATCTTTAAAATTTCTATTGTTCTTTGAATTCTATATTAATCTTCCCAGCCGTGCTTCTTAGGGTAATTTTTTCTTGACCATATGGTGAATTAGTATAATGGAATTTCCTACCACCATGATCTTATTGATGCCCATTTGTTTCAATATTTATGCATGCTAGAGGAGCATAATCGATTAGCTAACTAGGCTGGTGGTTGACTAATGTAAAGTAGTTGACTTTGTGGTTAAGTCAGTAAACTAACCAAGGTAGTTATGATATTTACAACTACCTGAAGAATGTAAACATAAATAGTTATGATCTAAAGGCGATTGTAATGATTATCTAAATGGGTGACTCCACTATGAAAAATTAACTCAATGGTGAGAAAATCCCTCTTTCCTCGTAGGTTGTGATCAAGATAACAAAGAAATAATGATTAATCTGAAAAGCAGTTATGATTTAAAACTAAGAGACAAAGAAAATAATACATATGATCTACTAACAACAAATTCAAGATACTATAAGTAACATTTAAATAAGCAAATGGAGGGAAGCTTCAATATTATTGCAAATGTCCAATGCAAGACATAAATACAATGGTATCACCTTAAGGAATGGTGCCCGTATATGGAAATCAACACTCCCTTTGGGAAGGGTCCTTTAACTCTCCAAAATTATCTCAAATAAACTTAGGGAAGGAGTCAAGCAAGCATGAAGGCAAGTATACGATAGGAAAATTGAAGGAGATTATGACTTCCTATCCAATTCCTACAACATAACCTTGCTCTAATTTTTCCTTATGATATTCATGCCTATTGCTTCCTTTTATAGCCAAAATGGAGGATATTAAAGAACTGGTTCCAAATGTGAAATATTCATCCATGGAGTGGCTCTAAAGTATAAGGATGTGGCCCATTATGCCCAAGTATATAGTACATGATCCTCATTTGAACTCTTTGGCACCCAAATGTAGTTGATGACCATAAATTCATTACAATATTTATGACTATGTGTTTTCCTAAGCTTGTGCTAAAATTAGTGGATTTCCCATGGCAATTCAATCGATCCCTAGTTTCTGACAGTTGTGTGACCAAAGTAAAAAACAATTGTAAGTTTGTCCATCATTTCCATTCATTGATTAGTGATGTATGATGATGATTTCTTTTAGTAATAGATGCCAAAAAGTTGCAGGTGTGTGAAATTTAGTCACTAACAATCTTCATCACTAACCAAGTGTAAGTAAGGGTTGGTGATGGAGGGTAGTTGCTTGTGAGATGCATAAAATAAGGAAAAAAATGTAGATGACTACCTAAAGAAGTAGACCAAGATCGAGTGTAAGTTCCAAGGAACAAACAAAGATCGGTATTGACCTCGAAACAATACTAGTATATGCTAGACAAGGAACAAGGAAGAGAATCACAATTAGGATGTAGTAGTATAATCTTGTGTCCTACCTTCAAAAACTTAAAAGAGATAAAAGGCAAAGAAAGAGAGTTGAACTTCATGATGTTGCAAACCTCCATTGGCTTAGAAGACAAGAAGATCCAATGGAGTGATGAGTCGATGGATTGTTGAACCTATCTAAGTCAAGGCGTAAATATTAGTCGAATTCAGAAGAGGAAGCAACCTTAATAGTTCCAAAAATGGAAGAAAATATGTAGTTTATGGAGGTAGGTTTTGGATCCCTACAATTGATCAGTGCAATTGAAAACATGGAGGTTGATGAGTCAAAACTTGTAGTACATAGAGCATTAGACTCAATATGACTAAATATCAATATAATTAAAATTCGATGGAATCACTTACACTTTGAACATAGACTAGCATCAATATGGAGTTGACTAAATGAGGAAGGGTAAGTTATTGATAGAATTTGGCTCCACATGTCACAAAGAGATAGCAATCAAATAAATATTACACAAGAGGGAGGAGAGAATAACTTGCCCATACAAATAGAGGAATTGATGATAGAACCCCCTTGCTAGATTTACACATTGAAGAGGACAAAGTTCCACCTCCATAAGGGTGTGAAGAAGGTTTACAAACTAGAGAAAAATGCATGGTAGAATATAAGGATCAAATTTTCCAAATAGAATTGGCCGACCAAATTAGAGATAGACAAGACAAACCAAGAAGTCATAGTCGATATATAACACCAATCGAGAATTTCCAATAGTAATGAGACAATAAGCCACCAACCTTAGTTCCACTACTACAATCAAATATGTTAGCAAAGATGTCACATAATAATATTATTTAGATCCCTATCTACAAAAGATACCTAGATCCAAAAATGCATTGGTTCATATGTGAAAAAGATTGGGAGGCCTTGGAAGTGGCAGGGGAAAATAAACAAATGCCACAATTTGAGGTCCGAGATCACGAAGAGAACCCTAACATGGTCTAATCAAACCAAAACCAAAGCAAAAATAAAAAAATGACTTTANTGAAAATAAACAAATGCCACAATTTGAGGTCCGAGATCACGAAGAGAACCCTAACATGGTCTAATCAAACCAAAACCAAAGCAAAAATAAAAAAATGACTTTATGACATTATTTAAAACACAAGAAGTAAAGCATCTGGTATCATAAAGGTTGAAATAAATCAGACAAATGTTAGGCAAATCCATCATAAAATATTATAAAACATTCAAAGATTTGTTAATTCGGATCCATTACACAATATACAAAGAACCATTTGTACAATGGTTCATTATTGGACTACTTCAAAGATTAAAAGCGCCATTAAGCATGCATGCAATCAATTCATGGAAAGAAGCTATCCAAAAAGTTCAACAAATTGAGTCAAATGATGACAAGTTGATCACACCATTTGACAAAAGATTAGAATAAAGACTTGAAATGATGCAACAATTGATCAGAGAATTATGGTGCACATTATCAGAGAATAAAGACTTGAAAGATCTAAATTATGGTGCACATTATGTATGAATGAAGGCCTAACACACGAAATATCATTGTAAATATAAGGAATTGACATAGTGACACCTAGATGTCATAATTGTAAGTTTGGAATATTTTTTCAATATTCATGGAGACATGACATATCACTCCACAAGGGATTTCCCTCATAACATGAAAATTGTCGAACCAAAGTGGTGTGGGATATGCGAGGAACCTACACATAATACAACTGAATTAAAACTAAATGGTAGGAACAATCAAATTATCAAAACTTATATTACACCCAAGCATCGGATACACAACAATGTACACAAAGAGGTGGATACCATGGTCAAAGGGATAATGGATATAACCAAAAATTGGTTATCATGGTATGAGAATAAACAAGGTCATGGTTGAGGAGGATACAATAGGATATTTTGTTTCTTTTGTTATAAATAAGACCATCTTAGTCTTGAATTCCCTTAAAAGACAAAATCGACTTAAATTTTTTCACCAAATATAGTGTTGTAGAACACTCCCTAGAGGGCTACTTGATCATGATGAAGAAAATAGTGAACAAGAGAAACATCAATCTTTTACAAAGTGTTCCTAAACATGAA
Source organism: Pseudotsuga menziesii (assembly GCA_001517045.1). Lineage (NCBI taxonomy): Eukaryota > Viridiplantae > Streptophyta > Pinopsida > Pinales > Pinaceae > Pseudotsuga > Pseudotsuga menziesii. Next base: position 150,331 of record LPNX011133110.1, read on the forward strand.
GTATTAAACTCCAATTGTCTGTAATGTAATCATGATATTAGGGGTAGGGAAGGATCGATATGTAATTACACCTAAGATCAAGACTAGAAGAAAATGTAAAGATGACTACCTAAATCTAGAAAAAGAGAAACAAATCTTCAATGCCACCCTAGAGATATTTTGGCAGACTCATGGAAGAAGAATCTTATCAAGAACTTTGACATAAATCACAATGGGAAAGGAAAATGATGCACTCGACACATTTCTCAATCTTATAAAGGAAGAACAATTAGTAGCCAAATTGGTATAATCACCGTAAATTTTGAAGACTTGTAAGGAAGAGCAAAGAGTAGTGAAAAAATTGTGTCAATTCAATGAAAAAAAACAAAGCTTCGGTGATTATGATTTGCAAGTCAAATTGTAAATTGAATGGTTTTTTATTCCATGGGTGGTAGTTGTTTTCTGCTCTTAAGTGAATATTTTTTCCGAAATAAAGTTGGATAAAAATAGGTAGAATTAACCTTGTTAGGTTGAGAAACTTCTTAAAACTAGTAGTTCAATCTAAATCAAACCCATTAGGTTGTTAAAGGGAGAAGAAACAATCATTATGGGACCCAAATCTCATTGTTAGAGCACTAATCCACCTTAGTACCATGATCAAACACCTAGGATACATGTCATTAGATTTTATGCTATGTCATATGGTCAAAAACTTAGGATATGCTGATAAACCTTGGTTTATTGGGTGTTTTGGACTCATTTATTGCAGTTGAGGCACTCCAATTTGATCATTATGAAAGTACATGCACCCTCATTAATGATAGACTCATCTTGGTGCGGTCCCCATCCCTTAAATCAGGTAAACTATTTGACCATAGGCGCTAGTGCATGTATTTGGTGGTTTTTTGCTCTCCTTGGGAATTTATTGCTGCTTAGAGCCACTCCCACTCACCCATGTGCTCACCCACGCCTAACCTACCCTCATTTGTGTCTCAGCATGCTCCACCTATGTCCACATAGACATTCATGACCATTTGGGATGGTTTGGGAGCTCATTGGTCCACCTAGGGGGGTTTTGAGGTCAAATCCTAGCCTCACACATGTATGCATCCAAATGGCCTCCAAAGGCTAACAATTTATCCTTAATGTAATATAAACCTGATCTAGACATATTTACATGTTGAACAACCATAATAATATATGTTATTGACTACATTTTTGTATGTTAATTTCGCTCTTTCTATTGTTTTGTGCATAATTTTGTGTTATATCAAATTGCGAGAATCCCCTTGGCTCCCAGATCCTATTGTGAATCAATTCTCACATGGTATCAGATCTCTTTGGAGCTCCAAATCAAAACCAGTATTTGAGTTCTTGTTTAGGGCATTTTCCAGAAAAAATCAAGTGTTTGCATTGTAGGCACAATTAGTATTTATGTCACTCAGTGCGCAAGCGGAAATGGAGCAGACTCATGTATTCATGACCCTATTCAACTATTTTGAATGGAAGGCCAAAATGGTGATCCAGCTGAGGTCGAAATGTATGTTCAGAGTCACCATGGGGGCTAAGACCGAACCCAACTCTGTTGTGGAGAAATCAAAGTACTTCAACAGAATTGATGAGGCATTTGGAATGCTTTGTCTCATCATTTCAAGAGACCTACTCGTCCATGTAGACAATATGAAAACTCCCAACTAAGTATGGATCAATCTCGAGTCATTTTTTGGGAATACTAATGAGATGAGAGGCCACCAACTCGAAAATGAGTTGATCACACTAACCCCAACTCACTTTGAGACGATCCATGACTTCTTCACCTACTTCAAATCGTTGGTGCTTCAGCTGAAACAGTGCGACATAGAAAAGAAAGAGGCACATCTTATCTTTTCAATACTTTCAAATCTAGGGCCAGTGTATTCAGTTTTTGTGTCAACATTCCACTCTAGCAAGCTCACAACTCGAAATTGGAAGATTCCATCACTGGAAGACTTCATGGAATCATTGACTCAAGAGAAAGAAAAGCTGGTGAAAATGGGCATCATCAAATCCGGTAAGGATCAAGCCCTTTCTGCAGGAGTTTCGAATCTAGCCAAAGGAAAGAAGAAGTCTAGAGATTTGAAGCAGTAAGAGAAGAAGAAGAAGAAGAATCCCAAATCTTCAGATGGGGTTTCGAGTCCTAGAAAGGACAAGGACAAGAAGAATCAAGAGAATACCAAATGCACTTATTGTCACAAGGGGTGGCATCTAAAGACTGCTTGCATGAAGAAGATCACTGGCATGATGGCACAACTGCTTGAGAAGAACAACATTCCCATGCCACAAGGTGTAAGGAAAAAAGATGGGGGTTTGAGCTCAGATAACAAAGAAAGGTCCCATGATTTGGTTGCAGGTTCTTCAATCTCTTCTTCCTTCATCATAGATTTAGGTACCTCCATGCACATGGCCTCCATGCATGATTCCTTCTTGGCCCTGCATCCTTACAATGGTGCATCCATTCTAATGGGTGATCTTGAAGATGGGTACTTCAACATTGTGTTGTTTGTGCCTGATCTAGAAACAAAACTACTATATGTCTATCAAATGACACACACCAATATGTCTAAGAGAGTAACATTTACTCAAAATTATGTGGAGATCTCAGAAGTCTCTACAGGGCAAGTTGTGGCAGTGGGTTTCGCTGACCATGATTCGAGAATGTACAAATTCTCTCATTTCCTTCCATACTCACAAGGGAATGCACTCCTGTCACATGCCAACGAGATAAGAAATTTATGGCATGAGAGATATGTTCATCTCAACTACATGTACCTTCATTCATTGTGCAAATAAAACATGGTGGAAGGGCTTCCTACCATCAAGTTCTCAAATGGAACATGCAAAGGATGTGTAGTGGGCAAGCATGCAGAGCGCATATATCAGAAAGGAAAGGAAAAGAGATTTTTCTAAGTACTAGATCTAATCCATTCAGACCTCATAGGGCCTCTTCCCACACCCTCATATGGGAATTCAAGGTATGTGTTGACCTTCATACATGATTTCTTAAGGTATTGCTGGGTGTATTTTCTCAAGCTAAAATTTGAGGTTTTTGAGACTTTTAAAGTGTACAAAGCCTTAGTTGAGAATGCATGTGGGAAAAAGACCAAGGTTCTTAGGAATAAACACGGTAAGGAGCATGTCAATAATAATTTCCAACAGATTTGTGAAGAATGTGGCATCCAAATGCAACATTTTGTGCCCTACACACCATAACAAAATGGTGTTGTAGAGCGCAAGAACAGGGTTCTCAACGAGATGGAAACGTGTATGACGGAAGCAAAGGAATTCAATCCTAAGATATGGGATTAAGCTATAAATTGTGTTGCATATGCCAAAATATATTTCCACACAAAGCTTTGGATGGAAAAACTCCATATGAGGCTTGAAGTGGTCACAAGCCAAGTGTTTCTCATTTCAGGTTTTTTGGCTCAAAGGCTTTGGCTAGGATTCCTTCCTAGAAGAGAAAGGCCTTGAAAAATCAAAGAAAGGAGTCCACTATGGCTGGATATGCTGAATATGCTCATTTCAAAAACAATTCATTGAAAGGAGTGTACAGTTCAAAGAAGAGCCCATGCAGGAGATCGAACTAGCTCAAGCGGAATGCTCAAATCATCCACTCCATGATGATGTAAGTGATGATATTTACTCTGATTTTTCTGATTCTGATATTGATGATGATGATTATGACATGCATTTATATCATGACTCACCCATTTGGCCCAAGTGGGATGAAAAAACCATTCAAGCAGCTGGGGATCTTGTTGGAGATCCACTAGACTCTAGAAAGACTAGATCTCAATTTCACAATGCTTTCTCAACTTATGAATTGAATCTGTCTGAGAGTTGTTTCATGATAGTTGGATCTGATCCTCATACATATTGGGAACCATCACTTTACCCAATATGGAAAACATCCATGCAAGAAGATTTCAAGTCATTGCAAGACAATGAGACTTGGGAATTGGTTCCCTTGCCCTCCAAGAGGAAACTAGTGCAGTGTAAGTGGGTCTATAGGACCAAAGTGGTTGATGATGGTTCTGATATCAAGTATAATGCCAGGTTGGTTTCCAAAGGATTCTCTCAATTCCAAGGAGTGGAGTATACAGATACATTTGCATCGGTTGCAAAGATGGACTCTATCAGGCTAGTTTTAGCCATTGTTGCATCTAAGTGCTGGGAGGTTCACCACATGGATGTGAAGAGTGCATTTATTCATGGTGATATATATATATATATATATATATATGCATTATCCTGAAGGTTTCATTCATGATCCTTCACTTGTATTCATGTTAAAGAAGTCTCTCTATGGCCTCAACAAAACCCTTAGGGCTTGGTATGCCAAGATGGACAATTTGTTGCTTGTGCTTGGCTTTGAAAGATGTAAATCTGATCCTAATGTGTATTTGCAACACGTTGGTGACTTATTGAAGTTCATAGTGTTGTATGTTGATTACCTTTTTATTATAGGTAGTTGCACTAAAGAAATTGGATCAATTAAGTCTTCTTTCCACAATGAATTCTCCATGACTGACCTTGGATTGTTGAGGCAATTTCTTGGATTAGAGATTGAGAAATATGAAGCAGGGATCAAGGTCAGACAACCAAATTATGCTGCAGACTTATTATTCAAGTTTAAAATGGTTGAATGTAAGGAAACCAAGTGCACATTCTTTTCAGGAATAAAACTAGGTGAATTTGGTGCATCTCCATTGGTGGACAGCTCGTCGTATAGACAACTAGTTGGGAGTTTGATGTATATTGCACACTCTCGAATTGATTTGGCATATGTTGTAGGTGTTGTTTCTAGATATATGCATGAGAATAATGAGATCCATTGGAAGGATTCAAAAAGAATCTTGCATTATCTGCAAGGAACCAAACACTTTGGCGTACACTATGTTGTTGGTTCTCCACTAGAACTAGTTGGATTTACTGATTCTAATTGGGATGGAGATTCCATTGACAGAAAGTCCACTTTAGGTTATTTATTCATGCTTTCACATTGTCCCATATGCTGTTCAAGCAAGAAACAACACACCATATCCCTCTCTTCAGTTGAGGTCGAGTATAAAGGAGCAGTGAACGCAGCTACATAAGGTGTGTGGTTGCAAGACATTCTTGGGGAACTTGGATTTGCATTTGATTCACCCACAATAATTTGGTGTGACAACCAAAGTGAAACCAATATTTACACTAATCAAGTGCAGAGACATAGGACCATACTATTATAAGGAATATATCACCTTCTGCGGACAAAAGTTGTTCCTCTGGTCTGAATGGTTCAGATCTAGAACAAATGAGTGAATAACTCGGTTGAAGACCTTCCATGAACGTTATAGACACCTGGAATGTAACTCTAATGAAGGAATTGTATACCTGTAAGACGTATCAAACATACAAAGACATCAAAGCTACCAAAAAATCATCTACACATCCACATTAGTGACTAAGGAATCCAATAACATATATGTGAGATTTACGCAACAAACATGTGGGAAGGAAATCAAGTTTGCATTAGAAAATAAATGAAAGAGCTTACAACCATGTGCCTTAGTGTCGATACACTCCTTCACAAGACTAGCACCTTGTCCCCGATACCTCCAACTTGCTCCATAATTTATCTCTGATGGATTAGGCCAGGGTATCAATTCAATAGCATAACTCTACTATTCTTCTCTCTCCCTCAACCATGGAGTATGAGCTTGTATTTATAGGGCTCAAATGGATAGGACAGTTGAGATATTGGTGGGTGAGGTGGCTGCAAGATCCTACAAAAAGGGATCTCGACCTTAACCAACCCAGGTGAGTAGGGATAAGGTTAGACACGAGGCTCTTGATCTAGAAGCCTCGAGAAAACTCATTTTTTCACCTTTTACCAAGGGCACCGCTTATACCCCTTTATGACAGAGCGATGATGGGTAGGAACCGCGCCAAGAACATAGGTTAAAGGCAGTGGCACCACCTATTTCTCACACAACTAGTATGGTGTTGAACATGGTACCGCTTATCTGCTTGAGGGTAGAAGTGGTGCTGCAAATTTATATGTTGGAATCAACACTTGGAGTAGGATTCTCTTCAAGTTTGGGATTTGAGGGAAAATGTCTTATGTTGGGGATCCTATCACATGCTGGTGACAGATTTTGAGTGTAACATAATGCCCCCCAAAGCATGGGGCTAGAAGGATATGATATGTGAGAGATTTGACAGAGCAAGTTATCACTTCAAGGTAAGAGCCAGCTTGATCGGATAGTGTCATCGAACATGCATCTGCAATACATCAATACTTTGACTCATGAATAGATGCAACCTCATCATGGTTATAGACCAATACAAGACACATCCATGAGAGGAATAGACAACCATGGCTACTATAATACAACGTAGATCCATGTAATAGAAGACTCAAACTTGGACATAGCTACCAGATATACAATGTAGATCTTTGTCATACAGACGCAAATTTGAGCATATCCACGACCATACAAATGTGGATCCATGTTGGTACTTCATACAATATACTTCATCGTAACCTAGGGAGCAAGCTATGAGCACTTAACAAATACCCAGGGTCTTCATCTCGTCTTCCAAGAAGTACGATTCTATCCATGTGATTACAATATTCTGAAGCCGAACATGGTAGAAACCACTTGATTACCGGTTAATGATGTGAATCGTTAACAAGTGCAAGGGAAATCGCCATTGATGTCAATGATTCCCAAGGTACCCTAGTACAATCTAATGAATGTGAATAGATGTCTTGGTGTCGAACACCCAGTAGAGTCTTCCGATCAAAGGCCAATGATGTGAACCTTTGTCGATAGCGAGAGAATATGTCATTGAGGCATACATATCTCAAGGTACTAAATTTGTTTCTAAGACTATTTCTTGGATGATGAGTTGATGTTGACAGGAATAGTCTCGTCGAAGGAGGGCCATGATGAATCCCACATCGACGACACAAAACTTGGAACAAAGTTTTGGAATATCATAGATCACGTAACCATAGGACTGACTCAAAGTACTGACATAAGGGTTGTTTTAACTGCAGAAGTAAACTTATTTCTTCCTTTGAACATTGGGCGGCACGACGAAAGACTTGGAAGCATGACTAGACCAGAATATCACACAGTGCAACAATGGAAAATGCAATCTTTTGAAAGACTCAAAGGAGTGACATGACTCATGAAAGTGGTTCGACTTGTTGGTCAGCTGAATACCCAATTGACCAAATGATATGCAGACAAGTGCCATGTTCAAACGTGACAAACGACTGCCATTGGTTTTGCAAAATGATTCCCTTCCCTTAATTCCCCCATCATGATTGATGAGTGCCTCTTTTCGTTTTTACGAGTTCAAAGAGGGTAACAAACAATCTTTTAAGCTTATCCGAAGTCAAGTCCGTTCCCATACATTTCACGAACCTGGGAAAGGAGGGGTTCGATCCCAAAAAATGGTCTCTCAGTGTTTAGTTTAATGAGTCCAATGAAAGCAAACTCGGCATCATTCATATTTAGAGAGTCTGAACGAAGACAAAAGAAAACTCCAAAGGGTCCTTTTTCATAAAATAGTCTATCCGAACCGAAAAAGAGATAACCTACCGTCGGAGAGATGACTCTTCAAATACTTTTACGAGTATGAAGAAGACAAGTACTCGACAATCTTTTCATATTTAGCGATTTTGAAAAGAGCTTAAAGGAGACTCCATTAGGTCTCTTTTTTAACGATGAACAGTTTTCCGAGCCTAAAAAGAAAAAGAAAAAAGACTCAGAACTTTGATACAGAGTTCTAAGAGCGTGACCAAAGCATCAAAACAAATGCTCGGGGACTTTTTCAGTTTTAAGGAAGTACGAAAAAGTCAAAAACAAACTTCCCATAGATTTTCATTGTTTTCATTTCTACTCCTGCAAAACTCAATAGCAACGTTAATTTCTTGGAAAATGACTTTTAATGAGTCATACGGATGGATTTTATAATGATAACGATTTTAAAATATTAAAATGACATTAAAAAACCCTAAAATAGATATATAAAAGTCATTTTAAATAGTAAAAATCAAAACATTTCACTATTTACCACTAGTTAAGAGCATTTTGGAGTAACTTAGAACCAGATCTTCAGCTGCTAATTCCGGGAGATCCGACCGTCCGATTTGAGAGCCGTCAGAGCCAGGTAAAAGAAAAAACCCTAATCTTTCACTTTTAAGTATTTATTTTTGGTTTTAGGAGGGTTTTTGGCCATTTTAGGCAGGACCTAATCTTAAAATGCGGGCACCGCTCCTGCCCCTTACGAGACAGGCGATGCACCATGAGAACTGAGCTTCTAACACTACGCTCAGGCAGTGCCACTGCTCTGTGCAAATTGGGCTCAGGCGGTGCCGACCGTGAGCTTAGAAAAATGTGTGGAAAATAAAAAATACAAGCTTTGGATTGATTTTAATGATTGGGCATGCTTTTAACTAATCCATCAATGGTTTTTGGCAGTAGGTTTTCAGCAGTTGAAAATGGTGGAATGGAAGGAATGGCAGGATGATGATGATGATTCCCTTGCTGAAATAAATGCGGGATGTATAGCCGCATTAAGGAACTGCGACCTCCTCAATTTCTTCCACACACCTAGTATGGTGTCTCATGAGAGATTGCTGGAGTATATACTCCATATCTGGAATCCAGACCAACAATACTTCGAGGTGGGGGCACATGTGTTGACCATTGAGGTAGAATATATCTAATTCTTGACTGGATTGTCGAGAGGGGGCACCCAAATTTCATTGACTGGTTCCCATGGAGGGGACATGACTACTTAGGAGCTAATTGATTGCCATTGCCTTCCTAGTACTAGAACTTCAGGTAAAAAGATTCCCATCAAGGCAGTAGTGGATATTCCTCTTCACACTCTTCTTTTTACAATACAGAGGTTGGATGGGAGCCAAGGGCCTCATCAAGCTTCTTGGGCACATATGTTGTATGCGATAGAGGCTATGGAACCTACAGTTTTCAATTGGGCGGAGGTATTGCTACCAGTCTTTAAAGACCAGCTGACCAAGTGTCGGCAGGGAGAACTAAAATAGTTTGGCTATGGTTCTATCTAATTCTCATTATTTTTTGAGCGGGTCCCTTAGCTGAGACTCCAAGTGGTTTTTACTGAAATGAGGGAGATAGACCCTCGTATGTTGAGGTGGGTCAGGATCATGGCCCGTACAGGAGCAGGAAGAGGGAAGGTGAAGTTTGGGGCTCCATTCTTTCGATGGCTTAGTGACCAGATCCTCGTGATTGAGGATTATGCTTATGCATGCACTGATTTCAGGGGAGACCCTGACCTACCAATTCCACCTGGTGGATAGTGGGGAGACATGGGTAAGAAACAAAACCCTAAGATAGCTATTTGTGTTTTTTGTCTTTTAATGTTTTTTATTTTTTATGTATAGTAATGATACTTGAAATTTTCATGCAGATGTAGGAGTTGCACGACTTGGGGAATCATCCCCACTGGACAGACAAGCGGGAGCTCGATTTGTTCAACGAGGTGATGACCCTATGGGAGAGATGGAGGAGAACCTAGAGAGGATGACATTGGACATACCCGATGCATCCATTGATGATCTCCTGATGCGCTATCAGAGGCACACAGCAAGGGTGCGAGACCGTTTCAGCCTTCTGCTACGTAGAGTAGTGCGGGCCATTATGTGCTACCATGAGAATCACTAGCTCCTACATAATGTATCACTGAAAGCTGCCATAGCTTCATATTTTTGTATGATTTTGTGCTGCTTGAAATCCAGAGTGCTTCAGATGAGGTCTCGTGACCTATTTTTGTAAAAAACACTTATATATATTTATATACAAACTTTTTCTTCCGATGTTTATGCTTCAAATGGGAAATGTATTTACATGAGTTTTTATATGTCCTAACTGTTTATTTACAATGTTGTGAAGCATGTGTAACTTTCATGCTATGAATGAGCAATATACCAGTCTAGGATATAATTTGCCAATGAATCAACAACTGCATTGTTTGCCCTAGTGATATGCCTATAAGTAATGACTTGAAATGACCTTTCTAATAAATATACCCTCCAATAGAGATGAGTAGTATAGGGTTTCAGATGGTTTAAACTTGGTTTAAATGACAAACCACCAATTGCGAGTCCATGAATACTACCAAGTCATGAATGTCCTGGGATGCAGCCTCAGTCAAGAGACCTATGACTGCTTCATACTCGATGATATTGTTGGTAGCAGGACCAATACAAACTGCTCCTAAACTCACTAGATCGTGTGTATGGGAATACAGGACCCAAGCATCTAAGGCAAGGTTTAGGGTATGGCGGCAAGCACCATCAACAAAGCCATAAAAATCCATCTGATCTGCATAACCAAAACATGGTATAAACAGTCTAGACATTAAACACAAAACCATATTGAAAGTACCAAAACACACTGAAAATTCAAATAATGTACATATATACAAGGTACCATACATAAATGATCTAGGCATAGTACCTCTTCAGGTACAACCCATTGCGAGGTTGCCTGAAGGGGATTCCATCATAATCCACAAGCTCATAGGCCCCTTTTTCTAAAACCTTGGAAACAATAAAAGGACCATGCCACATCGATTCAAACTTCCCTTTTCCTATCTCATCATGTCTTTGATCATAAGTCAGGACTAGGTCGCCTTCATTAAACACGCGAGGCTCGACAAATTTATCGTATTGCGCCTTGACGCGTTTCTTGTGTGCCTCATTAACTAAGGTAGCATCTCATCTAGTTTCATCAAGGTTGCTTAAATATAAAAACCTTTCTTCCTCGGTAGAAGTATTAGGGAGAAGTTCAACGGCAAGTTTCAAAGACGGAATCTGACACTGAATAGGTAGGACAGCTTCTAGTCCATATACTAATTTAAAAGGTGTAAAACCAGTTGTTGTTTTCACTGAAGTTAAATAAGACCAAAGATCTAAGAAGAGAGTCTAGGGACAGTTGGATTTGTGATATCCAACCATCCGACATAGCATAGTTTTTAAAACTTTGTTAATGGCCTCAACTTGACCATTAGCTTGCGGATAGTAGGGGGTTGATTTTTCATGGCGAAAACCCAAATTAGCACTTAACTCTACCAGCATCTGATTTCGGAAATGTGATGCGTGATCAGTGACAATAGGCTGAGGATCCAAACCTAGCTATTACATGGTTAAAAAGAAAGAGGGCGACAGTCTTACCATCCTTTTCGTATGTAGGCATAGCCTCAGCCCACTTAGTGAAATAATACATGGCTACTATGATGTAACCATGCCCCCCGATTGAGGTAGGATTACAATGCATGAAATATATCCCCCATTTGGTGAAAGGGCCAATGACAATGACGGAGTGTAACGGACTAGGGTGGGTGCGCTTTTTTGGGTAAAATTGTTGACAGGGTGGGCGTTTCTTAACAGCCTCATGACAATCTTTAAAAATATAAGGCCAAAAATATCTAGCGCGTAGGATTTTCTGAGTTGTAGCCATCCCAGAAAGATGGCCGCTACATGCTCCTAAATGGAAGTCAATTAAGAACTTGTTCAACCTCGTCATGGGTGAGGCATTGTCGGAGAATGGTATCTATACCACATCTATACAAGGTATCATTGAGGATAATATAGTACTTTGCGTGGTGACGAATACGATGAGGATCCTCACGAGATATAGTAGGCTGAAAATGTTGTGTCTGGAGATAAATGATTAAATCTCCATACCACGGGTCAGTTATGCTTATTAGGAACATAAATTCATCCGGGAATGAATCATTGGGCTCAGAATCTGTTAAAGCACAAGGAAGATCACACATCAGCTCGACAAAAACTAATGGCTTCTTTGAAGTAGCTTTGGCAAACTCAAGATCGAACTCATGTAGGATAAAAATCCATTGGGAGTATTTTCCCCCTAGCAACTGACGTGTCAAAATGTAGTACATAGGGCTTTTGTCTGTGAGTACAGTAGTGGTGCGAAGCAAGACGTAGTGACGAAATTTTTGGACAACAATGACCGTAGATAATGCTAGCTTCTCCACAATCGAGTATTGAGTTTCAGAATCTAGAAGATTCTTACTAGCGTAATAAATCACATGTTCTAGGTCGTTCTGTTCCTCTCGAGCTAAAACCATTCCGATAGTAGTAGTAGAGGATACAAGAGAAAATCCTTCGAGTAATCTGGGGGGTGTATGATGGGTGAATGAGTCAGAACATGTTTGAGATTATCGAAGGTGAGTTGGTCCTAGTCATCCCAGAAGAATGGAGTGCCCTTCTTAAGGAGACGCATATAACCGTGCATTTTCTCGGCGAAGTTACAAACAAAACGACGAAGAAAGTTTGCCTTCCCTTGCAAACTTTGGAGTTCAAGCAGGTTGGTTGGGGCAAGTAAAGCGAGTATTGTAGCAATATTTAAGGGATCAATCCGAATACCATCCTTGGAAACTATGAAGCCTAAGAGATGTCCCGTCTCAACGCCAAAAACACATCTGTGTGGGTTCAGCCATATCTTGTAATGGTGACACCTCAGGAAAATGTCTCTAAGATGCCGTGGATGGTCTTCTCGTAGCTGTGAATGCGCAGGGAGATCATCGAGGTAAGGCTCCACAATATTCTTAATGTAGTGAAACACATAGGACATGGCACGCTGGACTGTGGCCCCAACGTTCTTAAGGCCAAAACGTAACTTGTAGGCAAAGGTTCCCCATGGGCATATAAATGTTGTCTTACGCTGATCGACGAGAAATATCTCAATCTAATTGTAGCCGGAAAAACCATCCATAAATGAGAAGATGACACTCCCAGCACAATTATTGATAATCTAATCGATGTGTGGAGTTGGAAAGTTGTCCTTGGGACAAGCTTTATTCAGATCTCGAAAATCGATACAAACTCGAATAGATCCCTACTTTTTGTTCACAAGAACAATATTCGATACCCATTCCGTCAGGGGTATAGGATAGATAAATCCTGCCTTCAAAAGTTTTTCGACTCCGGCTTTGATAGCTGCAGCCTTTCATGGATGGACTTGTCTCAATTTCTGCCTAATCGGTCTGGACGTAGGATAGGTTTTGATCTCATGGACTACAATGGATGAATTTATCCCAGGCATTTCTTCATGGGACCAGGCAAAAATATCTTAGAATTCTTTAAAAAGTGCTTTCTACTCTTCAGTTTCATCTATTGAACAGTTATGCCCTATGTGAACATGTTCAATAGTTCCAGACTTGACTAATATGTCGATTGGAACCGTTTTGGTAATGTTGCATAAACTGCCTTCAAACTAAGAATATTGCAACAAGACAGGTGTTTTCGAATCGTCGACAATATCAGTACCCAAGAGAGATACAAAATCATTATCTGCCATACTGGTATTGGGGAGGAATGAAGATCTATGATGGTGATCCTCCCATACGGATGTACTTGTATTCATAATATCTATAATAGACTCTTCCGATGGAAAAGTCTGGGAGAGATAATCCATATTAGGAAGTGAAGGTTCTAACCAGTAGGGCAGGTGGTAAGGATCCAAGGCCACCAGATGAAGATCATTCGTAGGAACATCAAAAACAGATTGGATGGCATCATAAACTTCTTCATGCAGGCTCAGGGATGATGTCTCAACAACTTGTTTACCCTTAGGATCATAATTAAATGAAGAGATCATATTGAATGTTGCCATTTTTGTGCTAGAAGGGGTTGACAGAAACATGACCATGAGGGCAGAGTCTTTCAACATCCCTACCCCAATCGACTGGTAAGAAGGAAGGGACTGACCTAGAAAAGGGATATTGTCATAGGAGTGGTAACATCCAGTGTACAGAAATCAAGTTGATCAATTGTTACAATTTTTCCCAAATGTGGAAACTGGAGGGTTCTAAATATTGTCGAAGCGACAACGATCATAGCATAAAACCAGTTTCTTCCGAGGAGAAGATTGTAGTCTAACGGGGCATCCACTACTTCCACTTGAATGGAAACAATTTCCCCCCCTAGCTCAACTGAAAGGGTTGGCATGAGACCATAGGGCTGGAAACCTCTTCCCTCAAAGGCTTTTAGTGTTGTCGAAGATTTTACAAGCTCGGGAGAGCTAATGGCTTTCCAATAGGACAAAGACAAAACAGAGGTTGAAGCACTTTCATCTAGAATAGTCTTGAAGACCTTTTTCCCAACTACTCTAGTTATGACTTGAAAATATAGTTGGTGGGGTAATCTAGGTTTAAGGTTCTCCGGATTGAAATGAATCAAATTCATGTCACTCAGGTCCGTAGCTCCCAAAGCGGTTAATAAGTTTTTGTGTTGTGTAGGACAACTTTGGAGCACTTCTAAGGTAGACATTGCACATTGTGCCTGAGCTAGGTCTTCTACGACATTATCAAACTGTGCAGCTCAGGTTTTAGGGTTAAAAGTAACCTTCCAAAGAGTGCTCTTGGGCGGACGCAAAATCATGTCGAGATTAGGCTTCTCGATCGTTAAGGGACCATAAGACAAGGATGCCGGACAACGAGTAGAAGGAGCTTTATTAGGAGAAGGTTTCTCAATTTTCTTCTCCTTCAGTTTGTCATATGACTGGCTTTGAGTTGTTAGATTAATAGTATTCGATGACATCATTCGAATTTCCTCTGTGGAACTAGACTTTCCCTGGTTAGACATGTGGTCTACCAGTTGTTGCTGAGAAGGAAAAGGATCAGTGAGAACTATCGGTGCAGGGCTACTCTTTAAAAATTTATTAATTTCATCACGTTGAGGACACTCTTCCATGAAATTATATCCACCACACAATAGGCAGGGATACTTAGCTTTCCTTTTTCCTTTATTGTCATTCTCAGGGGCTGTAGGTTTGGGGTTTTCCTGTTGGTTTCCGGATTTCTTGTTTTTACCTTATCCTTTCTTCTTATTACTGGATGATTGCATACTTTGAATAACATTCACCTCAGTGGAAACCGTAGGGTTGGAAGCAGCAGTAGTGGAAGGATTGGATTGTTTCACAGCTTTAACCGTTGACGGGGGCTGGATTGAACCAATAAATCCATCAACAAGAGTTTCTGCAGGTGGCTTAGCTAGGTCAGTGCTAGGTCGAGGAGCTTAAGGAATGAGGTCGTATAAAGTCCCAGACTGGGAATAGACCAAGTCGAGATAGTACGCGTGACTAATGGATTACTCTTCGGTAACAGCACCCCCCATAGCCACATCTCAGGCAATGGATGGCAACAAAGATTTCGTGAACCAATCAGCCAAGAGTTGGTCCGGGATAGGAGCTTTAATGAGCCTTCTCCACCTTCTCCATTCATGAATATGATCTGAAATGTGTGTGGAGGTGTTATGATGCAAAGAGGTTAAAAGGTTCGTACCCATTTCGTATCGGATGGGTAGCTGAAAGTGTTTGAGGAAAACAGTTGCCAAGGCACTAAAATCCACAAACGAGTGTCGTGGAAGTTCGATATACCACTTCGCGGTCGTGCTAGTCAAAGTGCGCTGGAAGAGTCTTAATCGAATATAATCATCCATTAAGGAATTGGATGAACACCATAGATGGAAAGTCATAACACTATTTTTAGGATCATCTCCCTGCTTACCATCGAATTTTGAAATATCCGATGGTAACTTAACTGGAATGGGAGGCCATGAAGCATTGTGTTGGATGGGGTCATTGATCAATTTGGACAAATCAGGTAAGTACAAAGTTGCTAGGAAAGGTAAATGACGATTCGGTTCAACATACTTGTAATATGGATAAGGCATGTAACCACCAATAGGACCTTAAGTGGACTGATACACAGGCTGCTGAAAAGGCTGATGAGATGATGACCCTCCAGAAGATGGACCTCCAAGGTTAGGGCCGCCATGAGCACCAGGGCCATTAGGAGGATTAGGAGGAGAATCCCCAGGACCTCCAGGACCACCAAGACCTCCGGGACCACCAGGGGGAGGACGACCAGGACCTCCTTTACCACTAGGACCCCCAAAACCACTAGGAGGAGGGCCAGCAAAACCCTCGAGACCTCCAGGAGGAGGACCACCAAGACCCTCGGGACCTCCAAGACCCCCGGGACCTCTAGGAGGAGGACCACCATAAGGTGGCCCTCCGGCACCTCCAGCTGTATGAATAGGTATCCCCCCCATAGCTGGCATGTAGGACCAGTTGGGTTTCCCCCATGGAGTAAAAGTATTTTC
This sequence comes from Pseudotsuga menziesii, assembly GCA_001517045.1. Lineage (NCBI taxonomy): Eukaryota > Viridiplantae > Streptophyta > Pinopsida > Pinales > Pinaceae > Pseudotsuga > Pseudotsuga menziesii. Next base: position 166,523 of record LPNX011133110.1, read on the forward strand.
AGGATATGGAATTCCAGGGTATGACATGCCTATAGGGGTAGGTTGGTAATTCATATTTCCTACAGGTACTGGATTTACTGAGTAACCATACCCCCAGGAAGCTTGACTAAAGACAGGTTGTGCCCCTAAGGGTTGGCCTGAACTCAATGGACGGTTAACTATATTCGTAGGGGGAACATAAACTGTGGATTGTCCTCCAACAGAGGTTTGTCTATTATTCGCAACAGTCCCATTAGTGGGTAACGTAGGTCGCACCGGGGGTTTCCCCTCAGCGCTAGAAGGTACTGACACTAGTGGAACTGAAGGTTTCCCGCTGACCACAACAAGCACTGGATGAATCGAGACAGACCTAAAACTTACTGTCGCAGGAGCAAAATTAGAGGTCAGACCTAGATTGTAAGAAGTCTCACCATGTACTGGACGACCTTTAGAAGAAGGTTTAGCTTCAGATAGGGGCCAAGGGTCCGTATTACGGGGGAGAAGAGCTAACATAGGTTCTTTATGAGGTATGGGGGTTGCCAATATTGAATCTAATCTCTGCATTCTCTCTTTAAAATCACAAGCACGGTGAATGAAATCTTGGGTTTGTCTATATTCTTCTTCACTTGGTGAAGATTGTTCAGGAGAGGGCCTATTTACCCCAAATGAGGCAATGGCTTGCCCCATGGAAGTTCTCCAAAACGGAGCATCTGGCCCATATTAAGATGGAACAGGGTTGTCAGTATGACCTTCCACATGCGGATGAAAGGAAATATCAGTTATAGGAGGTTGTTGAGCCAAGGGATTTGTATAAGAAGTGAATTGGTCTCCACTTTCTACAACTATATTCTCCTCCACCTAGGAAGTAGTTGCAGCTCCTTGGATAGTAGCTTCCATTGGAACTTCTCTTGTAATAGGAGGAAAGTCGGGTGGTAAGCCCTGTGTTCTTCTAGACCGTCTCGCAGCTAGATCGCACAGTTCCTAATCTAACCTAGGGTTTCAAAGCTAAGAAAAAACACACCAAAATTTTCTCCTACTCAAGCTATAGGCCAACAAGCAAATTCAAATGATAGGATGAGCTCAAATGGTCTGTCTCTCACCAGAATTGTCAAGTAGGTGCAACTCGCGATATACCACAAGGGTACATGCGTAGTAATCTCCCCGAATGCTGTTTTTGGTCTATTGCTCCACACAAGATGGCCAAAGGGATTTTCTCAGATAGATCGGGTATCCTAGTGGGGTCTCCTGATATACACAAGGTACGTGGGAGCTCAAATTGGTAGTAGTTTTGTCTGATGCACAACCATTCACAAGGGGCCTTCCGATATACAATCAAGTACGTGAAGTACCTTTCTATATACCTCAATGGTATGTGAAAGGTCGTTCGATATACTGACGGTACATGGAAGAACCGGGCGATTCCGGGGATGTATTGCAGACAAGTAACGACAGCTCCTACGCTTAACGACGCCCGAACACGTCTCTAACCTAGCACTCAAATTTCTATACAAATTTTAAGCCTATAACTACCGTTAATATTAAAGTGGAGGGTTAGGTGAATGCATGAGATTTTGACGGAAAAGTAAAACCATGCAGATATGGAATGCAAGTTCATTCACTTTACCATTCAGTATGCCTAATTACGGGAAGGAGAGAGGTTGTTTTTCTTTTCAATTTTTCTTTAAAACCAAAAACTTTCCCAAACAACTATAAAAATATCCTTTTTCTGAGCATACAATCAAACAACACTTTCTTCAAATCAACTCCTTTGAAAACACACAGGTAGGGTAAGATATATTTTCAAATGAAGAAGAAAGACAAACAACACTCAAATATGCATATGCAAGCTATGTTTTTGATTTTCTCTAAAGCATGGAAAGATCTAACTTAAACTACTGATATTTTTTCCTTTTGATGAGATAATGATGCAAAAGAGACAAAATAATAGAGGAGTCCTGAAATCTTGTGAGGCTAGTCAGAGATCCAATGGCTTAGGCTCAATGAAATAATGACCTAATCTCAACAAATTTTCTTTTTAAAGCGAAAAGAAGTCTTTCTCACACTTAATGAGAAATTGAAACAAGCAAACTGATCTAAGGGATATCTGCTATTCTATAACAAGCAGATATCTAATCTGACCTATAGTTTCCAACTAAATCCTTTCAAGAAAAAACAAACTTACAAGAAGTAATGAATGATGAATCTAACCTAGCTTTTTAATTTGAACAAACAAGCAATTTCCACATAAAAATTCCAGATTTCAATCACTCAAGCAAGTTCAAACAAGTCTGGATAAGACAAATTAAACACACCAAATCCAAAAAATCACAATTTTTTTACAAAAACTTGAAAAAATCAAATCCTAGGATAGGCCTACCTGGCACTGTGTAGATGAAGTTGCTAACAGGCGGTTTTGAGGCAGAACCGCTCCTTGCTCACTGGATTCAGGCAGTGGCACCACCTATTTCTAACTAGACTCAGGCGGTGGCACCGCTTCTTGCCAAAGGAACATGTGCGGTTCTCTGTAATCACCCAGAATAGTAGGAGAGTGAAAAATCAAGTTAGAAATGCCAAAAATCTCATAAAAATTGATGAATCAACCACAATACAGAGCACAAAAAGTTAAGGTGGCTTAAATTTGAAGAGATCTGAAGGTTTCAAACCAAAACTTTCAGTAGATCAGATGTAGATATGAGTGCAAAGATAGGAGGTTGGAGCTTGGATTCGGACAAGAGTATTTCAGAAACTGAGGAAGAACAAGACAGATCTAGTCCCCAGCGGAGTCGCCAAATTTGTTATCAGGAATATATCACCTTCTGCAGATAGAAGTTGTTCTTTGGTTTGAATGGTTCAGATCCATAACAAATGAGTGAATAAATTGGTTGAAGACCTTCCCTGGACGTTATAGACGCCTGGAATGTAACTCTGATGAAGGACTTGTATACCTGTAAGACGTATCAAACATGGCAAAGACATCAAAGCTACCAGAAAATCATCTACACATATTAGTGACTAAGGAATTTAATAACATATATGTGAGATTTACACAACAAACATGTGGGAAGGAAATAAACTTTGCATTAGAAAATAAATGAAAGAGCTTACAACCATGTGCCTTAGTGTCAATACACTCCTTCACAAGACTAGCACCTTGTCATCGATAGCTCCAACTTGCTCCATAATTGCTCTCTGATGGATTAGGCCAGGGTATCAATTCAACAGCATAACTCTACTATTCTTCTCTCTCCCTCAACCATGGAGTATGAGCTTGTATTTATAGGCCTCAAATGGATAGGATGGTTGAGAGATTGGTGGATGAGGTGGCTACAATATCCTACAAAAAGGGATATCGACCTTAACCAACCCAGGTGAGTAGGGATAAGGTTAGACACAAGGCTCTTGATATAGAAGCCTCGAGAAAACTCCTTTTTTCACCTTTTACCAAGGGCACCGCTTATACCCCTTTATGATAGAGCGGTGATGGGTAGGAACCGCACCAACAACTTAGGTTAAAGGTGGTGGCACCGCCTGGTTCTCACACAACTAGTGTGGTGCTGAACAGGGTACCGCTTATCTGCTTGAGGGTAGAAGCGGTGCTGCAAATTTATATGTTGGAATCAACACCTGGAGCATGATTCTCTTCAAGTTTGGGATTTAAGGGGAAATGTCTTGTGTTAGGGATCCTATCACATGCTAGTGACAAATTTTGAGTGTAACACATACACATTGAGATACACATGCACTACATCCGGAGCTTGGTGCATGAGGAGGTGATATCCTTTCAGTATTTCCCATTTGTAGAGAAAACTGTTGACATATTCACCAAGAGATTCACAGAGAAGACATTCACCTATATGAGATCCCTTCTTAGAGTGGGTGACAGATGGTGATGGTTGATATTCACTTTCATATTTTGCTTCATGTCCATTTTAGAGGGGAGGTTTTGTTCCCATGAGGTTTTCCTCCTTACCTTATTTTTATGGACAAATAAATTTTTGTATGAGGTGACTTGAGCCTTAGTTTCCAAGGCCTCAATAATATGTTTGATATGTACTAATTTAGGCTTAAGGTGGGGTGTTAGAGCACTAATCCACCTTAGTAACATGATCATACACCTAGGATACATTTCATTAGCTTTTATGCTATGTCATATGGTCCAAAACTTAGGCTATGTTGATCAACCTTGGTCTATTGGGTGTTTTGGAATCATTTATTGTAGTTGAGGCACTCCACTTTGATCATTATGAAAGTCCAGGCACCCGCATTAATGACAGATCAATATGTGTGCACTCCCCATCCCTTAAATTAGGGAAATTGTTTGACCATAGGTGCTAGTGCATGTATTTGGTGGTTTTTGGCTCTCCTTGAGCATTTATTGCTTCCTAGAGCCACTCCCACTCACCCATGTTCTCACCCACAAATATCATGCCCTCATTTATGTCTCATCATGCTCCAACCACATCCATAAAGACATTTGTGACCGTTTGGGATGGTTTGGGAGCTCAGTGGTCCACCTAGGGGGGTTTTGAGGTCAAATCCTAGCCTGACACATGTATGCATCCAAATGGTCTCCAAAGGCTAACAATTTATCACTAATGTAATATAAACCTGATCCATACATATTTACATGTTGAAAATTCATAATAATATCTGTTATTGAATACATTTGTGTATGTTAATTTCACTCTTTCTGTTGTTTTTGTGCATAATTGTGTGTAATATTGAATTATGAGAATCCCGTTGGCTCCTATATCCTACTATGAATCAATTCTCACACTCATCAACTTTGAAGTGATTAATCTAGTCAAAGGAACTAAGTAATATTATGATATTGCTGGAAAACCATGGGGTTGGAGAATGAAGGCAACATTCTCGCTAAAAATAAATAGAATCAAATTAAAAGGAAATGGTCAAAGGATTATCATACCAATTGACCCAAGGAAGGAAAACCGTCTTGGTATTGTGATGAAATCAATGATATAAGAAGATTGTATAAAGTAATGCAAGGCAAAGAAAATAACTTTTAACCTAATACTATAGGAGAACTACATTTAGGATCACCACTATCTATGGGTCATAATTATGAAATCAAGCTATACAAGTAACAAATATAAAACTCTAAATCTAAGGCCAAGGAATGGTGGATGACTGAAGCTATATTGAAATATAGTTTTAGATCTTGTTTCCCGATAAAATCCATACCCACGGTCTATGAAAAAAGAATCTGATAAAATCCAAGTTTGATACCCACTGAAGTGGGAACAATCATAACTAGGCCAATGTGATATAAATAATGAGTACCACCTATCATGCACATTGAATAAGTGTTGAGGGAAATCACAAGTTAGAATTGACTTGAAAGTCTACTCCAGTCATTCACAAGACAAGTTGCACTTTGGCAAAGCACTCATGTCACTTGCCTTCATACATGGACCATAATGACAACATATTCCATTAGGAGTTTCAGAGGAAGAAAGGTGACAATCGTTGCAAACATCAAAATTTTCAAATTAGGGTTTAACCTTGAAGCACATATCAAACAACATGAGAGAGAATAGGGGTGAATTAGATACAAAGATGAAAGTCTATGGACACATTTGTTTTTGAATACATTCGACTCTCTCCCTCACAAATGGTATGAATTGAAGGATCTTGCGAAGATACATGGAGTTGGCAGACTCTAAAAGAAGATCTCATAAAAGAATTTCAGTTTGTCCTAGTGTAGGTCGAACTGTAGGATGCAACCAAGGAAATACACAATTTTATAATAAGACCTTGTAATAACACTTGGGAAGAAAAGGGGAAGTAGAAGGTTGACATAGGGATGACCTCGACTTGTATTTGAATACTATTCCAAGATCAAGAAAATCAAATAACAAGTGAATTTAGATGGAAAATGAAATTTTCAAGGAAAAACTTCCAATGGTGAAGGGATAATCCAAAGGTTAAAAATAAGTTTAAAAAATTTAAAGGTAACAAAATAGGTAGACGTATAAAATGAAGAAGTAGAAAATTTTAACTATCCACCCTCTTACAATGAAATCAGGGAGGGAGAAACAAAATTGGATGAGTTGAATCCACTAGAATGGATGGATGCAAAATTGAAAATCATTGAAGTCATATTCCCAATGATCACTGACAAAAAATTGTTAGAATTAGAAACTGTTGGTTATAGAAACAAATAGTTCTCCTTTTAAAAGAATACCAGGATGTGTTATCCCCCAACTATTAAGATTTAAAATGATTGATTGAAGAATGGGGGGAAATGAAAATTGAGCTTAGTAATCGAATGCCAAGCTACTTAAGAAAATGTTTTATAAATTAGCAGACAAGTACAAAAAGATATTCCAAGGGGAGATACAAAACATGTTAGCTGGGGAATTATATACCCATCAATGAGTTGGAGTGGGATAGTCCCATAGTGGTACAACCAAATAAACATGAATCAAAGAGGCTAGGGATACGTGTGGAGTTTAGAGGGTTGGACAAATTAACACTTATCAAGCCCTTACCCACACCATTCACATATGAAATCATTAATGAATTAGTAGGTCATGAGTGTTATTATTTCACCGACAAATTTTCAAGATACAACCAAGTACCCATAGCAAAAGAAAACCAAGGAAAAACAAGTTTTGACTATTTGATTATCCAATCATTCCATTTGGAATAAAGAATGCCCCCACTATCTTCTCAAGGATAGTGGTTAAATCATTCTAGGAAGATATTTATAAAACAATGGCAGTTTATTTCAATGATTGGACAATGTACAATTTAATGAAGAATAACATTCAATTGGTTCGACTAATGCTTAAACATTATTGACAAATGAACCTCTCCTTGAACATAAATAAATGCATCTCTGTAGCATTATTTGGTATACTTTAGGAGCACATAGTTTGTAAAGACGGGATCAAAGTTGATTGTAAAGACAAGATCAAAGTTGACATGGAAAATATCAAATTCATTCTCAACTTCAACCACTAGTAAATCTAAAGAAGATAAAAATATGTTTGGGACACACGGGATCCTATTGAAATTTTACTAGACATTATTCACACATAACATTCCCAATAGACAAGATTCTCAAGGCAGTTGTCAAATTCATTTGGAGTAAATATTGTAGTGAGGCATTCAATATTCATAAAAGAAAATTGGTTGAAGCACTTATCCTCAAATTACTTGATTGTTTGAATAATTTTTAAGTACAAGTCGATGCATTCAGTATAGCATTCTGGGTGGTATTGGCATAGATCGAAGAAGAAATCAACCACCTAATGCTTATCATACTCATAAGTTGAATAAGGAAAAACAAGAACTACCCTATGATAAAAAGGGAAGGACTAGGGATGATATTTGCAATGCAAAAATTTAGACACTACCTCTTGGCCAATCCTTTTATATCTTATATTGGCCCCTAAGCATTAAAATATCTAGTCAATAAGTCTATGCAATAGGGAAGAATCTATAGATGGCTACTACTTTTTTAAGAACTTGAATTTGAAGTTATTGTTCAAACAATAAAATTAAATGTCAGTCATGGCCATTTATCTCAAGTTGAAATAGGGGAAGCGTTGACAAGAATTGACAACAACCTACTAGATGCCCATTTGTTCAAAGCAAAATTTGTGTTGAAAGAAATAACATATATTGTTTAGTTCTTACAATAAGTAAAGGCCCCACAATATATGACTGAAAAGAAAAATAAGGTACTAGCACTGAAGGCTTCTGCCTTTATGTTAATAAATGAGTGTTTGTACAAAATTAGACCAAAATATGTACTACGATGATGTGCACTTGAACATGAAAGAGAATTTATAATAACAAAAACACATATTGGTCTATCTGGGTGTCACTTTCATGTTGATGCCATAACTAGAAATATTTTACAAGTAGGGTTTTGGTGGGCTGCCTTAAATAGAGATTGCAAAGAAAGATGAAGAAATGTGGCAAATGGTAGAGGTTGTTAATGAAGCTCCACCACCACCTCTAGCCCAGTCACCTTCACGACCAACATGCCCAACTTTCTGATTTTTCAATACCAATTCTTCAATAAACAAACCTGTGTTAATGAATGTTACCAACAACATCCAGATGGAAGATCCATTACAAAAAGTAATTTTAAGATTTTGATTAAATTTGTAATTTCATCTCCTTGCTTCTTAAGGACGACTCAAGATTTTGAAGTTAGGATACTATGTTGGAGGAACCTAGTCAACTAGTCAAGTAGGCTAGTGATAAATTAATGTTAAATAATTGACCTAGTGGTCAAGTGGATCAATTGACCAAGGCAATTTTGATAGTTACAACTACCTAAGGAATGTAAATGTATAAATAGTTCTAAATTGAAGAGGATTGTAATGACTATCTTACAATAAATATTGCATATTGGTGGGTCCCTAATTTTTCTTTCTCCTCCTATATTTGTATGCGTGTAGGATATTTGATGTATATTAATTGACCACGCTATCAACAACTTCTTGTGTAATACGACAAATTACAACAACACCCTTTCTAAAAATCCAAAAATTTCAACATAGTTGTTGGTACTTTATTAGCCTAATCTATATACGAATGTTGTTTCCTAATTTCCTTTGGAGTTAAGGATCACCCCATACTTTTCTTCAAGCAAGAAAAAGAAGCATGTCCCTTGTTATTTCATAGAAATCAAAGAGTACATATGATCATCTCCAAAAAGACAGATATATCCATATAAGGATTCATTCTTTTCCCATGTAAAATCTACACCATCACAACACTCTACATACCAGTCACTGATAACTCGGGGTCAACTCTTCAGAAACAACGAAATCATCCCAACATAAAAACAAAAAAGATAGAATACACAACAACACCACAAGACTATTGCAGGAAATAAAAGGAGCCAATGTATGATGAGAGTATCTTCAATATACTCTTCAACGTGCAAAAAACATTCATCACCATCAATGGCTGCTTTGGAAATCCCATCAACCACCTTATTAAGCCCTTTAAAGACATGTCCAATTTAAAAAGTCCCAAATTTTCCCATGAGGGCCTCAATCCTAATATACCAGTGTTCCAAAGAGAGAATTTATAGCGTGTGAACTTTGTTTGCCCAATTCACAATACACAAGGAGTCCCCAAGACCTAGAGAGAATCAATTATGATAGTAGAAGCAAAACAAAGTAAACACCAAAGGGACAATAATTCCGCTTTTGTGTTGGATACTTGCCCACATTTCGACCACGATTTGGAGTAGTAATCACAACTAATCTCTAGAAGAACACATGCCCCACATGTGCCCATCTGAGCAGCTCCATCGAAATATCCTACAGTATAAGGATTATCCCATACTTACCACCCCTTATGTTAAGTTTTTTTATAACAAATATTTAGTAAAAAGAGACACATATATTCATTAAAGTAAACATTTTATAAGTAAGAAATTTTAGTAATAATATTTTGTATATACATATAACAAAATTAAAACAATTTTTTTATTAAATTAATTAACATAATTCTTTACTGATTTAAGTTAAAATTAATGCATACATCAAATATTTTCATACCAAAGTCAATTTCTTAAAAACTTCACAAAGATACCTATTTATATTAGAGAGTAGTTATTATATTTAATTTAAAATATACGATTAATCATAATACTAATAATAATGTATATTTTAAGGTCACAATCAAGCTAGACACCAATTTGGTGTATGAGACCTCTTTATTTGTGAACAAAGGCCCTCTTTGCACAACGATGCTAAAGTTTAAAAAGGTGTACATACCCTACTCTCCTTTGAAATTGCACCTATAACTAAAAAAAATATATTCTTAAGTCTTAAGCCTACTCAAACTATCCAATATTTAGTTAAAATTTAATTAAAATAATTTAACATATTCTTTACCCCTTTACTCATTAGTGCGTACACCAACAACCTCCTGACCAAAATCCATATCTTAAAAACTTGTCCCTAAGATACCTATATATCGAAGAGAGAGTAGACATTATTTTTTAAATATACATTATAGGATAGATTTGTCTTATCTTCACATCAGTCCACTAACTTTAACACAAGTTAGGGTTATTTTTGTGAAAATGAAACATACGAGACGAAGTGACCTTGAAAAGTTGTCATCGAATTTTATTAAACACAGATACATTACTTTATGAATCACATGTAAATTATACGATTGAATAATATATAAAAATTATATTTGCAATTTTTTTATTAAAATGGTGTTGGTAAATCAAAGCATATAATATACCAGGTAGAATGAAGTATATAAAAATATTTGAAAATGACTTATATTATCAAAATAAATAATAACTGATAATTCTACCAACCCAATATTAAAAAGAGATGTACTTCGATTGTACCAAAAAAATATTTCAAAATTGAAGGCATGTATTATAGAATGAACCCTCTCGAATTCTAAAGACATTAAGTCAAAAACATAAATTTATTAATCACTAATTGTAAAATTACCTACTCGCCAATGTTGTATGGTAGGTGTCCTAGAAAGTTAGAAAAGACTAACCAATTCATTAGCAATAGACTTTAGACTCTAGAGATATAGTTGCACGTGTATCTGTGTGAAAAAGGTAAACTTTGTAAGATAGAAGTACATGGATTTAAATTTTTACATGGATTAAGGAGAACCCATGTGAAGTTTGTATTAGAAAGTGGGTAGATTCTTCACATTCCCACATGGGGGTGTCTCCTCAAGGACTTCAGCAGGTGCGTTCCAAAATAAAGTTGTATTTGGGGTCAATAGGGCAAGAAATGAATGAACCCCATCATTAAGTTTTGACATTGTGGGTTGTTGCGATGAGGAAAAAAGATTTCGTGGTGGTGAGATTAGATGTTTTGTGGACAGGGTGAAAGGTATCAACATTTTTGCATCATTTTAATTGGTGTTGGTCGTGCAAGGTGACCCCGATGGGAGCCCACGTAGTGTGAATAGTTAGTGAACAACACAAAAAATGACATTATCATGTAAATGCTTGGGATGTGTTTTGTTTGAGTTGGCTACACTTGAGTGTAGCTTTATGTAATAATGTGATAACTCAACCTAAGCTCAAACCTAAGCTCAAACAATGGAACATGATAATCATAATCATAGTTGGAAGTAGGTTTTATTTCAGTATTTGTATGTAGTAGTTTCTTTTCTGGTTAGAAGGTAAATGCAAATAAATTTTAGGTTAGAAAGTGAAAGAATAGTAAAATCAATTAGTTAAAATGATTTTTTTTTCAAAGAAAGATGTAAAAATATTTGAAATGATGATTTTGTACATAATCCTTTACATTATTTGACAGGTTTGGTGTTGTTATCGATACAATCATGATTAAGGAACCATTATTTTTGTTGTTAGTTTCTTTACTTGGTTACTCTCTTGTTTGGTTGACGTGTAAGCATAGCTCATATAATTTGATTCATGAAAAGGAACTGAATTTAGATACATCTTAACTTTCAATTTATCAAGTGCTTAGAAGGATCAAAACTCTCAAAGTCAAATAATTTTTAGGGTGTAAAAATTTAATGTTCATGCCCTAAGATTAAGATAAACAAAAACTTGTTTATTGACATTCTTTGAATTTTAACTTGAATTATATTATTATTAGTTTGTGAACACATTACATGTCTACATGCATTTTAGAATGTGCCCCTCTAAGGTAACTATTTTTTTTTTAATTGTTATGAAAAAATGACTTAAAAGTACACATGTTTCCTCCTTGGAGATCATAGGTTTGAACTTGAAGGGGGGTAGGGTATGTACACCTCCACAAACAAAGTAGTAAAATCACTTTGCAGAAGGGGTTAATTGAATAAAACAATGATGTCTTAGACATCAAATTGGTGTATGGCTAGGTCGTGAGCTTAAAATCATATTATATTAATATTTTGTATAGCACTTGTCAAGCTCATTTAATTTATAATCCAAGATTTTGCACTTCAATATGAATGAGATTTAGAGCTTAAAGCTAATGAACCAAAACGAAAGCAACATATTTGTAACTAAAAAAATCTTATAATAATAAAAAAACAATGTAGATGCATCTCACCTTTGATTTAAGCACATAAAGGCTTCATCTTAGCTAATTAACATAACAACACCTCCATAAACCATAACCCAAAGGAAGTTACTTATTTTGTTTTTAAAAGCACTAAATCAAGATTAAAAAAATCTGCGAAACAAAAATAAATGTAATTTGGGTATGTGTGTTGTGCACATGATAAGTTTAGTTTCCATTCAATCTTTGAACATAAATATTTTTTTAGAAAAAAAAATCATTAAATTTAAATAGCTAATCCTTTAGAAAACAAAAGGCCCTTTTTTAGTTATGCGTGTGTGTGTTGTAGACATATATGTGTGTGGGTGTACACACACATACACATATTTTTTTCACACACACACACATGTCTACAACATATGTAAATGTGTGTGTGTGTGTGCATTTACATATGTTGTAGACATGTGTGTGTGTGTTTGTGTGTGTCAAAGAGAGAGAGAGTAAAATTAAATACAACTTGATGAAATAACATTTTTTCATTATTAAAACTAAAAAATTTCATTATTGGATTCATCAAGTTACCAAAGGGAGAGTGTACTTTGCTACACAAATTAGATGGCTCCAACCAAAACCACTTCAACTTATACCAATTTGCACACATGTTCTAAGCCCATTTGACAATGAAGGGAAACCAATTCCACCTCTTTAATGATAGAGGAAAACTAACCCATGTTTGTCAAACACCAACTATAATGTCCCTATCTTTGGGCAGGTGTTGAACCTCATCATACATGGGTCACTCCAATGGAGCAGGTTTGGTGTGGCAAGTAGAAATCGAAGGTTGGCACAAAGAGATGGAACCAACACGTGCCTCTATAGAGTGACAAGGCATGCATGATGAAACCCCCCAACATGACTCTAACAAGAGCATGCACTATGCCTAATCGGCATTGCAAAGAGACATGGCAAGCAAAGGCCAATGAAGGAACTCAGTGGATGCACTAGGCATGAGGAAAAGTGTTTAACATTTGACCAAGTAAAGGATTGAACAATATGGTGAAGGCACTTCTATTCGATCAACACAAGCATGTATAGAAGATTGGAGTGACAATGCTATAGGGATAGAAGGGTGCAACCATGGCAATCAAAATCACAACAAAGGAGTTCAACTAGAAAGTTCAACAAGTGGCTTGACAATCGACAAGGGTGGCATGAGGCATGACTAAGAGGAAGACCAAATCAATACTTGGAAGGGGTTCTTATTCCCATCGGTATGATCAACAAGATCAAGCATGAAATGTGTCCACTTTGAAACCAAAGAGGCATCAATAGTTAGGCCATTGTAAAGTTGGCTCCACATCACATTAGATGATGAAGGGTGTGTTCACTTTGTGAGGTTAGAAAGAGGATTTTGTCAAGTATAATGATGAGGTGAGCCAAGTGCAAGAGGCATGATGGAGGTTCCATCCATCACTTGGCAGAGTGGTAAGTCCATGTTTTGTTATTTGAATTATGCACACAACAAGTTATTCTTTGGACTAGTAAAGCAGTGATGAAACAACGGGGCAACATTGAGTGGCAAGTTCAACGTAAGGGAATAGTTCAAGGGAAACACTTGGTGCAACATATGTGAGATGAAAAAGAGCCAAGTCTTGAATTCTTAGGAAACTATCTCTTCAAATGTGCTAGTGCAATAGTATGGACGATGCAAGGGAAGATCCTTTGAAGGAAAGGTGAATGTTCATGGAGGTTAGATTGGAATAGTTGCACCAAGATGTGCATGAGCTAACTCAGGCACACTCAACAAGTTGGAAGCAGATCAACATACGGGTAGAGTTGCCTTGATTCTATAGGTTGTATGCATTGATGGACTGTGTAAGGTTTGTTTGCAACCAAAGTTGGGATCCATTCAAATTTCAAGAAGTCAAGGATGTCAAAGATTGTGGACTCATAAGAGAAAATAAGGCACAAGAATTGCCTAAGTATGAAGATAAGATGACCTTGTGCTTATTTTGCAAACATAACCACTTAGTAAAATATTGTCCTTTGAGGGAGAGATCGACAACCTTGATAGAAGTCTAAGGGTCGTGACCTTTAGATGCATACTTGTAGGTTATGAGTGCCCTAATAGAACAATTAGGAAAGTTTGTGACAAAGAGTCAAGAACAAGCATTACAAGGTGAAGGAAGAAATGGACATTGCTTTATAAACATAACAATGAGTGGGTTGAAAGTGACAGCGTTGGTAGACACATGTTCGACCCACAACCTCATTAGTGAACATACTACGAAAGAGATTCACCGTGAGACTGAAGATAGCAAAACCTTATAAAAGGCAATAAACTCATCGATGAAGGCAGCTGCAAGAGTAGTTCGTTCAATGTCATTGAAGGTTGGGGATTGGTTTGGCATTTTGGATTTGACAGTGGTTCCCTTGGATGATCATAGAATTATCTCAATACAATATTTTCTAAGGTTGGCTAAAGCCATCCCCATACCCCATAAGAGTTGTTTATTATTCTCAGATGAGACCCATAATTGTTATGTGTCGATGCTAACTAGGAGGAAGTTAGTGACCATCACATGGATGCCGGTAGTAAGACTGATTGAAGTTGGGTGCACTCCAATAGGAAAATATGAAAACATTGCACAACAACAAAAAGAGAAAGATTTGGGAAAATCGACCTTAGGCCTAAAGGACGAAGAAATTTGTAAGAGGAGTATGTTGGTAACTTGCAACACTCTGGGTAGTACATTGCAAGAGGCAGTCCAACCAATTGCTAAGTCTTTAGTTGAAGAAAACTCAAGCATTAGGCACAATCAATGCATGGAGGTTTAAAGTGGTCGTTTGGTTGAAGGCATGTTTGGTAGACCTTAGCCCACGATAAGCGTTGATCAACATGACAGAGTTTAATTTGGAGAGTGCAATTCATGTCATGTTTCAGTTAGTTCACACAACCTATAGGAAGTTATTGAGGAGGCCCACCTATTTGTTAAGACATTGAACAAATAAGCAAAGAGGAGAGCCAAGAAGAAATGTGACAAGCAGGAAAAGGTGGATGTGCTCCCTTTGCTGACGAAAAAGGAAGTCATTCGACACTTAAGCGATGACGAAGAGTAGTAAACCCCAGTGTGTGTAACATGGGAGTATGCACAAGCTTTTAAGTGGATCTTGGGAAAAAACTTCCAAGTGACACGGGAAGAGAAACCTATGTTAACAATCCACATTCCTCGAGAATCAGGCATGAGTATGAATGGCTTGAAGAGAATATCTTGGTGCCTTAGTGAAAAAAGAAGAAAACTTGGAAAAAATTATGTTGAGTTGAGGTGGTAACTAAGGAATTGAAGGCATGAGGTGTCTTCCTTGCTCAAAGAAGTTACATAGGAGACTAAAGTATAGGTTGACTCTTTAAAGCATGAAGAAGTACATTCTCATTGATTGGGTGCAATAGTTGGACTAATCACTTGACTAAGTCCAATGCATGGGTGTCATGATAATGTATAGGACTATGGAAAGATTAGTTGATGATAGATGTGACAATAAGTCAAGAATGTACAACATTGACCAGTGGCTTGGCCTTCTTATGAAAAGCTAAGTGATGGTAGGCAAAGGAGCCTAGGGTGTTGAGGAAACAATGCCAAGAAGAAGTTGTTCAAAGTAGTCTACTCTTGGGGAAAAAACAATTGCGGGTGAAGATAAGTGGAACATGGTAGGTTGGCACATGCTCATGACAAGCATGCCGAAGTTGGTGGTAGTCACTTTGAAGAGTTTGGGTAGAGAGAGGATGAACAATAAACATGTCAGCATGGTAGGAGTTCTTGTGATCCGTCGGACCTCAACTTGAGTGCATTAAAAGTTTATGTAAAGAATGCGTTTTCTAGTTTGCTTAATTCATGAACCAGCATTAACAGAAATTAAATGCTTAAAACAGAAATGAAAAGCAAAACTGATAAACAGACGTGGGAAAAACAAACACAGAATCAGAGAGCCACAAAACAGAAATTGATAACGGAGTTCACCCCCTCCACTGGGCTACGTCTCCGGGTCCCTCTCCAATGGGTACTGATCCAATTAATCTCTTTAAGATGGTACAAAAATGGTTCTGGAATCAACTTCAGCAACTGTAAACAGAATGTTGTACAAAGTCTTTAAGACCTCTCTTCTGGAAGTTACAATTAGCCTTCGAAAGGCAAAGAAAGCTAAATTATAACAGAGAATGTCGACTTCAAAAGAAACAGCATCTGGGCACTTCGCAGCCTCCCCAAGTTTCTCATAACAGAAAAACGAAGCTCCGTGCTCTAACACAATCTGAATCTCTCCCTTTGTCGTCTCCCCCTCTTCTCTAGCCAACATCCTCTATTTAAGCGTTTAGCGAGAGGATGAGTAACGGATTCGAATCGTCTCCTGTCATCACATCTGTTATCTTCTTTATTATCGTTACAATTATATGCGATGCTGCACAAGCGTTATGTTACCACGACGTTCCATATCCCCGAAACATTGCAACTAACTCCACGCACCTAT
Organism: Pseudotsuga menziesii; assembly: GCA_001517045.1. Lineage (NCBI taxonomy): Eukaryota > Viridiplantae > Streptophyta > Pinopsida > Pinales > Pinaceae > Pseudotsuga > Pseudotsuga menziesii. The sequence goes on from LPNX011133110.1 coordinate 183,025, forward strand.
GTTGACTCACAACACGTTGCAATGACAGCCACACACATGTGCTTGCAACTGGGCTAGGCCACATGTAACGTAACCGTTTTGATGCCACCAAATGTCGCAGCACATGAGGACTTCGCCATATTCCCAATCCGCTGTCGCAGCATATGAGGACTTTGCCATATTCTCGATCCGCTGTCACAGCATACAAATGTCGCAGCATATGACTAACCTCCATGAACCATTCGATGTTCAACTTGATAGTGCGCAAACTACGCGGTTCATGCTACAATTGCGTGGCTCATGCACAATTGCGCGGCTCACGCACAACTGTGCTGTGCGGCCCCCATGCGATAACTGCGCACCATGCTATAACTGCGTGCCTCATGTGCAAGTGTTAAGGGATGGTCGCATATGAGTTACAAACATTGATTAATAATCATTGTACCATATTGGATCAGTGTAATTTTTGAAGATGAATAATCCACCGGATCATCCCTCCCCATTGGAGAGCTTTTGGACCACCAAAAGCCTGAATCACTCTGCAAGTAAGTGAGGATATAGCTTCCTCACCTTTCCAATCTCCATACATCCTTTCCATCTTTCCTTGGTGATCTGCAACCAAACTTGCTTTTCAACTTCAAAAGGATGATGGTTTTCATGTCTGGCTTTGCAAATTGCCTGGCTCGTCTCTTGTAGTTCTTGCACTATCTGTTGCACTGCTTTCTTTGCATCATGATGTCCAACTCTAACATCTTTTGTGCCGAAAGAAAATTCCACATGTGACCTCAACAGATAACAAAAACAAGCCTCAAAAGGAGACTTAATGCACTGCATGTGCTGCAACTGTTCATCCCAATCCTTAGGATGTTTATCCCAATAAGTCTGGAGAAATTGAATGACTGTTCTACTGACTACCCATGTTTGCCCAATAATATGTGAACAATACATTGTGCTATTTTCAAGATTAGTGTCCCTAAGACTCCATAAAACTGACCAAAATTGCCCCAATATTCGGAAGTGTCGAACATGTACAATAGTCATAGGAAGCCCATCGTGAACCCCAATATACTGAAAGCACAAACTAATTGGTAGTCTCCCATCAAAGTCCTTTACAACATTTTTACAAGGATGAGATGAAGTATGAATAGGTGTGTACAATCCCACCAATTTCCTTACATAATCATAAACAGTCTTTTGAATAATCATCAGATTCATGCCAAAATTTGGGAAAGGCATGCTTTGCTGCAACTGCACTTCATGTTGTACATCTCTGGTAAGTGATAGTCTTTCAGGTTCCTGTAACAAGGCACCATACTCAGGAACACTTTTAATTAATTTAATTCCATGTTCGAGATGACCACTTTCCAATGATTCACATTTAACAGCCATTAATGCAAACTTCCTACTAGCATTCACTATCATTTTCATTTGACTTGTAGTGACTAATGCTAGA